>OZ018318.1:79922758-80302758 GCA_963969495.1 Ceratothoa steindachneri
TCTGTGGTGTGTGTTAGGATTAGATGAGAGGTGTTTGCCATTTTCTATACTTTTTACGTTTTCCTTTTGATTGGGAAGGCCCCCGCCCCGCTGATGAGGACCCCATGAACATGACTCGGATGTGAGGAAGGATGATGGATGGTTTTATGGACCTGGTTGGGCTCCTCAAAGGGTGTGAAAACATGGCGGACTTAATGATGACTGAAGCCAGAATCAACTGACTCCAGTCGGGGTGCCGTTCTCCCTATTGGGTTTTGGTTATTTAACAGTTACGTCCGACATCTCACAGAGACGGAAGAGTCTCCCTCTGTGGTCCTGGACGGTGGCCGCAGGGTAGGTTGTTATGCCTCCCCACGTCTGTAACTGAATTCCAAACCAGGTTGCTTCTTCCTCTGAGTTCCGCAGTGGGGTAAGCCTTAGACCTATTTTCCCCAGAGTTTTTAATTATGCCTTTTCTTAGTAGAACGGCATAGTTGCAACGAAGCTATATGTGTAGAGTCACGTTCACGGAGCCAGACATCACGGCGGAGCAGGTATGGGGGAGGATGTTTAGCACGTCATATCAGAATGACGTGCCGGGGAAATAAAGGTATTTTTATTTGGGGGGGGGGGCAGGAGGTGACTTAGGGTCCTATTTAGGTCTGGGTGTATCTAGAAGGTTGGTGAGAATCTCGTCCACTAGAAAAATTCGATGGTAAACAGGAGTGTCCTGGAGGTGAATGGCCCTCAACGTTTCCTCCTTTGCAGGCTAAGACTTCTCTTAGGTGGTGATGTTTACGTTGGAATCGATCGCTGTATTAAATTAAAAGGCCTTACGGCCCCATTTATATCCTTCAGTCTGAAGGGGGAAACGGAAACTGTGGCACAAGTGGGGGAAGGGGAAAGAGTCGCTTCCCGTACTCAAATTAGGCTGGTAAGTTATAGAAGTTTAGGCCAAAAATGGTAGCCTCGAAGCGGGTTGACCTGCGGTAAACACTGTAAGCTATGATGAGAAAGGAAAGGCATGGGAATTCGAGGGCCTACACTTTACACCCCAATACTTTAAATAAAAAATGTAATGACTACTATTAAATTAATGTGTATACAATACTTAAACCAGAATGATAGTCGGTATAGTTACACTTCAGTACTTGACAAACCAGCAATCGATATTAGAATGAATGATACTGATTAAATTCAAACGAATAATCAGAATCCAGGGAGAATTTTTCCCCCGTCATAATCTACATAGCTAAACAAATTCGATTGGCTAACCGTTAGGAATGAAAACAAGAAGATAATTACAATTCGCAATTAACAAATTCGTAAAAAACTACTAATTTATTGTAAGGCTTATTACAATATTACTAACATTTATTATATCATTTTTGTCCCAAGGTATATTTTCTGATACACTGGGAAACTGGGGAAACACCGTTTAAAGGAGAAAGATCGATCATAAGTACATAAAGGGGCGTAATATTAAAGCTAAGCATCAAGTAATAAATCGGACTTTAAATTAGTTCAATATTTCTCGCATTCTTTTCGAGCTAAAGAAGTGGCTAGACATTAGGGTCGAAGATGTTCAGAGAGCTGACCATCAGATGGATCTGAGAAAATAACTATGCTTGCTGGGAGTTGAACCAGAAGTGGGTCCCAGCATCAGACTATTCCTGGCATAAATCGATCCGCAGGCTGGTGCGAAGGCAAGACCTTGCGTAGCGGGAGTTGATCCGCAGGCTGGTACGAGCACGACACTATGCCTGGTGGAAGTTGACCAGTAGGTGGGTCTGAACGCAACACCATGCTTGGTAGGAGTTGACCCGCAGGTGTTTCCGAGCGCGAGACCATGCCTAGAGGGAGTTTATCCGTAGATGGGTGCGAGGGCAAGACTATGCCTTGAGGGAGTTGACAAGAAAGTGGGTCCGAAGGCGAGACCATATCTGTAAGGAGTTGAACCCAAGGGGTCTAATGACCAAGCCTTGATCTCTAATGGATATAGTATTCGATAGTGACCGATTTGATCCAAAAGGTTGCCGAACGAGACTTACCGTCACCTCCCATGTGCAAATCGGCGATTCTTCCAATTTTCAATTTAACCTCGCAGTTTGATTGTTAAAGAGCACCATGTTGCCGATAGTAGGAATGTATCCATGCGGAGATGTTCGTAATTGTCTGCATCAAACCCACTAGATACTCGTAGTGCAACCTGTTCTAAGCTCGTTGGTACATTCTCTCCATTTCCCTCTGACGTATGGTTAAAGCCAAGGGCGTCCCATATTCCAATAAGTGAGCTTCAGAGGAAATCTCTTAAAATCATAAAAAAATATAATAATGGGTTAACGGGTCCAGGTCGTTGGCAGTTATGTAACATACATGAAAGGATAAGGTTAAAAAAATATTCTATATCTGCTAAGAAAGTAAAAGTTTCGTCACATCCCACTATATTTTTACCTAAGATCATTTTAAAGACATTTTTGGTCAAGCCGACTAACCTTTCTACGAAATTCGTGTACCACGGCACTTTGGAATGGTTAAACATCTTCAGGGTATCCTTAACTCTACATCATTCGCGTTATTTAGGCATATAAACGCTCCCTGAAATTTATTGGCTTTATTGCTATACGCTTTATTTGGGATAGAGAAATGAAGGGGGAAATCCAGGAAAGGCTCGAATAAATATTTCAAAATCCCCGTCAGCTACTAACTCCAAATGGATGGCACGAGTAGTGTTACAAGTGAACAACAGCATATAGACCTTTCCCCCCCCCTTCCCATTTGCTCTTTATCTGGATAGCTCCAATGTAATTGGTGGCAATATTGGAAAACTATGGTACCATTTCTACTCTCTTTGAGGCCAACGAGGGACATATTGCGTCCCGTAACTTATTACTCTCAACCGATGGCATCAGTTATATTTTCTGGTTATGCTTTAATCAACTGCCGGGCACGTGGCCCCAATGCTTGGTACGAGGGATCATCAGTAGTTGACCAACTTTGAGGTCTCCTTAGGAAGGGTGGAAACGATGTTCTCATGCCAACAAGCCTGGGAATCTAGTCTAGTAGGCTAGATTAGTGAAATTAATTCTCCTCTTACAACGAAACAATACCTCCCTCGAGGAATAAACGTAGCTAGAAAATTCGGTGCGTCGGACCATTAGTCTTGGAGGAAACTTCTTTTCTCTTAATTTTACATTTTGGACTTCCTATGGACAGTAATCCATCGCGGCTTTGTATTACTTTGTTGTGATGTTGAGACAGTATGATTCTTCAGGGAAGACTTGGGAACAATCTTTCCTTCCTGAAAGTAAAAGAACCTTAAAAAAGGTGACCTTGATCACCTTTGACATGGAGATAAATATACTGGTTATCAGGAACGCGTACCTGTCGCACCTATAATTCCTTATTCAAAATCCATTCTGGCCCTTAATACCAGATGAAACTTTTCATGCTTCTAATTTGCATCCCTCTGGTGACCAGATCACAGGGGTGAGATCTTATGACGTCATTCATGATCAAGAGAGAGTGCTCTAAGTTCTCACACTTTTTCGTTCATGCATGGTTCATTAAATGCATGGGCAAAGCCATTTAAGGACAATTTGACTGACGAGAGGAAAATTTAACCTAAGAATGGATCTAGAGCGTTTTTTTCTGTAAAAGGCGAGCCTCTCAAAGCGCAGCGGTTATTTCTAATTTTGGAACAGTAATGGGTTTACTAAAAATTTTTGCCTTATCCATATTGAGGCAAACTTTATATTGCTAAATACAGATACCATGGCATCATATACCTTAGAACTAGAGTCCGAAAAACAATGCAACTCTAGGTTACTCGTCTTAAAACCTGTCTAATTAATGATATATTCAGGCATTCCCGTAATTGGAGTGTTTTATAATTCCATTGTAACTACCTCTCATCGTCTAAACTTGATCCCATTCTAATCTCTTTTCCCCAAAACTCTTCCTAAAGAAGTGTGTAGTATCATTAATGGGAGTAAATGTCCCAAGGGATCATAAATAGAGGCTATACAACTTAACATCTGCCTTTCGGTTTGGGTCACAAATTTTATATTCGGATACGAGTATAGAGCTCATCAATCCGAGTATTCAAAACCCAGAGCAAGAACCTTAGTATATATACTCTTGAATTCGTTATGCTTCCTAAAGAGACTATCAATGTCAGATGAATTAGAGTACCAGTTTCTTAAATTAAATCCTGCCTGACATAGAATTTCCTTTGATGCCTTATAAAATTGGTTTATACCTTTCGCTAAAAGGAGAGAGAAAAGTAAATTGTCAACATACAGGCTCGCTTTTAACAATTCCGAATAACCTGCGCCCTTTTCTTCAACTAACTGAGGAAGGGAAGCGTTTAACTAAATAAAATGCTACTGGTTGACCTCCAAAACACGACTCTATACAGATAAGTAACAAGAGGGCTATTATTATCCTTAAAATGTGAAATATATTAATAAAAAAGAGAAACCACCGGATACATGAGGTCGTTCGAACTCATTTTATCTGCTAAGAAATCAAACAAGGTCTACTGACCAAAAAAGGCGTGCTCCTACTTATTTTTATTTATGACCTTACGCCCTTCAAAACTTTCAATAATTCCCGGATTAACACTAGGAAGGCCATGGCAATTTTATCATTCGAAAGAGAATGTAAAACAACATAAAGGTTTTAAATTTTGTTGGAATCGGCTGAATAATTATGATGTTATTGCCCAAGCAAAATAATTCCCGGGCTAAACTTGGGAGGACTTTGGCAATTATATCATTTGAAAGAAAATGTAAAACAACATAAGGGTTTCAAATTTTGTTAGAATCGGCCGGATAGTTATGGCGTTATTTCCAAAACACAATATTTCACTGGCTAGCCTTGGAAGGACTTTAGCTATTGTACCATTCGAAAAAGAATGTAAAACAATATAAGGGTTTCAAATTTCGTTCGAATCGGCTGAATAGTTATGATGTTATTAGAAAAACAAAAAAAGCAAAACGGTACCGACCGACATTATGACATAAAAAGTGACACGCGAATAAAAATACCCTCAGGTTAGTGTTAGCAGAATCCTTAATAACTTCATAGTGCGGCAAATAATGTATCTTAGATGCTTCTGTAAGAGTGTTCCTTGTAGCTACCTTTTTTATCTACCATTTGTCCAATTACTTTTTAAAGATTTTTTCATAAGTGTTCAGTTGTGAGGGGTCTCTGTCTATGGCGGTTAATCATATTACACAGCCTAGTTGTAGCAAGTGCATCACTGTCACATAAGTTAGGATGTTTTTTTTCTGCATTGTAGGCCCATCACAAGCTTTCAGTCACTGAACTAGACTGACAATTTATAATCATCATACGCCTTTTGATCCTCAGATGTCATGTGCTGAAGGATCAAATCTAAGGAATCAATTCCCCAAAGAGTATTTCTATCCTCCTTAGGCGATATAGAATTTATGTCTCTTAGCTCATAATTCATCCAAGTTTCCCTTAATTAATGCTCATCCATTGGACATAAAATTGTTTTAAAAGTTTTTAGTTTCGTGCCTGCGTCTCCATAAGTTACTACGTCGGTCGGTCGGTTGGTAACCATTTTACTTTCAATGAGTTTATTTAGAGATAGCATCGTAACTCTTCGGCCAATTCTAACGATATTAAAATTATTTTTTGTTTTACATTTCCTTTTAAATAATAGAATTGCCAAAGTCCTTCCAAGATTAGTCCGAGAATTATTAAAAGAAAACTAACTATGGATCGGATTACCCCCATTTGTTGAAGGTTTTGAAGGTCACAAAGTCATAAAATCATAAAGTAATAAGTTTGAATAATTGAGAGCACGCGATTTAGGTGTGTTGACCTTTCTTATTAGGTAATACCCCTGAGGGCATAGTACCAACTGTGGATTCGAGATAGGTAATTCAATTTTTCTCATTTATAACCCTTATGAACTTAAAGTAGGAGTCAGCCCTTATTACGATAGAAATACCAGCAACGGTTAGACCCATAGATGGATCCGTTAATTTTAGATTTAATGCTGAAAGCCTATCTATCCTCTGTTTATTTTTAATCAGGGCATATGGATACGAGTTGGGAGCTTTTCAGCAAAAGTGTTTTAATAACAAAAGGTTTATAGTCGGTATTAACTACAAATGATACTTCCTCATTTAATTTATGTACTCCCTCTTCTCAAAAAACACTTATCCGTGATTTAATCTTACGACTCACGGGCAAGCCCAATATTTTGATCAATTCGGTACTTATAAAAGATTATAGGGATCCTAGATGAAAAAGTGCTTTAACCATTGTGTTTCCCTGCCAACATACAACTTCAATCTGTGCAACGGGTAACGCTAATCCCACATTAAGGTGCGAAGTCCAAACTTATGTTTCATTAATGCCTTTAGATTTACATACTATGAGAGAAACAGAGGCAAGAATAATAAGTATCATTTCATGTTCGGAAATTATATTTTGAGAGAATTTTTTCTTTTTATTTCCCGAACGAAAACAATTTTTCCATAACCTGAGAAACTTAGCACGTTTATATTTTTTTCCCGCTTTTGGTTAGTTCAAACAAACGTATACCTTAGATTTCCCATCGCATAGGGCACTTTAGGAGGTGATCAACAAATTTAGAGAATTTACCTCCTGAAAATTTTCCATTTTTGTTTGCCTTTTACTCTGGGAAGGCTCTTGACTTATTTAAAAGGCAGACACACGAATATTTTTACCTCTAATAGTTCCACATTTCTCTTGGCTACTGTCGCCACTCTTTTGATTTAATAGTTATATTTCCGCTCTAAAATGTTACGGAACTTTTCCAATTCCCAATAGTCGGTATTCAAGTTTTCGGCAACAAAAAATATGGGTACAATGAAGAATCCCGCGCTGCTTACATTTAATCTCCTAAAGTTGCATTCATAAGTGGTCAAGGAGAGCATGCACATGAGATTGTACTATTAACCTTCTGCCTTCCTATGTATTTTTCAAAAACTCGTATGCTTAGAGTTACTGGTCACCAGATCTGCTAAATCTGTCTAACAGTCGGAGTGTCGCTCCCTTTAGTTGGCCAGCTAGGTATGCAAATTTTGGGCCATTTGAGATTTCTAGTTTATAAACAGTATCATAATAAAGTTCATGAAAATTACTCAATTGAAGAGCGTTTCGATCAAGAAAATGACATTAATTTTGAGTAGGTAAACCTCTTTGAGTGAAGTGGGCAATCTTCAGCCTTTGTTGCGGCTAATCTAAACTCTTTATTTACTTCGCAATAGTTTCCTTCGAAATGGTATCCTCATTATCCCAATCCTCTACAACTTTATCATCAAAGAGCAATATTCTGGGGGCAATGATCCCTTATGGATTTTAATTCTGTTTTAAGGTTGTCTGCATCGAGAGCCGTCTCCTTAGTTAAAGACAGGATGTTTTTAACTGAAATGAAGGTTGCTGCTCTATGTTCACCACGTACCTTAGTAAGCAACATTGTGTCCGAGATCTTCGGCACCAAATGTAAATAGAGTTGTCTTAAAGTAATTAGACATTTTATTATATCCACCAAGCAAACAGGTCGTACTTACTGTTCTAAAATTATGAATTACAGTGTTACGGGGTTGAAAATTTAAGTGTAATCACTAATATTAAATTAATGTATGTACAGTACTTGCTCCCCAAGGATATTCTCTATATTTACAGCTTCAAAACTTGCCAAACCAGCAATCAATATCAATGTAAAAAAAATATGACCAGGGAACAATTCCGATAGAAAGCACAAAGTCTTAACAACGAGAGCGATATTACGGTTTGAATTCAAGCGAACAATAAACAAATTTAATTGGCCAACCGTTACAAATGACAGCAAGAAGAGAATTCCAATCCGCATTTAACAAGTTGGTAAAATAAATCACAAATGACTTAGATTTATATCATATTCTGTATGTGGAAGGTATATTTTCCGACAGAAGCATCCAATTTTTGGATTATGTACAGCTAGCTGTTTTAATTAAATAACCTAAATTATTTGCGATGTAAACAAAAAAAATTTTAGGACATTTTTGCATAATGCATCACGTCTGGAAAATGTCTTAATTGTTAGATTTATGAAAACAACATTAAGCGTGTTTGTCTGTTATTAGTAGAAAAACCCCAAAATGAAAATGATTTTTCTGACCTTCTTATTTCAAGCGTTTCTTGGACTTCCAGGAATATTCATTAAACACTCATTTGTTGGAGATGAGATTGTATTAAATATGAATGGTCAAGTAAACAGACAAAACCCCCGACAGTATGCATTAAGAAAGCAACCGCCTGAAGATGATGGGTACGAAAAGAGTATCCGTAGATATAAGTTCTATTTCTGGGTAGGACAGTATGGCAATGAATCGTTAGTTGGTCCCATTTTTATTAATATGAACTTAATGGTTAAAGCTACCTATAAATTTTTAATCAAGATACCATTTGAAGATTACATTCTGCTTAAGGAGCATGATTTAATCGCGTTTGGTGGATTCAAATCTATGCCCCTGCTAACGGAACACTGATTATTAAAAATAACTTGCTGGTAGTAGGACAGTAGGTAGGACAGTATGGCAATGGATCGTTAATTGGTCCCATTTTTATTAATATGAACTTAATGGTTAAAGCTACCTATAAATTTTTAATCAAGATACCATTTGAAGATTACATTCTGCTTAAGGAGCATGATTTAATCGCGTTTGGTGGATTCAAATCTATGCCCCTGCTAACGGAACACTGATTATTAAAAATAACTTGCTGGTAGTATTCCAAAAGAAAATAATTGCAGTAAGCCATAAGACCAAATGGCCTCCCAGAATCTCTGATTTGACCCATGGGTTCATTGTAAGGGTGCAGTTTATTCAACACCATCTCACAATTTAGATGACCTGAGGAATCGCATCAATATCACAGACATTGTTGTCTCATTCACCAAATTGTGCACAAATAAGCTTTTGTATACCCTATAGTTCAAATACATGATGCTTAAATACTCTGATGTTAGCCTGTAAACCCATTTGCATTATTAAAGTAAGACTGTCATTTACGTCAAACAAAACAAATGGTTTCCAAATATCCAAATTTAAAAAAAAGATATTTATATTTAAAGCAGGTATACATTTTTATGATTCACTCTGTATAGCTTTCAAATAGCTAATGCAAAGAACACTGATTTATTTTGATAAATTTTGGATATAAGAGTATAGAAATAGTTCCATAATTCAAACCAATCATATGTCTTTAACTTGCACAACTCTACTTTTGTATTATTAGCTAAAGAAATAAATAAATGGAATAAAATACCAAAAGAGCAACAGTTCTCGCTTAAAGATAGGCCTTTTGTAGCCAATTAATAGAAATCATCAAAATTCTAATACGATAAGATAATAGAAAATTTGATTCACGTTTTGAACGCAAAGGAAACATCAGCCTAAATAATGGTCTCAAATTGGAATTAAAGCGTTTTGATACAAAAACCGTAGCTAACATTTCCACTAATAAAATTGTTTCAACCGGGGCATCTCTCTGAGCTAATGAAACTCAAATGTCCTCAATAAACAATAAATTTGAGAAGCACCCATTTAATAGTTAAATCGACCATCTTAGATTTTTTATACTCTCGATTATATAATATATGTATAATATAAAAAAGGAGTAATCTATTAAGATTAAAGCTTAAAATATTCTCTTTGAAAGTTGCCTCTAATAAAGGAAAATATCATATTGGCTTTGAATTCCTGATTATTTGTGGCATTTTATTGCTTGAGAATTATTTTGTTCAAAAATTATAAACGGAGAAGGATTCAATTTCTTTATATTGCAGCTATTTCCTTCGCGATTTCTCATTTCTCATAATTAATATAATGTGATATATATATATATATATATATATATATATATGTGTGTGTGTGTGTGTGTGTGTCTATGTGTAGATATATATACATATTATTGGCATCCTTCTCTCTCGGAAGACAATGTAGATTGCGCCATGGAAGTCAGTCTGTGGTGGAATTGCAGCGCCGGTTGTGACTGTACAGCCCGATCCTTGAACGGCAGGTACTGTTGCATTTACTGCATGTGAAGATGGTGTCAACCGAGGGTGCTGACTTTGATTTCTGCCGTCTGGGTGTTCTTCTTTCTTCCCACATCTCCTCTCTCCTCTGCTCTGTTGTCTTGATGGCTAATTTGGTGGCAAGTTACCAGCTTCTGCGGTCTGCCTCTACCGCTTCAAAGCTTGTCGGCGCAATACAGCCGCATTTAGGTCCCGCTTGCACTCGTCTTTGTAGCGGAATATGGGCCGTCCTGCGGATCTGGAGCCAGTGGCAAGCTCACCATACAAAATGTCTTTGGATATTCTGTCATCCTGCATGCAATTAACATGGCCATGCCAGCGCAGGCGTCTCTTAGTGGGAGGTCAGACATGCTGAAGGCTGCTGCTCTTCCCAGAACGTCTTTGTTAGGGATTTGATCCTGCAATGAAATGCCGAGAATCCTCCTAAGGCAGCGTTGATGAAAGGTGTTGATCCTGCGTTCGTGGCAGATGTACTTAGTCCAGCTCTCGCTTCCGTAGAGCAGTGTACTCAGCGCTCAGACTTGAAACACTTGTTTCTTTATCTTGGGGGTGAGCATGCCGTTTTCTCACACTCTCTTTTATAGGCGAGCTATTGTTGCATCCACCTTGTTAACTGCTGAATTCAGGTTGGTGTTCAGATTAAGACTGCTGGAGATAGTCGAGCCAAAGTATTTAAAATCTTCAACCACGTCGATGATGCAGTCACCGATAAAAATGCAGTGGGCTGACCTAACATCTTGCCTTAAAATGTTAGTCTTTTTGATGCTGATCGTGAGGCCAAACTCTTTGCAACCAAGAGCAAAACATTTGATTATCTCTTGGAGGGCAGCCTCGGTATGCGCTGGCATGGCGGCAGGGTCAGCAAATAACATCTCGTGAACGAGGACCTTTTGCACCTTTGTTTGTGCATGGAGGCGTGCTAGATTTAACAGGCTGCCATCACTTCTGCTTTGAAGGTAGCCAGTCTCCTTAGATTGACTAAAGGCGTATCGTAGCAACGGAAAGAACAGGATGCCGAAAAGTGTCGGCGCGAGCACATAACCCTGTTTGACTCCACTCTTAATGAGAAAGGGAGCCGAGGAGGAGGAAATAATCATCCTCATGAGTATGGGTAGACATTCCATTCTTTGTAGGAGTGTGACTCGTTTTTGTGGAAAAAAAACGTGTTTGTGATGGAGAGTCTTTTCCCGTTCTCATTGAGTTCGCCGACGCCAAAGAGGCCGATGCATCCAGGCCAGGATATACGGTCTGAAGCAATCAGAGCGTTGAAATCGTCAAGTAAGTACAAGTGTTCTGAGGTGGATAACTTCTTGATGGCAGTGTCGAGCTCTTAGTAAAACTCGTCCTTCGCCTCTGCTAAAGAGTGAAGAGTATGGGCGTAGATGTTCATGATGTTCACAGGGCATGATGTGTTTGTGAGGCGAAGGGAGAGGATGCGGGCCGTACCTTCTGAAAGTGGTTCGATTGAAGACCGTAGAGAGTTTCTCACTGAAAAAACCTACGCTATGCCCTCGGTGTACAAGGGTGTGGCGCTTGGAATATATATATATATATATATATATATATATATATATATATATATATATATATATAATGTTTAGCAGAATTCCCAAGGTGACGAAAATAGCTGACGTCATTCTTTTTATTTACCAGCGACGTAGTGTTGGTTTAGAATAGGAGACTTAGAGTTAAATAAAACTTAGAAATAGACTTAAATTCAAAGTAAAATAACTGGGATGATTTTAAAATATTTAAATTAGCGAGTGTATAACTGTTAAAATCTATTAAGTTTGGGGCGCTTTGATTTATGAATCTAATAATTATAAAAACTGTTTTCAATGAATTTTTAATGGAAAATAAAGCAAATCACAAAATATACCGTAGAAAATTACAAACCTTGTCAATGCACAATGGGTTACATAATGATCCTGATTGACACGACAAACACCAAAGTGCAACCCGCACTCCTCATCCAAAGTAGTTAAGTTAAATAGAAGCCGAACCGACGACAAATCACTATTTAGATTTTGGAAAAGCGGTTTGATATACATATAGTTTTTCTAGGATTTTTCGAAAGGGTAATGGAACATTTATGTGAATTTAAAATTTTAAATTCTTTTATGGAGATATCGTTTTTCCATCTTATTACGTGATCTCTTATTGGTGAATTTTCTTTGGTTTGAAGTCTGTTTACCTGTTATATTACCTTTGCCCATATGGGAAAAGAAACTTGCCTTCAGAGTTGTCACGGAGCTTCCGATGTATTTGTCCTGAGAACAACCAAGCCATTTCGATAAGTATAAAATGGAACTGTAAAGACTCTTTGGAACCAGACCCTTTAATTTCAAGAAAGGGTTAATATTTATGGCGTTAACCAAAGCAATTTGAATTTTTATTTAACAAAGTATTTCTTTAACAATATGTGTAATTTTCGGTTAAGAACTTTATTGTAAATACCTAACTCTGGTATAATTAAGTACTGCAAAAAATATTTGCACTTAACACAGTAGTTACAAACCTTAAAGATTATCTTCGCTCCAATCCAGAAAGATATTTGCTATGACTAAGGTTGAAATTTAAACTTCTCAACCTTTCTTTTTCCAAGCCTACTCCTTCTCTTTACTTTGAAAAGCTAATGAAGGGCATAAAAGCTTTTCCTTGCTATGATTCTTTCAATAGATTTCTGACTGAACTTTCAAATATTTCACACGAGATAGAACAAGGATTCAGGTTACATAAATCTACTTCAATTATTATTTTTCGGAAATCTGACATACAAATATTTGTTAACTAAGAGAAAAATAAAAAACTCCTATAAATACAAAACCAGACAAAGGAAATGGAGCAGTAATATTAAATAGTAAAGACTACATAAACAAAAGTAAAATTCTATTGACATTACTCTACTAAATTCCAAAAGATGCAAAAAGCCGAACAACAAATTAATCTCAATTGCTAGACAAAGTAAATCGATTTCTTCACAACTGTGAATTTCTTTCAAAATTATCAGCCATGAACTCTATTCAAATTACATGCCCCATGTTCTGCTTAGCAAAACTGTATTGTTTACCTAAAATACACAAACCTAGAATCCCATTACTCCACTTTTTTGCCTCATATTATAGCAGCCAAAACTGACAAAATCGGTTGTGTAATTACTATCCCCGCTAGCAAAGAATCAATACACAATCACCAATTCGTACAATTTTCAAGCGGATTCGATTGCATATAAGCAGATTCTAGTAGTTTTTTTAGCGAGTTACAATATTCAGTCGCTATTTACAAGGCTACCAGCTAAAGAAGCAAAGACGATTATTTTAGACCGAATTTTTAGGGATTCCCCAAGTTTCCATAGTTTCAGTAAATTACAATTTGTTTCCTTGTTAAACCTTGTTTTCTTTACCAGCAAATCTTTGTAGTTGGTATAGAGTCTCCAATCGGCCCTTTGGCAGCAAATCTTTTAAACAAAGCATTTGAGGAGAGGATTTTTCTAAAGTTCTTAATTCATATTAACCAAGTTTTTATACTTGTTTTTTGAGATGACTACATAGCGTTATTTAAATCTCGTGACAAGATATTAGAATGTCTTATTTTTTAAAACACCATCCACCCTAATATTACATTTCCAATGGAAACTGAAAGTGATAACACCTTTCTCTTTTTAGATATTTAAAAAAACAAAAATCTAAATAGTCTAGAAACATCAGTATAGAGGAAGCCCATTAATACGAGCTTAGGACATAAATTTTTAGTTGCTAACATTTAAAATAGAACATTTCATCCATTACAACCCTTCTTCACCGCGCATACAATCTTTGTTCATCATACAATCTTATATACAAAGAATTTCCGTACCTGAAATCCTTCTTTTTGCAGAAGGGTTTTCCATCATTTATTGTAGAAAAGTTAATCCGCACATTTTTAAGGAAAGTGTATCAACTAGACCGCCATAAGTTAAGAGTGGCAAATGACAGACATTACTTAATAATGTCGAAGCTCGGTATTTACAATAAAGTCCTTAGCCAAAAAATACACATATTGTAAAATAAATATTCTTGTAAAAAAAAAATTAAATTGCCTTCGTTAACAAAATAAATCCCTAAATCTTTCTTTACAATAAGGTATCCAGTTCCAATGAATCATGAGTTCCATTATCATCATCATCATCATCATCACTAACTATAATTGCATAACGATATTTTTTAAAATGGGTGAAAAAATTTTAAATATTTTTTTTCCTTAGTGGACAAATGACTTATGGTTTTTTATCAAAGTTATTTTTAATAATTCTTTTTATAATATCAACCAGGCAATATTTATTTCTGATCTTTGATAAAAGACATAAGTCATAACCAAACTAAGATGAAATTATTATTCAAATACTCAAAAAGATCCCCTTCTTAAATTATAGAGTTAGTGAAAAACAAAATGGTGAATTTCAGAAATTAATATAAGTATCGAAATTTTTCTGATTTTTTTAAAACCCAAAGAATTACAAATGGTAAAGTCCAGAAAATTTATTTTTCCTATCTTCTATAACTATATTTTAGCAACGTGATATTTTGAAACGAGGGGAAATTTAGTTTAGATTTCCTTGGCGAAGTTCAGAAAATTCATAAAAATTTAACCATGGCTGCTTTTAATTTTAATCTTTGTAGTGAAGCGCAAGCTCCCCCCGTAGGGAAGCCGAGTGGCGAAACCATTGCCTGGTATACGTATTTAAATGTCCAGAGTGTTCACAAGGCCAATATGTCGGAAGCTCAGTGACAATTCTAAAGGCAAAATGCTCTTTCTATATAGGCATAAGTAATAGAATAGGTAGGATACTTCAAACTAGTGTTGCAAACCGGTTTTTCTAATATTTCCTTAAAAAAAAACGAAAATCGAAATATAAAAACCGATTTTTCAAATTGTCTGCAGAACAGACAATTTCGAGACTTTTTCCAAATTAAAATTAAAAATATGGAAACGGAAGATGATTCACCAGCGGCAATAGCATCAGAACATGAGGTACAAAATAGAAGGTACTAATTGTGAAGCGAAGGATGGTCACCTAATGTCTGAGTACATGAAAGAACTGAAAAAAATACAGCTACCTAAGAAAGCTTACCCTTTGCAACTTTTGTTTAATGCCCTTTTCACGATAAAGCCAACGAGCATTGCAGGTGAGAGATCGTTTTCAGCACCAAGTTATTTTTTGTCCAAAGTACGTTCAAGAATGGACGATAATACATTAAATGCCTTTTGATTTTTGCGCTGCCATTTTAGAAAAAAGAATATATCTTAAAAGTTATACGTGCAGTTTTTTCTTGTAATAAATCTTTATTCGGTTTTTTCAGTAAAAAAAAACGCATTTTATTTTTTTTTATAAAGTTATATGTTTTGTTATACATTAGTTTGTACCTTTATTTCTTGAACCTAATAAACTATGTGTTATATAGTTTTACTTTTGATTAACCCTTACTTGTGTTCTTTGATTATCGGTCAAAATCGGTTAGAAATGGTTCTCAAAAATTAAGCTCGGTAAAAACCGATTTTTCAAAATTCCGGTTACTTAGCAACCCTACTTCAAACCCATAACAATTCATCAATAAATAATTACGTAATAAGATGTAAAAGAGAAATTCCCGTCAATGTCCAATTATCCTTTAAATCCTAGAAACGCTATACATCAAACAACGCTCCCCAAATGTAAATAGTGATTGGTCCACAGGTCCCCCGTTCAAGAAGATGTCAATACTATGGTAGAGAAATACAAATGTACTACGTGGTGCAATGAACACCACATAGGCAGGCGGAATGTTAGACAGGATTTGCTTCATTAAAGTACGGCGTTCATGAAGCTGTTTCTGCTGTATTCAGTATTTTTCACGTATGAAGTATAGGAACTAATTATGCAAGCAGCAAATAAAAAAGGAACAGTTCTCTACGGTGCAAAGAGGAAAGAGCTAGATGATGTTAATGGTCTTAATCTCATAGATGGATTGGTTAGGGATTTCTTTAGGCCAGTTGATGAACTATTTAAAACCAAGACATGGCCACCAATATAACGTGCTTCTATGTGTCAAAACAGGTTCAAAGAAATAAAGAGATGCCTCTTACTTGATGACATGTCTACATGTGCAGCTCGAAAAATTGGTGAATAGGGAAATTTGGCGCATATATATGAACTTTGCCAGAAGTTAATTGAGGCATGTCAAATAAATTACGAAGCTGGCCCTTAGGTAACTATTGAGTAATCTCTGTTATCATTCAGAGGTAGATGTTTACTCAAAGTATACATGCCATCAAAACGGATAAATATTGAATAAAATTTGAGCTATGGTTGATTAGAGTAATGCTTACCTTCTTAATGCGCAGATATAGACAGGAAAAGGTCCTTATGGTCGAGAACGACAAAAAGCATAAAGAGTTGTTCGAGATCTCACCACAACTATTCTAAAACTAGGAAGAAATATTATATGTGTTAACTTTTTCACATGTGTCAACTTTTTCAACTTTTTCGCTGTAGAACTACTTGATAAAAACGTAACTCCTAGAAACACCGAGAAAGAATAAATGTGAAATACCACCATCATTTGGTATCTTCAATTGTTTGCAACAAAGTTCGGCTTCAGCAAAGACTATCATCTTATGATGTGTAGCTATGTTCCAAAAGTAAATAAGGCAACTATCTTACTAAGCACTAAGCATTATCACAACAAAATACAAGAACAGTTCCAAATTAATATGATTCTGGACAAAAATGCAACAAAATGTCATCTGGATACGTTACACCTAATAGTAAAAATCTACTTATGCCAACGCATAACAAATAGATGGTATAAGATTATTTTGTACTGGATGATTGAGGTCACAAAATATAATTCTGATGTATTCCGTGGAAAAATCACCAAAGGCTGAACATATCCTTTCAGACTTATCAGAACAATTTTGCAATCCACAAATCCAATAAGTTTCTCGGCAGAACGCATAAAAAACTGCCGAGTTGTGTTGTAAATTTGTGGAAACACTTGCAACTGATGATACAACATCACTATCCGAGTAGCCAAGGAAGCTTTATATGAAAACAAAGGAATCATGCACAACATGAGGTGAACCTATTTGCGATGGCCAATAGGTCTCTAGGAACCCCATTGTCTCTTTGCAATTCCAACTCCATCGGCCCACAAAGGGTTAATATAATATGACCATGTGGCTGACTGCATCAGAGTGAAGAAAAAGGCCAGGGTGTATGAAAGTTTAGCTACAAAATATAATTTACTAGAACAATTTTTCCAAAACGTTACAAAGAATCTTTTCTATACTTGAAATTTAAACACTGAATAAACTTAGTAAAGGGGTGAAACGAATCAAAGTGATTACTGTTCTGATCACATTAATAATAAAAAAAAACAGTTTTACGTACCATGGGACACTTTTCCCTGAGGACATCCGTGTGCGGAAAATGCCTCAAAGTAGGCACTCAGGAAGAAGAGTAAAATGGAGGGTTTCGGTGGTCGATGCTACCCCAAATAATATCTTCCATGAAAGGAAAAACTAAGGTACCTCTGCATTACCCTTAGACCCTCCTATTTTTGTCCACTGCCTACTTGCACGTCAGCTGCTACCGCCTTCTCGGGAGAGAAGGTCCAGCTTCTCCGAATGCGTTCACATGCTCGACCCTAACTCTAATTTATTTATTTCAGCTTTTTCTCGATGCTTGGGCACGCGGCGCGTTTTTTAAAATACCAGCGAGGTATTTTAGGCCATGAGAAAGGTTAGAAGAGAACTAGTGAAAATTAGAGCTCTAAAAATATAAGGAAAGATTTTAGACATAAATGAAAAGATTCAACAGCAAATTAATCCTATTTAGTTATATGTGCACTTAAGAAAACAATAGAGGCACCCATCTGGTTAGAAGATCCTAGTGAATGCACCCACCTTTGTTTTTGCTTCTTAATTTCAATTAAATAAAAACCCTGAGTAAATCAGTCTGGGACTCAAATGTAATTCCTCCTAACTTCTTAATGGAGTAAGCGAGATGAATCATGAATAGGTATTTCTGAATCATGAGAGCGAACAACTCCCAACTTGGAATTTAACAGCTTCTAAGGTATGTTCAAAAGATAAATTCAAACAATGAATTTGATATATATATATATATATATATATATATATATATATATATATATATATATATATATATTATTTATATATATATATATATTATTTATATATATATATATATATTATATATATATATATATATATATATATATATATATATATATATATATATATATATATATATATATATATCCGCACATATAACTATATAGGATTAATTTAATTATTATTTTTTTGTCTAATGTTTTTCCTTAGATTTTTCCAACTCATTATTTTCACTAAATCTCCTATAACCTTTCTCAGGGCCTAAAATACCTGTGGTTTAACAACATTCTTATTTTGTTAATTTATAAAAAAGCAACTATGTTATCGGCCTAATGTCCCTATGACCATTAATTTTCTTTTCAAATATCGGGCATGTTTTTTTATTCGCATTGTTTTCAAGGCCAAATATATAATACCTGATTTTGGTTCAGTTTTTTGCACTGAATCTAAAAATCATGCTCATTTTACCCAATCAGGTTAGGTTTTTGAAATATGAGCACATACCATAAACTCCTATATTTCCAAATATTTGTTGTGCATGAAACACATAATAACAAATATTGATTGGACCGATTTACTTACAGAAGATTTACAGAATATTTTTAATAGATAACATGAATAGTACAATGCACAAAATAAGCTACTCATGGATGAATGGTCTCTTCAGTGACCTCCGATTGTGCCGAGCAGACACCACATCCCTCTTAAGGCACCAACAGTAGTCAGCCAGAAAGTTCGCATCCCATTGGCCTTAATAGCGTTCCTCCATGACACGGATGTCTTGGTGAAAGCGCTCATCCTGTTCTTCACTGAAGTCTCCGCAATTTTCTGGAAAATAGTCTAGATGAGACCGAAGAAAGTGCATTTTCACTGACATACGCGCACCAAGTTTGCGGAAATTCTCCATTAAGTCATCAACCATCTTCTAGTACTGAGGACTTCTGTGGTTACCAAGAAAGTTTGCAAAGACTAACTTAAGGGACAGCCAGGGAGAGCGTTCAGTAGGATTTAATAAATCATTAAAACTACATTCTTTTATGAGTTCTCTTATCTGAGGACCATCAAATATACCTGCCTTAAGCTTCTCCATGCTGATTCGTTTGAACTTGTGGTGGAGGAAGGCAAATCCTCCACCTTCCCTGTCCAGTGTTTTTACAAAATTCTTCATTAGGCCGAGTTTGATGTGTAAGGGTGGAAGTAACACCTTGCTAGGGTCAACCAGAGGGTGGGACATAACATTGTGTGACCCGGGTTCTAATCCTTGTCTTGATAGCCACTCTTGTCTGACATAATGCTGGTCATCAGCCCGACTATCCCACAAGCCCAAAAATCATGGATACTTTGTGTACCCACCTTGAAGTCCTAGGATGAGTCCAACAACTTTAAGATCTCCACAAATCAACAATTTATGTTGCTAGTAATTGAGAGCAGACAACAGACGTTCCATGCTGTTATGGGATTCTTTCATTTCAGCCGAGTGTCCAACAGGGATTGATGAAACCTTATTTCCGTTATTCAGAAGAACTGCCTTGAGACTTCTGTTAGAGGAGTCAATAAAAAGTTTTCATTTCATGGCAACATACTTCATACCCATTAATTTAATCGGTTCAGCAATATTGTTACAGTAGATCAGTGAAGACTCTTCATCGAACAAAAGGAATTTTATGAATTCGCTCTCGCGTTCCCAATACTAATAGAACGTTGTTGCTGGGGCAAGTAGATGTTTCTCTCGAAAACGAGAACCCAGCAGCTAAGCAGACTCTTTATATAGGTTCAGGTCTTGTGTTAAGTCGATGAGTTCGGCTTGGGTCAATGGCACCGATCGGTCGTCCTCTTCTGGTTCGTATGCACCACATTCACCTGTATCAGTCATGTCAGAAGATTCGGAATCAGAACTAGATTCCATGATGACATCCGGCTCAGGAACAGGAACATCTGGTCCATGGGAGATTGGCTTTATGGCATGAGGAACATCAGGGTATTGAACATGGTGCTTGTTCTTGCGATTGATGCCTTTTAAATTTGTCATGCAGAAGTAGCAGTCGGTAACGTGATCTTTGCCTTCCCTCCACACCATTGGGACACTAAATGGCATACTCTTTCTTTTCTTATTCCTCTAATCTCGTAAGTTCTCGATACATGTTTTACAGCAGATATGGGGAACAAATGCCTTATCTTGGTCCATTAGTTTGACTCCAAAATATGCGTAATAAGCCTTCTTCACAAAATCCGTGATTTTCGCTTGACGGTCTGGAAGAACCACGTGTCCGCAGATGCAACAAAATTTGTTAGGATAGTTCTTACACTTCCGATCCATCGTACTGCACAACCAGACCTGAAAATATGTAGAAAACAAAGCCCATATACGCTTGTATAATAGCGCTATTTGAGAAAAATATGCTGTAATAAAAATCGAGTGTATCTTAGAAACTAGACCTGACCAAAGAAAATAGATGATATTTTTTAATTCAACAGGCTAAAAGGATTCTAAATCAGTTGGAAAACCCTTAACCTTTAAAAAAATGTTTTGATCAAAACTGAATAACTGAATTTTAGGATCTAAATATTTTGTATTAAGATCTGGAAAAATACTAAACTCCATTTCGATTTGAATTCTCTTGTATCCATTTTTCGTTGTAATAAGTTTATGTCAGTTTAAAATTATTTTCCTTTTATTTAGTATACAAATTCATTGAAATACCCAAAACTATAAAGTGTCTAGAGAATTTGCGCGATGTACATTAATTGGAGCAATTTTTGAGTTATATTTTCTTTAAATCACGTATAATTAGAGACATTTTGCCAGGATTAATGAAATAAAAATAACAAACTGTGTAATTTCAGAGGTTTAATTGAGGTAAATGATAGTGTATTTGGATATTTGTATTAACATTGACTTAAAATGAAATTTTTAGTGGAGTCAAAAAGGTAACGAAAAGAGTAGATTATAATCACAGTCTTACCCTATGTTAATTTTGTTAATTTGATACCCGTACCATTTTATCAAACATAACGTAGCTATATCTAACCTGAAATATAATGATTAAGTATGGTTGATAGTCTTCGCAACGTGCAATTAAAGAAGGCGAAAATGACTGTTCTACAAAAGAGTATAATTACAAGTAATAAAAGAGAATAAATCAATTTTTTTTATGATAGAAACGAGGTGAAATCTAACGGAAGCATGGTCAATCAAAATTTTCTCAACTTAAATCTTTACTTAACAAAGAAAGAGCGAAGTGAAATTGCGTGATGGAACATAGTCCAAACAGCCCAAAGCGAACCTATTGGAACTAAATGTGAGCGCAACTCTCATAAACCATGTCCTGAAGAGAGTTTATCATGTGGAAAAGAAAATAACAAAGTGAAACCATAAAATAATCAGAACGAGAAATATAAGAAAATTGAAAGCTAACGAAACCCAACGCACAAACATTTAAAAGAAATCCATTCGTCAACTCAAAAGCGAAGGAAAAATACTCAAATAAGGTAAAGTCTGGTTGGTGAAAGAACCAGAGGAATAAAACTAAGCATTAGGATTAAAAGATTTCCGGATAAAAATTTAAATGATAACAGAAAGTATGACAGAAATTCGTATAAGAACCACTAGTTAAGGGGAAAAAGTTACAGTGGAAAATATGATAGAAAAATGAAAAAACAAAGCAGTTATTGGTGAAAGAAAGAACAAGTGGCAAATGGTTAAGGAAGCTTCACACAGAATAGGGAAAGAGCTAGATGAAAAAGAGGAAAAATATGGGATTGATTAATAAACAAGGTCTACTGACCAAAAATCGCGTGCTCTCACTTAATCTGATTTATGAACTTACAAACTGCAAAACTTTCAATAATTCCCGGATTAACTATGGGAGGACCCTGGCAATTAAGTAATTCGAAAGAGAATGCAAAGCAACTTAAGGGTTTCAAATTTTGATAGAATAGGCCGAAAAGTTATGATATTATTGGCAAATAATTTCCCAGCTAACCTTAGAAGGACTGTGACAATTATATCACTCCCAAGAGAATGTAAAACAACATAAGGGTTTCAAATTTTGTTAGAATTGGCCGAATAGTTATGATTTTATTGAAAAATAATTCCCCAGCTAACCTTAGAAGAACTTTGGCAATTTTATCATCCGAAAGAGAATGTAAAACAACATAAGGATTTCCACTTTCGTTAGAATCGGCCAAATAGATATGAAGTTATTGCCTTATAATTAATTACAGGGCTAATCTTGAGAAGATCTTGGCAATTATATCATTTAAAGGAGAATGTAAAACAACATTAGGGTTCAAATTTTGTTAGAATCGGGCGAATAGTTACAAAGATATTACCAAAAAAGAAAAAGCAAAACGGGACCGACCGACCGATATAGTGAGATATAGAGTCGCACGCTATTATATAGACTCGCACGCTATTATATAGACTCGCACGCAATTAAAATTCAAGAAATATCAATAAGAAAAAATGGGCGAAAGCGATATGTGAAAACTAAATAATGAAAATTCTCTACCCGACATCTTAAAAAATTGCCCCTTCAAAACAATACAAGAAATTGCTTCTCTCTTCTTTCGTAATACCCGAATATGCATCTGAGATATCTCCTTGCCCATTTTCTGCTAGACCTACGTTCGTAGTTTTTTCATTTAAATTTAAATAAATTTAAATTGGAAAGTAATCTGAAGTAACAAGTTTCCTAATTGCCAATTATATCTAAGTGATAGTGGAAGCATTTTTTTTCCTACAGTGGCTTATGTCGCCCCAACGGTACAGGAAAGTATTCAAAAATTCTCTTCCGACAGCAATCGACTACAAAATATCTTGCTAGTCAATCCTGAACGTAAGCTTCTTAGTCGAACATGTGCAAGATTTAGAGAGAAATTAGAGAAACTGAACTCCCGTTTCCCTTAGAAACACGAGAATATTATGGCTCTAGGGATCTTGCAGACAGGTCGCATCTTTAAATTCTTTATTTTAACTACGATGCTCTTTAAATGGCCTCTTTGGTAGAGATGCCCTTAATAAATTTGCAAAGAAAATAATATTGTGCCTGTTAAGCGGCACGACCTAAATGTATCTTCTTTCATTATACTTCCCTCTGTAAAATGGAGTGTATTTTGGTAGTTTAGGAAGGTAATTTAATTTACTGAATGATTGGGAGATTGTGTGAAAGGTACCCTCCACAATTCTACTTTAGCAATAATGGACATCCATTAGAGGCCTCGGCATTTGTTCATATTATCTATTTATTTAATGCTTTCTATTTAATATTTTCTGTATCTGGTTCACTCAATGGCCTTTCATCATTTCCAACTTTAATGTTAGGGATGGGCCATTTGTGGAAGTACATATATTTTATTTAAAAATAAAATTTTCAAAAGAAGTATTAATACCTGTATCAGTGATATTAGTAATAATAGGGTCAAAAGTATTATTATTTAAGATGTTTCGATAGAAGCAACCGATGAGAGAAGGGTAGTATTAGATAGATTTACTTACTGAAAAGTGCTTACTCTCAGTCTCTCTCTCTATATATAGGAGCATAGAATTTATTTACGAACTAGTTTCGGTATGAAAGGGAGTAATATGTGTATATATATATATATATATATATATATATATATATATATATATATATATATATATATATATATATATATATATATATACAGAAGTAGAAAAAATTACTTATGGTAGTTAAATGAATTAAGTGAAGATTAACGAGGTAATCTGGGGATGATCATACAAGATCGCTTTACCTTCAAGCGCGGGTGAATTAGATGGAAGGGGGGAGACAAAGGCGCAGGTCTTCAAGAAGATAATTTGTTAAGTCCTGATGAGTAGGATTCGAAGATGGGGTTAGATTACTTCGTGATAAAGAATGAATGTTTCTCTGCTCCAAAGACTCATAATCTCAACTCGAGACGATTCTGCAGATGGTTAGGGAGACCTAGTCTCGAAAGCACGGGAATCTTGAAGTGGTGATGAAGATGAGAGGGTCGCAACACTCTCAGGGAAAAAGGGTGTTCAATAGCTTTCCTCTGAACAGGGGCCAAAGGTTAATGAAGGTAGATCTGCTGGCGAGATCTTCAACAAAGTACGACGACGGGTTACAGTGGTTCACGGGAAACAGAATGCAGCCTCAACGTGCTTGCAATCTCCTCGAGACCTGGTGATCTTCGGGTTAAATACCCGGGTGGCTGATGCAATAGACGCCTCAGGGCCTTGCAGTCCCTAGGAGATTCTTAGTGCAAGTCTAAGCGAACACAATTCATGAAAACGCGTCGTTCCAGACGATGAAACTTGCCTCGCGATATGGAGGTAGGGTTAATGTGGCTGCGCATGGCGTTACGGCAGGGGAGAGGGGCTACGGACTTATGACGTCCGAAAGCAAGCACAGCTGTGTGGTGATCAAGCGAGGAACCGATTCTTTCTCGAACTTTCTAAAATTCTCCCGCTGGTGCACGTGGTCTTAAAAGAATAGAGGTGTATTTCCGAGCGTCTTCCTCTCACGGTGTTACTTCAAGGGTATTCCCTCACAAGCAGCTACATTTAAATTGACCATCTGAAAGATTGAAATTGGGAATTTCTCCTATTAGTATTGATTCTACAATTTTTTCTTATGGAAATCTTTACTATTTTATATAATTTGGGCCCTTGAATAATCTAATTGGTGGTTTTAATTGTTAATATGGTTAAAAATACTGGATGTAGTACTGCCTTGCCTAACTTCACCTCTGTGTTCTTATATTTGTTTTTTTTTATATTTTCCCAGTCTCTCCTATGTATAATGAGTGAGAGTTAGTTGATTCAAACGGGATTACATATACACCTGCCTCATTTGGCTGATTGATGGGTTTAGTCGAAGGGGAAGATTTAAAGATGCAAAAAGAGTATTTAAACGAAATTCGACCTGGAGAAATAACTGTTTACTCTTTTGAGGAGGGGAGAGACAATTCATGTTTCTAACTTTGGTTTTGTCTTTGGGACGGTAGTATGTAGATTTAGCTTTAGATAAACTCTCATTGATGACGTGGACGGAATAAATAAATTCAATGAATCTGCAGGTTATATATGTAATCTCGTCTTCTAGAAAGCAGAATCACATATTCTAATACGACCAAAGAGAGCATGGTAAACTTCATACCGAAACTAGTTTAGGAAATAAATTTTATGCTCCTATACAGTGGTTTCACTATAATATACTATAACGCACTATTGAGTTCTTCAACTCATATATATATATATATATATATATATATATATATATATATATATATATAATGAAAAAACTTACAAAGTGCCACGTGAAGAAAGCAATAATATGAAAATTAACCGACAGAAAAATGAAAAGATGAATCCAAGCACATTTTATATTTAGTGGATTCATATCTAAAATTTAGATATGAATCCACTTTATATAAAATGTTAGTCCACAATAATACAAGGAAAAAGGTCAAGTATATTATATAGAATATTCTATTTGTAATTTACCTTACTTCTGGCAAACTGTTAAATCTTTATCTACTAGAATTTATCAACATATGTATAATATTAGAAGAGGTGAAATAAACAGCGCTTTATTTTTACATTTATCTGAAAATAAGCACCCCATTGACTGGATTTCTGCTAAATTCCCTTATCATTCCGCTTATTTCCCCAAAATAAATATTGTCGAGTGTTCTTTAATCAGCATCTTACCCAAAATAAACATTTCCACTGGCTTATTTAAACTCGACCCTGTTTAAAAAAAAACTTGTACTAAACGAAATAACTTCATAATGCAGCCTGTTGTCACTCTTTATTAGTGTAACATCATTCGCATTGACTTCCCCACCACGTGCCTCTTTTGTGACTGTGGATTAACTCTTAGCCCTAGATGTTTTCGCTCTAATGATAGTACTTTAAAATGTGTTTTTTGGGGTTTTTTTTATTCACCCACTATGTTATATTCATATACATGGCGTTGTCGTGTGTATATCGTTTTAGGGATGTATATGTCTATTATTAGTTGCCTATTGTTCTTTTTCCTGGTATTTTTCTGTCTTGTTTTTTGTGTTTTTTCCATTGGTATATACTATGTGATGGGCGTTCCATTGGTATATTTGTACCGTATATAAGGTTGTCTTCTCCATTTTCATGCTATTCCTTGAAAATGAACTTGCAAATATAGTTCGAAAGTGCTTTGATTCATCTTTTCATTTATATATATGACCTGATAGACAAAGATCATATTACCTAACCCTTTCTCCTGCTCGGGCTAATCCAAGGGGGTACATAATTTACTACATCATTAGAGCTGAGCAGTTTTTCAATTTTGTTTATCTGCTTACATATCAGAGTATTAAAAGAAAATTGACTTTCAGATAAATTTATCTAAAGGTCAATTTTCATTGTTTGAAGAATTCTCTGTTTACCGATCAGTGAATCCGTAATACAACTGCATACTTGATATGAAGCCAAAAGATTTACCAAGGATCATGAAGTTGAAGTTTCCGTTACATATATTTGTGTTTGGGATGGTTAGTAGCACGGCTCACTTTGTGCTCCGTTTCTCGTCTAGGAGAGTTACATCCTTGGATACATGAGGTGGCCGTTGAAGGCAATATGCGTGGCAGCAGAACTCTCAAACAATCCCCACGTGTGCAGAAGGAGCCACTTTTGGCTCTAGGACAATTTCTTTGACCACATCATATCCAACATCTTGCTTCCTAACTCCCCACCAACCGGAGATTTTGCATGAATAGGGATAGCGAATGCCTAAGCGCTACCGAACAAGCGTGATATCGTCGTACATCAATCGAGCTTTTAGCCACTGCAACACATGGAAAGATACACACAACGAGCTCGAGAGAGCCACTCAGGTACTCGTAAATAACGGATTCTCCAATTAAGGAATACAAACAGCCATAAGAATTAAAATGGACAGATGGTACCTGACAAAAGCCCGGAAGAACAGGAATACGGATAATGAGGATATTATAAAACTATTATACAAGAATACTATTAGCAGAGAACACCGAGCAGATGAAAGAACCATTAAGGACATTATAGACCAAGGAATAAAACCCATAAACGCCTAGAAAAAGATCGCATTAATCATCTACTATCAAAATAGACGTACTTCAACTCTCTTCATGAAAAATAACCCCAAACCCTCCTACAACCGCAAAAAAGGACACATCTGATATACGAGTACACATGTAAACTAGGAGACTGTGAGCCCCTACCTAACTTGTATATCGGCATGACCGAAACCACTCTCTCAAGAAGAATGTCATACCATCTGAACAACGGTTCACCTAAAAAATATACACAGGAAGAACACGGAACATGCCTTAACCCAAAAATGATAGAAGAAAATACCAAAATTTTAGACTATGCTCCAAACAGGTGTCAACTGCTTTTCCTTGAAGCTATATATATCCAAGAGAAATAACCGAATTTAAACATACAGTTTAACTCCAATGAAATCCTACCCACCGCAAAAAAAAAGCAAACAGAGGGACAGGTGTACTCAGAGCTGCCGCTAGCCACTAATCACCTCTGGCAAGTAGCTTAATTCCCCTCTCCCCCTCTCTGGCTACCTACTTCTTCGACCTTTCATCACCTGGATCCAACCTGCCTCGACGGGTATAGCTTCGTTCGTAATTTTGTTAATACATTTTGTAACATATATAAACTGAATACTTTGTGATAATTCCCCATTGTAACTCTGAGGATGACACTCGCTGTATCAGAAGGCGTCAGTTAAATTAAAGAAAGTGCTAAATTACATTAATTTCCTTCTACCTCTGGCAAAATAACAAGCATCATTCTCCGATGAACTTCGGTACGCTTATAGGACAAATTGAGAAGATTGAAAAAAGAATTATTAATTCGAAACTAGCGTTTGCTTTTAATAAAACATGCTATAATGAAAATATATTGCCTAAATTTACATATATATATATATATATATATATATATATATATATATATATATATATATATATATATATATATTAAAGGCCCAAGGAAATGGAGATTGGCAACACCACCCGGAAAAACGCTAAGGAGAATATTACATGAAGCAATAAAAGCTTAAGAAGGAAACTGGGAGAAGTAGAGAACGGAAAGATAGGGCAAACTATTTTAACCGTTATATTAAAATAAATAAGGAAGTAGGATTTGAACTTGTGTCATCAAGCGCTCATCGCTCATATGACCACGATGCTCATTGCCAGAGCTGCCATCCTCAACCCCAAGAAAGGTTGATTCAAGAAGCCTTTTGAATAACGAAGTGTAGGTTTTTTATCCAGTGAGAGACAAGACAACTGTTTTTCTAGTAGAAGGGGGCAGGGGCTTTTTTGTTTGTAATAATTGAAAATCACATGACACGTGATATATAGATGTATTTAAAGGCCCAAGGAAATAGAAATTGGTAACACACCAGGAAAAACGCTAAGGAGAATATTACATGAACCAATGAAAGCTTAAAAAGGAAAATGGGATAAGTAGATATAAAGGGTAGGCTCTGGGATTCCAATGCCTTCCTTTTCTCATCATAACTTACGGTGTTTTCGCAGGTCGACTTGCTTCGAGGCTACCATTTTGGGCCTAAATCTCTGAAACTTAACAGTCTAATTTGCTTAGGCGAAGCGATTAATCCCCTTCCCCCCTTGTGACCCACTTTTCTTTTCGTCCTTGGGAATGAAAGATATAAATGGGGCCGTGAGGCCTTTTAAATTTATTGTGTTGCCAGGATTCTGCCTGATTACTCTGCTGAATCGTTGTTCGTCACTTACCTTGACATTGTTAAATTTTGGAAACACGTAATGGATTCCTTCATGCAGCGAGGATTTTCTGCCATTGATTCCTGCCAGCATTCCCGCTGCCCCTCTGTCGGCTGCATCGATTTGTGCTCTTCCAGTTACGTTTGCAAGTGTTCTCCTCAGAAGCCGTTCACACTGGACACGTGAAAGTTCTCCCCTAGTCATCTCGCGACCTCCTCTTTGGGGAATTCTGTCATCTCGAATTCCTTTTCTCGGATCGTTGGGCTTTCGAATCATCGTTCCCGTGGTCTCGACGCTTTTCGCCCGATATCGCCGTCTGTGGATTTTCCTCTCCAAAGACAGTCGATCGCATTTACCCCTGAGGACTTGGGTCGAATTTTCTCATCATCGCAGAGCCTCTTTCGCCTGGGTTTCTGACGTGGGTTATTGCTTCACTGCTCCGGTATCAGGTATTTTGGATTATTTCTTTCTTCTTACGTCACTTTTAAATTAATTAAGTGTTATAAGTGTTATTCTTGTAACTTTAGGCCTTCGGGTAAGGGACGTAAGATAGGGAGGTTATTCCGGGTACAACTGTCACTAGAGTAGTGAAGCCTATTTCATCTTCAACGGTACGTGTTGTTTCGTCTTTAAACAACTTATTCATAGAACCCAATTTTGTATGCGCGAATATCTTTTTGGTTAAAACAACTTGTGGTCGTTCGATGGTGATAAGCATTTGTGACTTTTCTTATTGTGTGATGACCCCCGTATAATTTGTTAACAGTTAATTTATTTCATTTTAATTTTGTTGTAAATAATACTGTAAATACTTTTTTAGGTGTGTATTTATTTAATCCCTTGCGGATACCTCATAATTTAGAACAGTCCTGATAAATTCTGGTAAATTTCTGGTAGGCCTTCAGATCCCTGGTTTTCTATAAATTTTGTGCGTGTAAATTGTTTGGGCGGCCGTGTGACCCGGGTTCCGCGATAGCCTTTACATACGCGGCGACCTTGCCAAGATTAGGTTTTGCCAGGATTAGAGTTAGCCAATTATTGTTTTTTTCCAGTTTAAGTTGTCAGGTTAGGTTGTGGTGCTTATCCGCTTGGGTGTTTGAGTCGCCTCGAGCGCGCATTCACTTTCTGCCGCCCGGAAGTGAATTCCTACTGTGCATAGGATTTTGTTAGCCCTTGCGATACCGAGGTTTGCCTTTGCCTCATTTTTCACGGCTCTGCTTAGCCGATGTTTGTAGTAATTTATTAATCTTTTGACTGTTGCTAGGGTGTCTTATGAGGTTTGCTATACGCCTCGTATTCACGGTTGTTTATTTTTCTTGACGTGTTTATCTTTGTACTACTTACATTTGGCTACTTTGAGCATCATTTTTTTTTTAAAGAGGTTTGTTTATTGCCTCATGTGTGGGATTTGTGTGATCCCCATCGTGTGTTTAACTTTTTTGTATTATGTTTTCCCCCTTTCATTTAACATTCTTTTGTCTGTTTAGTTAACTCTTGAGTGTCATTTCATTTTCCGTTTGCTATTCATAACTCTCGTGTTTTCTTCTTTTCAGAGTTAACCTGCTCACTTATTTTGGGGTTTGTAACCTATTCGTATAACTCTCATTATCGACTTAACTTTATTTTTTTATGATTCTCGTTTGTGTCATTATGTCTCACATTAAAGGACTTAAGGACCAAACAGTGGAGCTGGGCTTCACTGGTAATGAAATTGCTCAGTATGTCCTCCAACAACAAGCGTTTGAACGTGAGGAACGTTAAAAGAACCGCCGAGCAAAAGGGGAAGTACGTCAAGTCTAGAGGGAGCAAGAAGACAGGAAGGCTCAAGAAGAGGAAAAAAAAACTTCATCTTGCTAAGATCGAATCAGAGACGGAGATTGAATTAGCTCGAATCTCCGCTTCCCAGCAGCCTGCTCCTGTTTAGTTTACTGATCAGGTGAGTCAACCTAAACTTCCTCTATTACAGGATGAAGATGATAACACTTTCTACCTCAACCGCTTCCAGAGGGTTGCTGAATTGCTCAAAGTGAACCCCGAGAGCTACGCTGTGAGGTTAGGAAGTTTACTCACCGGTAAGGCTACTGAATTATATACTTCTCTGCCAATAGATGTAACCAGGGACTACAATCTTTTGAAGAGAGCCCTTCCTCCCTGCCCAAGAAACCCTCGTGCCTTCAAGGATGGCTCGTCTTCGTCGAAATCCATTAAGGTGGGATTCTGTCTTTCCGACCGAAGTTCCCTCATTTCCAGGCTTCTGGTATTATTAACGGGGACTGGGTTTCGACCATTATCAGGGACACTGGTTGCTCTTGCGTAGTCGTCTCTGAGGATGTCTTGACAGTCACTGACGTCACTGCCTGAAAGAAAGTCTTCGTGGCCGACTACTTTAGGACAAGTTTACCCATTCCCCCTCGTATCCTGCTACTTTATTTGCCCTAACTTTGAATGATGGACGGACGTCATTAGAGCACCAATTAGATTCGCTATTGTACTGGATGTAAACATTCCGGGAGTAGGAGACCTTGCTGCTTCTAAATCTTGAACTTCCCCAGCTCCACCTCAGTCATCTGCAACCCTTACTCCACTGAGAACTTCTTCCATTATCACTAGAACTCCTTCAACACCTAAACTCAACCATGTTCATGCTGTCCAGACAAGGGCGTGGAAAATGAAACCTATTCACCCCTTAGCTCTGCCTGCTCTCCAGCCCCTTTCTGTGGCACCTGGCGACTTATATCGCCTGCCATCTCCTGTGAAACCCTCTCTGCCTTTCGAGTTAAATCCTCCTCAGGGGAGATCGAGCGAGTTAGAAACGGGGCTAGTTAGCAGTTCCTCACGGTTGACGGCCACCTTTATCGGAAATTCTTAATATCTAACCATCCCCATAAGGTAGGCAAGTTGACTTTGGTTGCTCCCCGTGAGTGTCGCCGAGTCATCCTTTCAGTTGCTCATGAGAGCCCGTTGGCTGGCTATTTTTCCCACAGCAAGTCCGAATTGAAGGTTACAGATCAATTCGATTGGCCTGGAATAGGGTCTGACATTCGTGCTTTCTGCCGTTCCTGTGATAAGTGCCAACGCTTCTTGGCCAAAGAACCTGTGCGATCGGTGCCTCTTCAGCCAATGCCCATCGTAAATGAGCCTTTCACCTGAGTCGCCATTGATTTGGTGGGACCTCTTTCTCCCCTATCTTCTGACGGTCACAGGTTCATCCTTACCCTAATTGATTTTGCCACAGGGTTTCCAGAGGCTGTGCCCTTGAAGGATATTGATTCTGCGTCCGTCGCCGAAGCCTTTCTTACCATCTTTTTTTGAGTGGGAATCCCTCGGGAAATTCTATCCGACCGTGGGACTCAATTTACTTGCAACCTTATGAAAGAATTTCACAAGTTGCTGGGTGTCAAATCTATCTTCCCCACACCTTTCCACCCCAGTGAAACGGAAGGATCGAGAGACTTCATGCCCCTATGAAGGCTATTCTCTTTAAGTTGTGTTCGAATAAATCTCGAGAGTGGCACAGGTACCTCATTCCAACTCTATTTGCCCTCAGGGAACTTCCAAGTGACCGAACTGGGTTTTCGGCCTTTGAATTGTTTTCTGAGATCTGTGGGAAGATCGAACCCTCCAGGACGATGACCGGACCAGCTTTCAGTTCGTCATCGAGCTGCAAGAATGGTTGGCCGAATGTTCTAAAATTGCTGCCCAACATGCTGAAGTTAGCAGCTCCCGGTACAAGACTTATTTCCACCTTAAGTCACAGGACCGGCAATTCAAACCAGGCGATGAGGTTTTAGTGCTCCTCCCCAGTGACACTAGTAAACTTCTCGTAGCATGGAATGTCCCATATAAGGTACTTGAGAGGCGGGGTAAGGTAGATATCTCATCAAGGTTCCTCGTGGACCCCGTCTCTATCATGCTAACCTTTTAAAAAAATATCATCGCCGGGCCCAGGTGCAGCGAGTGGAAGTTCTAGATGAAACTTCTACTCTTGAGGAACTTATTGCTCCTAGGAAGGAAGGACTAAGTATTGTCGCGGAAGAAGAGCCTTTTGAATAAAAAAGTATAGGTTTTTATCCAGTGAGAGACAAGACAAGTATTTTTCTAGTAGAAGGGGGCACGGGCTTTGTTGTTTGTAATTATTGAAAATCACATGAAATGTGATATATAGATGTTTTTAAAGGCACAAGAAAATGGAAATAGATAATACAACCCAGAAAAATGCTAAGGAGGATATTACATGAACCAATGAAAGCTCAAGAAGGAAAATGGGAAAAGTAGAGAACGGAAAGATAGTGCAAACTATTTTAACAATTATATGAAAATAAATAATCACGTGTCATGTTATTTTCAATTATTACAAACAAAAAAGCCCGTGCCCCCTTCTACTAAAAAAACACTTGTCTTGTCTCTCACTGGATAAAAACCTACACTTCATTATTCCAAAGTCTTCTAGAATCAACCTTTCTTGGGTTTGAGGATGGTAGCTCTGGCGATGAGCGTCGTGGTTATATATGCGATGAGCGCTTAATTACACAGGTTCAAATCCGACTTCTTTATTTATTTTTATATAACGGTTAAAATAGCTTGTCCTATCTTTCCTTTCTCTACATCTCCCATTTTCCTTCTTAAGCTTTTATTGGTTCATGTAATATTCTCCTTAGCGTTTTTCCGGGTTGTGTTACCAATTTCCATTTCCTTTAGCCTTTAAATACATCTATATATCACGTGTCATGTGATTTTCAATTATTATATATATATATATATATATATATATAACGACAAACACACTTCCTTTCAAAAAATTTCTAAGACCTTTACTTCTTGCACAAGGTTGCATCAAATTACAAAAATTGGTTGAATTTCTCAAAGACATTAAATCAGAGAGTACTTGCAATTGCGGTGTTGCTTTATGTGGGTGTTTTCAGTTTCTACTTATTTTTATAAGTAATCTCGTTTAGTTAATTATTCTTGCGTAATTCTAAGTTAAGTATAGCTCCGTTTTACATTCAGCCACTCATATTTACTCCCGAATACTGTTTTGATCCATCTACTAATGTCACCCTCCGTCTTTGACATCACATTTTTCCGTCAGGTTTTAAAGCTGTTTACATAATACCCTAATTGAGACATTATTTCTTTACTCTCATTTATTTATTCTTTAATGAATATAAATATTTATATGATTGAAAGATGTTTATAATTCGTTATCTATAAATATAATATCCTATAATATTGTGCTCAGTTAATCTTAAACTAAACTAAGCTGTGATTGATTCGATTAGGCGTCCTATGGAATAAGCAGTTTTGGCATTCCCTCTTAACTATAATGGATCAAATTTCAGCTCCGAGACAATGAAAAGGTGTTCAGCAAATTTGGAGCCCAAAATTTGTAAGGATTTCATTCAAGCCAAATATTATTTATTGATTTTTTTAAACTCTTCGAAATGGAGCAATTAACTTCAACGCGTCCAACGCGACATCTTCTACCTGGAAACTACCATGGAACGCCGAACCAGAGTCTCTCTGGCCTACCTACGATCAGAGCATCAACCATCACTACATGTTTGCAAAAAAAATTATACCCTGCCATTCCCCGCCCCCCAGGCATTCCTTGCTACAACCATCAACTTCCAAACGATATTCATCATATCATTCACAACTGCTTTTCCCTTGAACACCTCAGACCTGACTACAACAACAGCTCATTTGGAGACCTCTGGAGAAGGCTGTGGCGGCTTTCCCGAGTGTAGTCGGATTTGACGGAAGAGATCCTGGGGATCAGAAGCAGCAAATTGCCTCATTTATGTCTTGAACCTTCAGATATTCTCAATACTTTAGTTTGGCCTCAGGAAGAGCGCTTTTTGGGGCAATCTTCAGAGTGAGTCTGCTATTTCCCTCTTTCTAATTTTTCAAGTGAACTAAACATCAAGGCTAGAATTTCTGTAGCCATAAAAAACACATATTCTGCGCATAACTTCACGGAATTTTCGTTGCCATAGGGACCACATAATTACTAGAACATCTAAGTTTATTCAAAGGGCGAAATTTAAATGTATTCCTGGAGTAATAATAATAATAACCATTATTAAATATTTGGTTCCCATAAGTAGAGGATCGTTCGTAATTTTGAGTTTCTATGCTTAATTGTCCGAACCTCTTACTCGAGAGAGGGAGATGTAGCCTCCCCTCATCTTAGGATATAAAGTAGGGTAAGTGTTCATTATCGAACTCTTCACCAGTGATTTCTTCTAACCCGTTCCTTGCTGGATTACACAGTGTAATTTGTTTTACTTCCTACAAAACACTTTTTATTTTGAAAGAATGGGGGGTTCATTCGGATTCAACCCTGTTCTGGTCCAATATACCCCTCCAAGTATCTTCACTTCACCTAACTTCACCTTTCTAGAGAACGGTTCTTAGCGATTATTCCTCCCTGCATTTTTATATGCAAGTTAATAAAATACATTTTATTATCAATAATTGCGACGATAATCACTGATGTTTGCACAAGATTGGTTAAATTCAGCTTTAAATTGGAATAGTTGTGCAAGATTTCTAAAACCCTTACAACCCAATGTAATTAAACCTCAAATGATCAAGCATCTTTAAAAGTCTACACATTTGTCTATTTATAATGAAACGATAGACGCAGGAAAAATAAGAAACAACTGAAGGGCTACAAATAATATCAGTCACATAAGCCAAAGGTGTTTCTGTGTTTAAAACTAAATGTCTATCCCCAAGTGGGATTAGCATGCGGGACACTCTTCATTGTTTAACCAAAACGACCTATATGCTCCCAATTGACCTAGTTGCGATTCGTTAATCCAATTATCAATGAGCTAAGTTCGGAGGATTTTAAGCAGAGAAACGCTTGGAAATACTCTGGCAAGGTGTTTTTCATTCATTTAATCAACTTCCTCCTTTAAATTGCAATTCAAAGTTGTCTTTAATTTGAGTGAATGCATCGAAGCGTTAGCTCGATTCTCGGGTGTGGAAGAGCAATAAATGGAGACTGTAATGTAAAGTTGTGGTTGAATGCTTTTTTAGATAACTAAGAGGATGTTTAACACTTATCAAAAAAGGAAAAAAAAGATAAAATGGAGAGTAGTGAAGACCCGAGATTCCACTGAATTCCAGCTAGAAAAAATCGAGTAAATGGAAAATTCTAACTGGAAAAATGTATCAATTTACTTACCCGCATTAGTTATGTTGTAAGTATTGGTGGAAAATTGGAAGCTGCGATGTGATATTTTTTGTCTCAATATCAGAAAATAGATAAATATGAGGAATATTAAAATAAATGAGTTAAGATCAGACTTTGCTGTAAAAAATGTGCCTATAGGGAGCTCCATGACTGCTAGTGGCTATAGAAAATTCATATCTAAAGTTTTTCAACCAACAACAGCAAAATTAGGATGGATTTTGTAACGAAAAAAAGCTTATGAAGCTAAGGATTTGTGATTTGCTTTGAGCGAATTTGAACGCCAAGCAGATATGGTGTTTATAGATAGTGTTAAGGTTTGTCCAGATTTGGCGGTTATTGTTTGTGTGGAGTTTAGATAAGTTGAATATATCCTTACGATCACGTAATATGGTCCGTTATAAGCGCATTGCAAAGTTATTCTGAGCGAATCGCACAGGATGAAGAAGCCTTGCGTGGACGTATAAAGCTCTAGAAAGACATATGCAAAATGTCTGGCTATAACGCGTCAGCTTGAATTATAGGCACTCTCTTTATGTCTCCCTTAAATATTACTTGAAATTGCAATGACTGTCTTTAAATTCTTTATTTGTTCGCAAGAAACAAATGAGATCGTCCTTAATCCCTGATATTATCTTCGAAATAACTATAGGTAGCTGTATAATCCAGGGTAGCATTTAATATAAAGCCATCGTCAAAGCCTTAATTTGAAGGAGTAGACTTTCCCTAACGCGTTGAATGAGCTTGAAATGTAGTTGTGTCTATGAAATTCGTGCTTAAAGCAGCCTTCGGTTCATTTTAGAGCGTTGCACGGAATTGTTTGCTTGGATTGGTGGTCAGAGTGGCTGTGATCCAGAATAATCAAGCCAGCCTGGAAAAAAGTCGATTCATGTATGTATGTGTATGAGTTTTATTGGCAGAGTTCTAATGAAATCGATTTTTTTTTTTTTTGGGGGGGGAGACCATCTGGCGACTGCCTACTTAGGCATAAATCGCCGTACATAACACAGCCTACTATGAGGCTATATTAAAAAACAAATAACAAAAAAAATGTAAATAAAAAATACCAAAGATAAAAAAGGAAAGAGGCTAAAAAGGTAACAACAACAAGAACAGCAAGAACATGCAACCTACAAATAAAAAAAAAAATAAAGTGGAGTAGGCCAGTATCCTCGAAAAAGTCGTATAGTACGCCAGTCTGTGTGCACGAACTCATCTCGAGTATAAGGAACAAGCGGTAGCGACCCCACTCGCCCCAGTACCGAGACAGGCAACGTGCGCGAAGATCAGCCAAACTGGTATATTCAACAAGAATGTGCCGAACATTCAGGGGTACAATCATCGCAATAAGGCGCAAGCAAGTGTTCTATTAAATGGCGGAGCGTCACGCAAGTGTGTCGAATTTGGCGCTATGACACGTAACTTTAACTTCCCCTCGAACGTCTCCCATCCTCTTTTGCAATCCGCGACTGTAGGCTCTCATTGCGGTGCATGTGGAAGGTACCTGTCGCCAGCGAAGCCCGGTCTGGTGTAATACGCGCCGGGCTCGCGCGTATTCCTGCAATGTAATTGGTTTTGGGAGAGAGTTAAACTCTAGTCTGTTTGCCTAATCCTCGCAGACTGTTGAAGCCCTTATCGGTCTGCTCATTCGCTGCAATTTCTACATGTCCAGGAACACAGCCGAAGATATTCTCGACATCTGCCCGGCTCGCAGAACTGTGGCGTCAGGGAAATCGCGAACAAGGAGATGCAGATATTCCAATGGCCTGAGAGCACTCAGGGTGCTTTGTGAGTAGCTATAAATCACAATCCGGTCTCGGAACCGGTCACCTTGCGTTATCTCCCGTGCAGAGCGGTGTAGTGCATCCAGCTCGGCCGTGAAGACCGACGCAGTGCCTGGTAGTAAAGCCCCGCCCTCTTCAGCCAGGTTGGACACGGCCAGGAAAGCAAACCCTTCTTTGGACTTTGAGCCATCCGTATACACTGACACGACTCCAGCGTGACATGAAGTGTGCCCTAAAAATGTCGAACGCAATACTCTCAGAGCTGTAGAAACTTTGGGAACAGCGGCTTCACGACAAATAGTCAGATGTGGTACCATCCAGGGTGGCTTACTGGACAGAACCATGGGCGCCACAAACCCAACAGCTATACCGAGCTCTCGAAGGAGTTTATTGGGTTTATGGTATGACTCATCTCTCGGTGGCAAGGGGCACCGTCGAGATCAGCTGCGGTTGCAATGAGAGCTGTTGGCAACTGAAGAAGGCGCGGGCTTGCGCGTACAGGTGAATATTGCACTGTGCACGGTGCAGAGCGAGTATCATATCATTAGCATCGATAAGTAGGCTCTCAATGGGGGGCGTGCGGAAGGCAGCGGTCGCCAGGCAAAGTCCGGTGTGGTGGATCGAGTCCACCTTCCGCAATTCACGGTTTGCTGCAAATGCATAAAACTCGCATCAATAGTCGAGCTTCGAACGAACAAGGGATCGATAAAAAAGTGAGTCAGTAGGCCTATCAGCGCCTCACGCGCTGAACGTCACAGAGCGAATAATATCCATGGCGCGGGTACCAGAGACCCTAAGGAAGTGAATATTAGTCTCACATGTAAGGCGTAGGTCAAATACAATACACGGAAAAGGTGCAAGTTCACTACTTTCAGGCCAACCCCATTGGTCAAGGTCTAGCCGTGGATAGTGGCAGAAGTACACCATCTTAATCTTGGCCAAGGGAAACCTGTGCGCTTCGGTATCACGAGAGACCTGGTTTAATGACTGTTAGAATTGACGCTCCATAGTTGGCATCTGGGCCGCGCCATACGAGATCGAAAAGTCGTCTACGCAGAGCTTAGAGAAAAAATCTTCCGGCAGTACCGATGTGATGCCGTTGCTTCTCAGGGTGAAGAGTGTGATACTTAGGACACTTCCATGCGAGACGCCCTCTTCCTGCTTCTTTTGGCCGGAGAGGGCTCCTCCCCATCCGTACGTGGAATCGACGATCTCCCAAAAATTCAGATATAAAGATTGGGAGGCGTCCCCTCGCCTCCGAGAAATCTTCATTTCACTCCCAGCCGAGGGTAGTCTCGACTACCCCTCCCTCAAGTTCGAATTGTTATCGGCAGTTAATATGATTCCCGATTATTATAGGTCAAAGTTCCGCCACGCAAGAATAATCCCCGGCCAGACCTCCCGTCAATTTAGGTTCATCCTCCAGAGAACTTTCCAGTTTTGGTTGGACTCTAAGGGATCAGTTGATGGTTGCACTACCCTCCAAAGTCCGCGCATTCGTGAAGTAAACACGCTTGTCTTCTTTCAAGAAAAGTATAGAAGAAGCGGATGTGTACGCATCAAGCTACCATCGGTTCCCTAAAGACTCCAAGAAGTCTCAACCCACATCCCCCAAATTTAAAACTAACCTAACCATATTTCCCCCGAGGAATTGACCTAGGTTTGGAAAGGAACCTGGGCCTTTTAAACCCAAGTACCATTCCCCTCTAGAATCGAGGGATATTAATCCCTTCATAAATATCCCCCTGCATCGGATTACTCTCGTAGGCCCAGAATTTGTTTTTCTTGCGGAGTTCCCGGCCATTTCAGGACCCATTGTCCCCCAAACTTCCAATTTCTTCCTGCTCCTAGTCATCAAATACACCAAATAAGTGCCTTTCTCTCTTATCCCCCCGTTCACCCTTAAAAGCCAGCAACTCTCCCAACAAGCAGTCCCCCGGGACAGCAAGTTAATTTCATTTTTAACAAAAGTTCCCGCGGTGGGCTTGAGTTCGAAAATGGAAGTGTTATTGGTTGCCGAGTGTCAACCCTCGTAAGAGCCACCGGATGCATTTGCTTAGTCGTTTTTGAAAAGTTGCTCCTTCCAGTGGGCCCCGACCACGATAAATTCGCAGTAGTCCATGACTACTTGGGACGTGCAAATCGGTTCCACGTGGTCCGCTGCTATCTCGAATGCGAATATTTCACTGGTTGGGAGTAGGTGATAGCAGCCCCCATTATATTCTGCGCCGTGTTGATCGTCCAGAGCACGCCAGCTCTCCCCTAACCCCGTCGCTCAGCCCGAATTCACGAGGGCCCAAGCGCTAAAGGACTCTGTTCTCCCCGTGTCTAGAGAATTCCCTTATGCCCAAGAGTTTGCAGCCCTTTAAAACGAGACTTTTGCAAGCGCTCAAAAGGAATGCCCTACTCTTCAGTCCTTGTGGGAAAAAGCGAGAAGTGACGAACGTGGATCTGCTTGTGGTCAAAGGAAAGTCGCCTACCTCATTTCGACCGACTCATTTATCACTCCGGTTCGGCTCAGGGTAAAACCCCTACTCGCTCTTTGTGTATCCCCCGGTTCCATATTCGCCAACTTCTCCAATTCGCACACGATGGATTAATGGCTGATCATTACAGTCACAACTAAACGTCTCAGAGAATCTTCCGTCATTTCCTCTGGCCTGATGCTGCCCAAGCAATTACCGAGTTTTGGAGATCGTGTGACATTTGCCAGAAGACTACAACAAAAGGACGAATACCACCTTCCGCCTTCAGAAGACCTCAATTGTCTCGAAGCCATTTTTTAGAGTGGCCATATACCTAATTGGCCAAATCCACCTCCCGTCTAGCGAAGAACACTCGTACATCCTCACTCTTGTTGACTTTGCAATGAGATTCACCGACGCAGTGACCCTAAAAAATTGATAACGTAACTTGTACGGAGGCCCTTATTTCTATCTTTTCCCGCGTCGGCATCCCGAAGGAGATTTTGTCCGGAAGAGGTAGACAGCTCACCTCTAAGCTAATGGAGTACGTGGGCAAGTTCCTTACGATCAAGCCCTTGTTCACCTCCCCTTTTCATCCCGCCGCTCACGGCGTCTGTGAAAATTTGAATGGCACTCTGAATACCATGCTGAAAAGGTTATGCTATGATCAGCCCCAAGAATGGCATCGATATCTACCGGTTGCCCATGTTTGCCTGCAGAGAAATACTCACAAAACTTTGGGATTTGCCCTCTTCGAGCTCATTTATAGCCGAAATGTACGTGGACCAATGAGCATTTTGATTAAACTTTTTTCTAATCCCTGCCTGAATGATGAGATCAAGTCCTCGTATTCTTACGTGCTAGATCTTCAGATCTGCTTAAAAGAATTCGCCGATCTAGCGTACAAATTTCGGACCTAAATTTAAACAAATATAGCACCTATTTTGACGTTAGGTCCAAAGAAAGGCGATTCAAGCCCAGTGAAGTAGTGCTGCTCATCCTAACCACTGAAACAAGCAAGCTCTTGTCTCACTGGAAATGCGCTTTCCCAATCCTAGTAGCCCTCGGTCCCATAGATTACATAATACTGACCCCCTCAGGGAACAAAATGTTTCATGTGAATATGCCTTAGCGCTATCACCGCCGCGCATGCATTAACAATATAATTCACTTTGACTAAGAGGCAAAAATGGAATCCTCTTATCCATTGAGCCTCTTAATTTAATCCAAACTGTATGTATCAAAACGGACGAAAACTAACCTCTCCCTTCGCTCCCCGGTTTCCGTGTAAACTCTACCCCGGAACTCGATTTAAACCTCCAGTTGGAACCCCCTCAGAAGAGGCAGTTGGCTTTTTTGTTAGCTAAATTCCACGATGTAATTTGTGAGAAGCCTGGTTGCTCTTTGTATTTTGAGCATGATATAGCCCTAACCACCCAGGAGGCTGTAAATCCAAGCCCTACCCCGTACTTGTTCACTTGCGCCCTACTTTTAATGCCGAAGTGGAAAACTTGCTAAAGTTAGGAATAATTGAACCTTCCATGTCAGATTATTGCTCTCCCATTGTTATGATCAAAAAGCCGGATCAGTCTTTTCGCATGTGCTTAGACTTTAGAAAGCTGGACACCGTAACAGGCCAAGTTTATTTCAGAGATAGACTTGAGTAAAGCCTACTATCAAATCCCTCTTAAGGATAGTTCCCGGCAATACACAGCATTTCCCACAGAAAAAAAACTTATGCAGTTTAAGCGCCTAACTTTTGATTTAGTTACTACCTGTAGTAACTAAAATCGAATGATGCGCAGGATACTGGATGAGCTGAGTAACATTTCCTTTTACTTCGATAATGTTTATGTGGCCACCAGTACATGGGACCAGCATCTTACCTCCCTACAATCGCTCCTCAATAGGCTTCGTGAAAACGGCCTCACTATAGGCCCTAAAAAGTGTCATTTCGCCTATAGCACTATTAAGTACCTCGGTTTCCACATTGGTGAAAATCAAGTGGTCCTTCAAAAGAAAAGGTAAAGGCTATCGCCGACATGCCCCACTCACGTACTAAAAAGCAATTACGCTCTTTTCTCGGGTTGACATCCTTTTACCGACGTTTTGTCACGAATTTCGCTGCCTTACCGTCACCCTTTAGCTTCCTACTAAAGAAACGTTCCCCAGACCACTTCGCGTGGAACCCCAAAGCGACCGCCCACTTCCATAAGCTTAACGAAAGACTAACCTCAGCTCCCATATTGAGACTCCTGAATACAAACAAACCTTTTGGGATACAAACGGATGCTTGCAATGGAAGCATTTGCTGCGTCTTGCTCTAGCATAAACAAGACGGCAACAGATAACCCATTGCGTACACTAGCCGGAAGCTCTCGTCACGCGAAAAGAACTATACGGTCATATAACTTGAAGCTCTACCGATCGTATGGAGTTTACAGAAATTCCAAACATATTTGTTAAGGAAGGAGTTCGTGATCGAAACTGATTATCGCCCATTAGCTTACTTAAAGAATTGTAAAAGCAAGAAAGGAAGGCTTATGCGTTAGAATTTAATTATAATGAAATACCAATTCCAAATAAGGTACATTAAGGGGACAGAAAACTGTGTTGCAGACTGTCCGAGTAGCAATCTGGTCGATGATCCTCCCCCTGCGAAGTAAAATGTGTTAATCATTGTACTTCCATGACATAATTGACTCAGTGTACTCGTTTTGTTTTTATAATTCTAGAACTCCATCTTAAAGGGGTACGTTTATGTTCCTTGGTTCTCATGTAAAAAAAATTTTTTCTTTTGTACATATTTGTCCTTTGCGTGTGTTTTTTTTTTTTTGCATGGTATGTTTCTTTATTTTTATTGATATATGGTTCCACTACCCTTTTGATTGTTTTTTTAACTGGCATTTATTTACTTTGTGTGTTGTTTTTTTTTGGCCCTGGTTAACGACCATACTCTTTTTAAGTATACCCTGCGCCAGGGATTAAACCGAAGTAATTCATTCATTTTGTGACCGCTGTATCGACTTAAATTTAAAGGTCACCCTTATTGGGCACTTGTAGAATCAAGACAAAATTTTCCCATATGCAACTCCTCCAGTGTTCGTGGATGCCCTTTTCCCTCCTCTTCAAATCAGGAAAATGTCATTTTCGGAAAAGGAGGCGTGTGAGCGAAATTCCTCGAAGGCCCAACGTGAGAGGAAAACCCTTGGAAATACTCCTCTATTATTTCAAGACCACGTGAGTCAGCGTGAGAATATTATGAAGTCGAGGAAGAATCCCTCAGTCGCTTAATCACCCGTTCCAGCTGTTTGTTTTCAGACGCCGATCACTCCCCGTCCCCCCTCTCCATCGATAACGCCGTGCGCGGCAATATTAACCCTACCCTCATATCGCAAGGCAAGTTTGATCGTCTGGAACGACGCGTTATCATGAATTGTGTTTGCTTAGACTGGCGCCAAGAATCTCTTGGGGATCGTAAGGCCCTGAGGCGTCGAGCAAAGCAGCCACCCGGGTATTTAACCCGAAGATCACCATCTCTCGAGGATATTGAAATCCGGCCATCCACTCTGTCAGGACTGCCGTCTGTTTCCCGTGACTCCCCGTAACTCGTCCTCGTACGTCATCGAATCGTCAGCAGATCTACCTTCGTTAAGCTTTGCCCCCTGTTCAGAGGAAAGCTATCGAGCCCCCTTCTTCCCGGGGAGTTGTGCGGCCGTCTCATCTTTACCACCTCTTAAAGATTCTCGTCTTTCGAGACTGAGACTCCCTGCCGATCAGCAGAATCGTCTCGAGTTGAGATTGCGTCTCTCTGAAGCAGCGAAAATCCAACTCCAACTTCGAGTCCTCCTATTCAGGATTCCCCGAAGTATCTTCTTGAAGGCCTTCGCCGTTGTCTTCAACCGTCCCCCTCTATCCAATTCGCCCGCGCTTGAAGGTAAAGCGATCGTGTATGGTCATCCCCATATGACCTCGTTAATCTTCACTTAATTCATTTAACTACCATAAGTAATGTGTTCCGCCTTTGTATGCATATATAAATTGCCCCTTTTTTCATATATATTAAAATTATATTTGGGGGTATTGTCTTTATATATCCTTTGAACTGCAACTTGGCAAGCCATTAATCTAAATCCGGTCAACCGTAATTTGCACTCTTTATTAATCGCCCAGACATATCTCCAGCGGTCTGTGGTCAGCTGTCTGCCCGTACTTGTGTAAGACTCTGAGCGCCAAGATGGTCTACACAGGTATACCTCGACGCTTTTTATTAGTTTTCTTGAACAATGGTTTGTCTCGCAGCAAAGTTAACTTTCGTTCATAGTTCGGTGGTAATATTAAGATGAATTTCACTTAATTAATGAGCTCATGAATATGAAATCTCGAGCGTAATCAACGCAAGACCGACGGTTACGGTAAGACAAAACTTGAATTATTCGAGCGTGAACGCAGCTTATATCGTACTTGCCTTGCCTTATAAAAGGAAACTGGTTTTCAACTTTAGAGGGAAAATAATGATTGAGACTTTGTTTACTTAACGCTTTTCTAAAGAGAGTCGTGACTATCTTGAGCCGAGAACTCATTAAAAGGTAAAGAAATGAGGCTTTATTAGACAAAATCTTCTTCATCATTAAAGAGAGAATTCTAGCGAAATACGCGACACGTATTCTTCTACAGCCTAGTGTTGATTATATGCTCAGTCGCTTATTTAACTTATAGGCTGCTATGGTTTACTCTCTTGGTATACCATAGGCCAGCATGCTGCAGCTGACATCTGGATGAATGCATACCCCCATATCTCCAATGCCTACTGAAGTCTACAGCTATCGATCTTACCCAAATCTTTCTTTCTATCTTTCCCACTTTATTTACTTAATTACAATATTTCTTTGGCAGATGCCCTCGTTGGTTTTCGCTTAAAATCTTGACATAATATCGTTTCGATCTTGACTCTTAGTTCGTAATGTTCACCATTATGGGCTAAGAGTCAAGATCGAAACTATTTTTTTTTAAGATTTTAAGCGAAAACCAACGATGGCATCTGCCAAAGTTATATTGTAAAGAAGGATATGTAAGAGGGGGAACTATTTCCGCCAAATTAGACTTGGATACTAAATATGAGGAGTGATGAAAGGAAGGAAAAAAGCTGCTTATGCCAGAAACGATGTGCCCATAGTTCCCTCGAGGTTGCAAATATATCTTTGTCCTTAAACATATAATAATATTTAATGCAAAACAAGTGACCCTTATTTGAATTATTAAAAGAACACATTAAAAGCATATTTCACCTAGTTCTACTCTCTAATTTGATGATAAAGTTGATTTTAGAGGAGCAAATACAGTTCTATAAAATTAATATAAATTTGAGATCTGAACATTAATTTCCAAAACCTGTGTTCTAAAAACTAGCTCAGGAGATATAATTTTTCTTGGAGTATAAAAAATATCACTCAAATTTACGTTTCTTGAAAATATACTTGTTCAATAGTATTATGTAACTAGATGCAATCTTAAGCAATATGCTAAAAAAATACATAGCTAAATTATGGCACTCCATATTTTCTAAAATAACAATACTTTAACCTTAAAACGTTTTAGCTATAAATAAAAATTAGCTGTTATTATATCCTATTACAAGTTTGACCATATAGTTACTTTGTGCAATTTTTTTTCGATTCCAAACCTTTATGGTTGCTTTTTATCGATTAACAAAAAAAATCCTCGTACTCTTGAAAACGAACCATCTACCAGGCAGCAATCTTAAATATGTTCGGACTCAGCTTACTGGAACGAGCTTTTTTCCTTTCTTCCATTTGTTCAGCTTTTTACCATACCTTACAGCGCTGTAGATGCAAAAACCTTGAACTAGAAGAATAACGACTATTATAGCCCACGTAGCTCTTCGGTTCTTCCTAAAATACTTTACCAGTGCCTCGTAGCATCCTTTAATATATATATTGTAAGACAATGTGCCAGAATTTACGATTTCAACCTTATTACAAAGCGGATTTGTATTGTTTTTACAACAGCTTTCTGAAACAAATTCACCTTCTTTTAGTGAATAATTGAAGTAGGTGGTCCAGTCCGTATAGTTTTCAACACCACAACACTCATATGACTTCTGAACTTGTATAACAAATTGTTTCATTGCTTTGTCCGATCTGTGAAATCGCTCAAAAAGATTGACCAAACTTTCTTTAAGGAGAGCGTGGTTGGATAAATTTGCCATAAATATATAAAGGATTACTTGGGCCACGAAGATGCAACACATAAGACCAGCGTAGATATGCAAGAGAGTAGGCTTGTGTCCTACTGCCCCTACGAAGCCTAGACCACCCAAAATAGTCAAGAATGAGGCTAACATTAACCCAATATTAGACAAATTCAAAAACTTTCCGTTGTTATAATGAACTCCTGTATTATTCCAGTAAACTCCTACACTGCAGATGATCAGCAATGTTATTCCAAAGAGCATAAGGAGATAGTTTAGGAAGAAAAGGGAGCATTTTCTAACAGTCATTGTCATGTCGATCAATCTTCAGCTGTCTTGATGAAAAATCTGCTATTTGGCTCCTAAGAGATGAGGAAGAAAATGTTCCTGAGTTAAGCTCCCAATATACTTAAATTTTGTCTTCTATTACTTGTTATACGGATAGAAATGACCCTCTTTTAGCACATATAAATTTGTAGATTTTTATGCGCTTCATAATAAACAAGGGTGCTAAAATAGTGCGATAGATTTATGATAAAATCTGTATAATTATTATTGTAGCTTATTGTTTGGAAATACAGAAATATAATCAAATGTTTCTGAAACGTTGGATATAAAAAGTTAACTTTGACTTATCCTTAGTAACTTAACATAAAAATAAATACGAAATATATTTAGTCATCATCATCATCACTTCACTAACTATAATTTAAGAAGGGGATTTTATTTAGTATTAGAATAATAGTTTCATCTTATTTTGGTTATGAGATGTTTTTTTATCAAAGTTATTTCTAATAATTCTTTTATAGTATGTAAAACAAACTGGTGAAGTTCAGAAATAAATATCAATATCGAAATTTTGTGATTTTTTTTAAAACCCAAAGTATTACAAATGGTGAAGTTCATAAAATTTATTTTTATATATCTTCTATTCTTTTTCTTCTATCTATTTTTATAACTCTATATTTTAGCAACGTGATATTTTGAAAGGAAAGAAATTTAGTTTAGAGTTCCTTTTTAAAATTATCATAAATGGCGAGGTTCAGAAAATTTATAAATATTTAAGCATGGCTGCTTTTTTTAGATTTTGAATTTTAATCTTAGTAGCGAAGCCATTGCCTGGTATCTTCATATTTTAACAGAAATATATTTATTTAGCTATTATGTAAGGATAATAACATACGATCTAAAAGATTTTTACACACAAGTTGACTGTGAAACCAGAGAACCCTGTGGCGAGAACGCACTACTCCTGGAGTTCGCGAACAACGAGTTCCTGACTCAATGGATGAGAGAGCCAACGAGAGGAGACAATATCCACGACTTGGTTTTCACCTCTGAGGATGACATTGTTGAGGACCTCTCTGTTGGCAAAGAGCTGGGTGGCAGTGACCAGCGACTAATTAGATCTGTAGTCAAAGTCCCGAAGGCAGGGCCTGCAACTAGTAAATCGAGGAAACTCGATTTGAAAGGAGCAAACTTTGCAGCTCTTCGTGCTGAAATGACTGACGCGAGGCTAGAAGTGTGCGATGTTGTTGAAGACCCCTGGAACAGTTTCAAAACCTCATTCATAAGTCTTCAATCGTGTTTCATCCCTCTGAAATGTCCCCATCAGTCTTCTGTTAAACCAAAGTGGTTTAATCGAGAAATCGGCCAACTGCTTAGGGAGCGGTGAACTGTGTACCGGCAATCGAAGATCTCGGGTGACTTTGATGAATACCGGAGGCTAGCCAGGAGAGTGAAGTCCAGCATAAGGGCGGCTAAGCGGTCTGAGCAACTCCCAGTGGCGAGACTCTGTAAAGAGAATCCCAAGGAGTTTTTTGGATACGTAAACAGCCGTAAACCAATCCGTCGAACGATTGGCCCTTTGAAAAATGAGGAGTGGGCATTAAAGCACTTAGATGCAGAAAATGCTTACCTCCTCAACGACTACTTTTCTTCAGTGTTTACTGAAGAGTGTGATCCCATCCCCCAGCCAATGGATTCCTACTAGGGGGAAAAGCTGGAGGATATTGACTTCACTGAAGGAGAAATAAAAAAGAAGATCACTGACCTAATGACGAATAAGTCACCTGGCCCGGATGGTTTTCTACCTAAAGTGTTAAAAGAAGTGCGCCACCAAGTGTCACGACACCTGAGCGCAATCTTCAACATTTCAATCCGGACCGAATGCATTCCTAGAGACTGGCGTGAAGCGGAGGTGACTCCTATCTTCAAGAAAGAAGACCGTAGCCAACCGTCAAACTACCGACCTATTAGTCTGACTTGGATAGTCAGTAAAATCATGGAAAGCATCATGGTGCACAAAACGATGTCGTATTTAGAGTCCAACCTGCTACTGAGGAGTTCCCAGGACGGCTTCCGAAGGCAACGGTCATGCCTGACGAACCTTGTGAAATTCTTTCACTTCGTCTTCAGTGAGCACGATCAGGACAAGGCGGTGGATGTGTTGTACTTAGACTTTCAGACAGCCTTTGATAAGGTACCACACCGCCGCCTTCTACGGAAAGTGCGAGCGCTACGCATAGACAGAAAATTAGCCGGCTGGATCGAGCAATGGCTAAGTGGCAGACGGCAACGGGTGGTGGTGAATGGACAGGCTTTTGAGTGGGTGTCCGTTACTAGCGGGGTGCCTCAAAGTTGTGTCCTGGGACCACTACTATTTGTTATCTACGTCAACAACATGGACGGTGGCATGGTTGCCAAGATTTCCAAATTTGCCGACGATACCAAGCTTGGTATGAACGTTGCAAAAGATGGAAATACTGCCCGCCTGCAGGAAGATCTTGGGAAGATTGGGGAGTGGTCGGACACGTGGCAAATGCCTTTTAACGCGAAGAAATGCAAAGTGATGCATATCGGCCACAAAAACCCCTAATCTCAGTATATCCATAAGGGCACTGCTATTGAATCCACCGACACTGAGAAGGACTTGGGTGTAACAATCACTAGTGACCTCAAGTTCTCGAAACAGTGCATTGAGGCGAAGGAAAAGGCCCAAAGGATGCTAAGCTATATAAAGCACCAGTTTGGATATCGGAACAAGTAGATTGTACTGTGTTTGTACAACTCACTTGTCCTACCGCACCTGGAGAATGCCGTACAATTTTGGAAACCTTTATTTCGAAAGGCCATCGCGAGATTGGAACGCGTACAAGCCAGGGCAACCAAACTGATTCCCTCTATTAGACATAAAAGTTATGAAGATAGATTAAGGGAATTAGATCTGTTCTCGTTGGAAACCCGTAGACTGCGCGGTCAGCTCATCGAAGTTTTCAAAATACTTCGAGGGTTTGATAATGTTGACTACAGGGATATTTTCACACTTGTTAAGAGCAGAACAAGAAATCACGGCTTTAAACTTGAACTGAAGCGTTACAACCGCAATATGTGTGGAAAAGTTTTTCACGTACAGTGTTTGCCGTATTTGGAACGCACTTCCATTGAAAGTTGTCAACAGTGAATCTGTTATCCAGTTCAAGTCAAGACTAGACAGGGTCTTGAAAAATGGCCGTGAAAGGACGTAAAGCATTTGAGCAGAGATGTGCCTGCTCAACTGCTAGTCCAAAGGTACCCTCATTGAATGGACCGTAAGGTCTTCTAGGGTACCTTCTTTCTTTGTTGTTACTCCTTGTTGTTACCCCAAATGCATAATGATGAAGTGATGCGCTCTCTCTCTCTCTCTCTCTCTCTCTCTCTCTCTCTCTCTCTCTCTCTCGGAGGCTTCGCGTATCGGGACTTAGCACTTTTTGGAAATCCTCTGCTGAAAGCAGCTTTGGGTTGCCAATCTGTATTTATGAATAATGTTCGACTTATTTTTTTTAATTTAACTTCGCAGTAATTAAAGTAACGCAAAACAGTATTCTCTTATTTACATTTTTGCAAAATTTCTCACAAATTATGAATTTGTGTCAATAATGATGGAATTGTGAGAAAAATAGGAAGGAACTTACATTTCCTTCATAGGTTTTTATCCAGTAAGAAACAAGACAAATGTTTTAGTAGGAGGGGGCACAGGCTTATTTTGTAATACATCTATAAAATTACGTGTCATGTGATTTTCAATTTATTACAAAATAAGCCCATGCCCCCTCCTACTAAAACAGTTGCCTTGTCTCTCACTGGATAAAAACCTACACTTCGTTGTTCAAAAGACTTCTTGAATCAACTTTTTCTGGGGTTGAAGATGGTAGCTCTGGCGATCAGCGTCTTGGTCATATAAGCGATGAGCGCCTGATGACACAGGTTCAAATCCAACTTCTTTATTTATTTTCCTATAGGTTAAAATAGTTTGCCCTATCTTTTCGTTCTATACTTCTCCCATTTATCTTGTTAAGCTTTTATTGGTTCATGTGATATTCTCCTAAGTGTTTTTCCCGGTTGTGTTACCAATTTTCATGTCCTTGGGTCTTTAAATACATCTATAAAATCACGTGTCATGTAATTTTCAACTTATATATATATATAAATATATATATATATATATATATATATATATATATATATATATATATATATATATATACATATAGTCATATTTTGCCCATTGTACTCAGTATCAAGAGCACCACGCACCGTGATACTTTCAAGACTGTTGTGCTGCTCTTGCTAACAGAAGATTATTTGTCAGTTATTAATTTGCTTAAGCAACGCAGAATGCTCAAAAGTAAAGTGAAATGTCCCTGGACGAAGTATGCTAAATCTATTGATGGCTTCAGACTTGAGTTCATGCAATCTATATGTGGAGTGAACGTATTGGTAAATCAAGAGCAAGCCGTCAAGGTGGTGTTCCTGAGAAGACCATGATCGACTGCTACAGTTTTTTCCGAGAAGTGTGCAGTAGGCCTCTTCAGGCTAACTCAGTGCAACTTGGTGGTCCATTAACAGTTGTGCATATCGATGAATCGTATTTTTCTCGCAAACCAAAGTATCATCGGGTCAGAGGACCTCTCTCTCCTATGTGGGTGTTTGGAATGGTCCATACCAGCACCTCATCCGGAACAGGATACATGGAAATTGTGGACAAAAGGGATACTGCCATATATATATATACACTCGTATATTACAGTTAGTTGAATTTCTGAGTTTATGCTCGACTTCGAATTCCTTGGGCCCTTTGTTATAAATATCTATTTTTAAAAAATACGCAAATGCTATAAAGTATATATCTTAGATATGCCCTCACTCTATAGCAGTTTCATTACAAAATAGATTGGCTGCCATCTTCGAAATAAAAGAATCTAGTTAGTTTATTTTTTTTATTTTTTGTAAAGTCTTCGCCTAAAAAAGATCGTTTACTTAGAGGTTTATATAGTTTAGTTTTTTAGGTTTTTAAAACACTTTAAATATTTCGTTTTTAATTTAGATGCCTGTATTGTGCACATATGGGTGCAAACGGGTTACGTAACACGTTATAACAAATAGAGACCTAACGAGATTTGGCAATCACGCCTGTGAATTCGAAATTAAGGATAGGCTTTGGTTACTTTTCGGTTTATGCCCTCCCTCGATTTTTTTAATAATAATATATATATATATATATATATATATATATATATATATATATATAGATATATATATATATATATGTCGTGGTACAACATTATAGTAAATCAATACCATATTATATCTATAGGGGAGGGACCAATAACTTGAAGGCGAGCTGACAAAGGGACAGAACACCACGAGGTTCGACGGGCGGAGGGCGAGATAAGAGTGCAACGAGGTCGGGTATAATATGGGCAATGGCAACGCTCAAGGTTATTTAAAGAGGCATGTACAAAAATATAATTTTATTTACATAAAAATAATCAGAGAATTGATAGGCAAAATGACATCAGAGAATTATTGGGCAAAATTACATTAGATGAACGAGGGGAGGGGGGGAAATTTTAGTTATGAATCAGACGATGAAGTTATAATTTATGGTATTACAGGAGGAGACTATTCAAATTAGGGGTGAATTAACTCAAATGCGTTACTGAAGGGAGAGAGGGGTTGGCTTACTGAAGATTCCGGGTGAGACGACGTGGTAAGGTTTCACGGATGTCTTCTATACGTGCGGCGAGGGCGCTCTAAACTTCTGAGTGGGAACTTAAAGTGACGACGGTTCTCAAAAAAAAAGGGGGCGGTAACGTCCGGTCCAAAGGATAGTATTTCAGGCACCCGAAAACGAGGGGCGAAAGAGGAGGTTTCGACAGGAGTGGATGAGAGAAGTCGGAAAAATCACTCGGTAGCGATCGTTAAGTGGAATTACTTCACTGGCTAGGGGCTAATTCCAATACACAAATAATTCAGCTGTCACCTTGCTTTGTTGTTAGCACCTGACTTGGAACTAAGGGAATCTTCTTGGGCCTGGTCTAGACTACTCAACTCTGTGCCTGTCTCATGGAAAACGAGAACTATATGCGCCTAAGGCTCTCCCCGCGGAGGGGGGTGGGGTAAGTGGGAAAGAGCTCAACTCTCGAATGGCCTCGAAACTTCTTGCACAGCTATTCTAACCCGTGTAAAGATGGACCGTGGTGGACGCAGTTCAAAGCTACCGCTTGGGGAAGGAAGGGGTTAGGCTTACCAATTTAGCCCTAACAGAATCTTCTCTAGCAAATGGAACTTCCGTGCTGGAAATGAAATTCCACGTGGAATTCCTCCACACATCTCTCAACCGAAAGATGATGCTTTACAGAGCAGTTGTGTAGGAAAGGATCATCTTACCCTTTTAACTAGAATTATCAACGGTCTAGGAAAATTCGCACCTGCAACGACAGGTGTACACACAAAACAAAACGTTAATCTGAGCTCAGTGGGAAATTTACAGACATAAGCCTTAAACAGGTCAATTCTAGAGAATTTAACTAATACAATTTTAAACAAAAGAAAAATCATAGCAGAACATTACAGACATTTCAGTGGAACAAAAAAAAAAGATACAATTAAATGGAGCCATAAATATGGGACTAAAGACTAAAATATTTAGAGGATAAAAAAAATCATAATTAAGAACATTAATGAGATAATATATACCTTTCACGTGGTAAACCTTCTCTCCTGCCGGAGTATGGATGAGGTAATCCACGGGTCCTCTAGCTTCAAGGACGGGGTAGGGTCCCTTTCACTGGCTAAGGATTTTGTTGCTCTCCGTGGGAAGTAGCACCAGCACCTCCGCGCCAGGCTTGAATTTTCGTTCTCGTGACTTAAGGTAAAAGTAGGTCTTATACCTCTCAATAAGTCCTTCTTCACGAGATACGACACTCGTTTGTTACCTCGGGTGGACTCACGCTCAAGGGCTTTAGTTTTGTCCCAAAGGGGAGTGAGAGTTGCGCACTCCTTCTGGGCGCGGGCAAACTTGTCCTTCCGGAGGGCTTGGAACTCCGGCTCGATAGGAGTTTCCAGGGGAACGGGTGTATGGGATTTCAGGGCTGCCTGTGTACGGGTAATCACGGGCTGGGCCACGGGATGGTCGTGGATTACGGGGTTCTAACCCAACAAAACGGAGCAGAACTTCAGCCCAACCGGACATATAGTCACACTCGATGTGGCAACGAATTACTGGGAAATGACTGGCCCGGTCAAGGTAGTCGTGGACCACCGCAAATTTCTTGTGTTCGGCGCCAACAGGGAAGAGTAGGTCGTCAGACACTATAATTCAGGTGAACCCAGTGTCACGGACGAGGGTGGATACTCGGCGACCGTTCACAGTTCCGTTCTCGAACTTCAATCCACCAGAGTTGTTCTCATTAAAGAGAAAGTTTACCTGATGGACCGGGTCTTTGGCGGGCGAGGGAGGAGGATCAGGGGTGGCCCAGATTTGGTGCACTTCGTGGGACTGAGAGTTGCGAATCAGAAGTTTTGAGGAAAGTTCGTGCGGCAATGGCCGGGAACTCTGAAAGTGTAGCAGACGATCGGGTTCTTTTGGGTGGAAGTTTCTTGGCTTAGAGGGACTAGGAACTTTGGTAAATCTTTGGACCAATTTAGGGTGGTCTTAGGACCATAAAATTTAGTTTTGGGGGGAGATTGGGGAGCCTTTTTAACATCCTTAGGTATAAATCGTGACTACCCGCGTAGACATCGGGCTCTTCCAAGCACTCCTTGAAAGTGGCGCAACGTTTATCATTAATGAAGACGCGAATTTCGGGAGCCACGACAGCTAAAAGCTGATTCCTAAGGAAGAAGTCCATAAGGGACTCGTAGACCTAGAGAATCTTGCACGCATCCAGCCAACACTAAAGGTGTCTTTGGAGGATGTACCCATGTTGCCGAAATGTTTTACCAGGACGGATCCTTTCCTTGTAGAATCGGGAGCAGTAGAATTCGCTATTCATATGAACAGCGGCTAACAATTCGGACTTTAACGTGAAATAGTCCAAAGTTGCTTCCGGAAAAAAGGGATACGAAGATATCCCTTAACTTGGCCTTTAGGAGGGGAAGTAAGCGAGCAACGCCATTATTTTTGAGATTCCATCCATTGATCTGAAAGATTCTCTCAAAATGGGTCAAAAATGACCCAAAGTCCTCTCCATCATTAAAAGTGGGAAGGTGGACTGAAGGAGTTTGGGGAATTTCAGCCCGGGAACCGATAGACTGAGAATCCATTTGATTTCGGCTCATTTCCAGCTCATGCTACCTAATTTGTTCACGTTCTTCCATCTCCATCTTCATCTTCAGTTTGTTCTCCTCCATTTTGTTCTTCTCTATCTCCATCTTCAGTTTGTTCTCATCCATTTTGTTCTTCTCCATCTCCATTTCCATCTTCAGTTTGTTCTCCTCCATTTTGTTCTTCTCCATCTCCATCTCCATCTTCAATTTGTTCTCCATCTCCGTTTTTCTTAGTTCCTCTTCCCTTCGCTCTGCCCGTTTGTTCCTCTGTTCTTCTTGTACGTAATTTAGCAGGTCTTTGACCGAAAGACCTAACATTTCACCCGGACTCTTGAATTTTTCGAAGGATGACATTGTTACGCAGTTAACTGAGGGAACACTGATACGCAAACGAGCTAGGAAACTACCCACACGAAACGAATACTTGAATATTCGTGAAGGCCTTGATCACAAAAAAAAAAAATAAGATACAGCTACCTACATCTGCTGTTTCTAAGCGGAAAAAAATTAAAATGGTTCTACCGGAATTAGGACACCAAAGACCTTAACTCTTTTGGATTAATAACCAGAAGAGTCTACAAAATTCAAAAACAATAAAAAAAAATAATTACCTGGGGTCCAACACCAAATCTAAATAGATTACATTCCACTGCTCTTCCATTAACTTGAACCTGCCTTCTGCCAGTACAATACAAAAAATTAAAATAAAATGTGTAGACGTGAATAATAAGGGAACTTCTAATGTCGAAATTAAAATGACACGGGTTCGTAAAAACCCCAAACACACTTGACACCAAAATTATATGATTTGTATATTAATAAATATATATGTCGTAGTATGAAATTATATTAAATCAATGCCATATTATATCTATGGGGAAGGGACCAATAACTTGAAGGCGAGCCGACAGAGGGACGGAACACCATCAGTTTTGACTGGCGGAGGGCGAGATAAGAGTGCAACGACGTTAGGTATAATATGGGCAATGGCAACGCTGAAGGTTACTTAAAGAGGCATGTACAAAAATATAATTTTATTTACATAAAAATAATAAGAGAATTGATGGGCAAAACGACATCAGAGAATTATTGGGCAAAATTACATAGGATGAACGAGGGAAGGGGGGATAGTAGTTATGAATCAGACTATGAAGTTAAAATTTATGGTATTACAGGAGGAGACTATTCAAATTGGGGGTAATTAACTCAAATGGGTTACTGAAGGGGGAGAGGGGTTGGCTTACTGAAGATTCCAGGTGAGGCGACGGGGTAAGGCTTCACGGATGTCTTCTGCACGTGCGGCGTGGGCGCTCAAATTTTCTGAGCGGGAACTTAAAGTGATGACGGTTCTCCAAACAAAAGGGGGAATGGTAACGTCCGGTCCAGGGGAGAGTATTTTGGACACCTGAAAACGAGGGGGCAAACGAGGAGGGCTTCGACAGGAGTTGATGAGAGAAGTCAGAAAAATCACTAGGTAGCGATCGTTAAATGGAATTACCTTACTGGCTGGGGCTAATTCCAATACACAAATAGTTCAGCTGTTGCCTTGCTTTTTTGTTAGCACCTGACTTTAAACTAGGGGAATCTTCTTGCGTCGTGGCGAGACTTCTTAACTCTGCCCCTGTCTCATGGGAAACGAGCACTATATACTCATGAGGCTCTCCACGTGGTGGAGGGGTGGGGAGGTAGTGGGAAAGAGCTCTACTCTTGAATGGCCTCGAATCTTCTTGCACAGCTATTCTAACCCGTGTAAAGATGGACCGTGGTGGACGCGGTTCGAGGCTACTGCTTGTGGAACGAAGGGGTTAGGCTTACCAATTTAAGCCTAACAGAATCTTCTCGAACATATGGAACTTCCGTGCAGGAAATGAAATTCCACGTGGAATTCCTCCGCAATATATATATATATATATATATATATATATATATATATATATATATATATATATATATATATATATACATATATATATATATATATATATATATATATATATATATATATATATATATATATATATATATATATATATATATATATTGAAATTAACCTACAGGAAAATGAAAAGATGAATCCAAGCACCTTCGAACTATATTCGCAAGTTCATTTTAAAGGAGTAGCATGAAAATAGAGAAGACAACCTTATATAGGGTACTAAGATACGTAGGGAACGCCGATCATATAGTACGGATTAATGGAAAAAACGCAAAAACAAGACAGAAATATACCAGGAAAAAGAACAATAGGCAACTAATAAAATACATGTGCATCCCTACAATGATGTACACACAACAATGCCATCGATATCCATGTTCTATCCATGATCTACGTAAACAACTTTTTAATCTCTTTTGGCTTGGCTCCAATAATTATGCCAAAACAAACAGTTTCGCGTGTGTTTGGCCAAGACCAAGAAGATGAAGTTTTGTTTTTGTTGTCTTCACTTTTATAACCACTACCAGGATCTGTCCTAAATGGGGGTCACTTGAACGTTGTTGACTCACACCGATTCATTAACCTTGTATTTGACCGATGTCTCAGTCACATATCCTCGATTTTTATGGTCCCTTGTATCTACACTATAAAATTTTTCGCTCTTTGTCGTTTACCTGGTGATGATGTTGAGAGGGCTAACTTTCTGCGCTTCTTTCATCCTACTGTTCACGCAAGCTCTACCAAAGATGTAAGATTTAATCCTTCGCATCTGAACATCAATTGCGAAAGTGGTATTCGATCATTCCAAACGATCTCTACTTACCGACCACTCCCTTCCGCACATCTTAAATAGAAATCCCGCTTCTCGATGCAGCGAAGATGCCCCTGATTTTACGGTGCGCAGAATGAACTATGAGCCTGTACGCGTAGGTGAGTGTCTCTCACAGTCGGCATTGGCTGTCATTTCAAGAGACAATGTCGAAACTGAATATACCTTTCGGTTTTAGAGTTAGGAAACTCTCAAAAGAGTTTGGTGAATCTTTCGTAAGGGTTCCATGAATGATTCATCCCAAGACACAACCCTGCTGAAGGGTACCAAGTTTCAACGCTTGTGCTACGCCTCTGCGGCCAGCCTCTCTACAGTTCTGAATGTATTGATTTCGTGTTTTGGGGTCAAATATCTTGTTGCACCAGAGCCCTTCAAGTGTAGACGGATGGCTCTAAGTCCGAATGGAGAGTTCTGTTTCATGATATCTCCTCTTTGTTTAAGGCTCGTGGGGCTCTTCCTGGGCAGCGCCTGTCTTCACCGCCAAGCTCGTTGCAATACACAATTAGTATTCATGATTATATAGCTGTTTGAAGTCAAGATGATGCCGAGATTTCCTTTTGCTGAGTACCTTGACATGTCGAAGTGGAAATCAATCAACACGCTGGCGAGACTTCCAGACTGTCTGAACATAATTATCAAATGGCACGCGTTTTTCCTTTTCAAATTCCATGACAAGAATCAATGCATTCCTTTGGTAGCAAGCAGACAAGTCAGCCAAATCAGCGACCACAAGTCGAAGACTGACCTTAGAGAAAATAATCTACCAGAACTACTGCCATTTCACTCGAAGGCGGTATAAAATGGCGAAATGAATGGCCAACCACAGCCATCGAAACTTGGAAAAATGATAAACATCATATAGATGATATTTCACAGGTTGTAGTTGTTCTCGGACATCTTCGAATGCGACATACAAATGTCGCCCATAGTTATTATCGTATCTCATCCCCTTACTACCAAATTGCACGACCTGTAACGCCAACTGAGCATTGTTCACATTACACTAAGATGCATGTAAATACCAGCTTTCTATATTAAGTCATCTAGGAAATACCCTGTCACTCTGAAAAGTCTTAGTTAATATTCCATAAAGAATAAATTAACTAAAGGAGACAAAAATATGGCCAAAAATCTAATAAGGGGCGAATTATATTAAAAATAAAGTAATTAAGCAACGTGTGTATCTATCGAGTTTGTTATGTGTCTTATCTTTTTTGTTTCATTTAAAATTAGACTTAAGATTGACTTTTTGGCTACTATCAGTAGGTGTACCTCCGTTGGGTTCCACCAGAAAGGATTGTTATAATTATTAAAAAATAAAATCTGGCCCCTATATAATGTCTCATTTTGGGGTTCTCTATAAATTAGAACTGCATGGTCTCTCTCGTACTGTAGAAAAATAGAAAGGATAGACGGTATAGTTAGTATGAATAAAGGTTTACTGAGATTAGAAATGTTAAAACAACAATTTTTAGCTAAGAAAACAGTAGGTGTATGCAAATAATAGCTTACATTTTACCACTATCAAATTCGAGGTGTTCTGCCCAGTTCACATTGAATGTTTGCAGAAATTTGTAGAATCATTCAAAGGCTCGGTAGTCAAAGTGCATTGCACCAGCAGACAACGTCCATAAATGGACTGCTTAAAGACAAGTATAACCACTTCTGTTATACAATAACGAATACAAGTGTATGAAATAAGCCAGAAACAATGCAGGATGTCAAAAAAGTAAATTAGGTCGAAAATTTACAATACAAAATCAATATGTAGATAAAATCGTTAAAGAAGGCAAAGAAATGGGAATTTGTAGAGAAAAGAAAGGTATGGAGTATGTAAAGGATTAGTCTGTTTGTTACTAGATTATAGATAAGGAGATTTTTGGAGACGATGGTTCAGACGGAAGGTAACTTAAACTGAATGTGCCTTTGAAAATGATTTTGTCTTTCTGTAGGCGGATAGAGTGGTTATAATGGAATCAGTGAATGAAAAGCCTAGGATGTTCATTTTCACATCTCAAGGTAACTTTAATCTTATGAAGAAGTAAAGTGGGGATTAGACCAGTTTTGTCTTCGTTAAACTTTGGTCATCCTTCCAATCTCTGGTCACTCGAATAGTAATAAAAGCGAGAGCCATAACGACTCGAAATTCGTCTCCGAATAAATCTCCTCCCTATCTACTGTGTTTGAACCCATGTTGTTATATTCCTCATTGCATTGAATATCTCAAATATTAATGGACACTCATTTTTATGAGTAGTTTTCCAAAACGACTCGAATTTAAAAACCAGGGGTGCTCCTATGTAATACATAAAATTTAAAATCCCTTCCAGGAGCTGGGATAGTAGTTTCATCAACTTCTTGAGATAGATGCTGACGTCAGTTTTGGACGGCTCTATTTGGTCCAAAGGATATTTTGGAAGAAGGATCGTTTTCTGCTTTAACTTACTTCCTTTTTTTACCGATATATGTATATTTACGATTGAGGACGATAGAATCTTGCCCCATATTGGACAAAAGAGGAGGATGGGAGGTGGGGGCGAAGTAAAAGCTGGTATTTTTTGCACAAATATTGCCTATTTCAACAACGATACATGTTTTGAATTACGATCCGGACTAGTTCTTATCCGATTAAAAGTTTATACTAAGATCAAATACTTGAATTCCCTTAGCAACAGTTAATTAAGGTGAGTTTCGATGGGTAATATTTTTATTTCTCAGTGTAGATGGTTAATTAAAGTGGAGTAGATGAATCTTTAATTATATGGAGGGCTTTGTTTTCGTGCGTTTGAGTTTGCTGAATTGAGAAATAATTTGTTTTATGTGGCCGGGTGAAGAAGCGTAATTGTGTATGGTGCGAACTAATTGCTTATTCAGTGCGATAAGTGCCCTTTTTATTGTCCGAACGGTGACCTAATAATTACTTGTAGATAATTTAAACTAAACGACCTTATTTATATTACACAGTTCAATTTTTTATTCTGCTCATATGTAAAAGGACTTAGCAACATTAGGAAGGGTTCAGTGATGAGCCACAAAATTAATCGCTGAGCTTAAAATTTTATCATATAATATCAAACTGAGGAAGGATTCATAATCTGCTTACTCAGTAAAATAGGCCGTTGCGCGGACTGCTCAGTGATATTTTATAAACACTAAACGTTTTTTCCATATTTTAGTTATATCATAAAGAAGCGACTAAAAAAAGGGATCCAAACATGTTTTACAAGAGATTTAACAATGCGATAGCAGTGAACTTTTCTCATATAGGTTTCCCTAAATATGGAATAGTTTGTGGCTCAAGTTTTTAAAAATGCTTTAAAAGGTTTATGAATAGAATCGATAATATTACGTCAACATATTAACTATACAAATATAAATATATATAACTGATCTCGACTAATACTTTTCTTCACCAAATATGATCCCTTTCTTCTTTTCCCTTTCGGACTGGCTTCGACTGGAACTTACAGATCTTTCTGTAATATTATGATCGCTTTACAAATGAGAGATCAGTCACTATTTTTCATGTAGTAGAATCTGTTATTACGAGAGGGAAAAAGGAAATTTCAGGAAATCTTCCACTTTTCTTTGTTTGCTGTTATTCCTTTGGAGAGATGGAAACTATTGAGAACACAGAGAAAGTTCGATTGCTCTTCTATCTTTGTGCCTCGTGTTGTTGTCTCTATCTATGTTCCCAGCTATTTGGCAGTCGTCTCCTTTTAGAATTATGCAAGGTAAGTTGTTCAATGCGTGCATTTGTGTAGTGTAGTTGTTTGGCAAGCCTTGAAATTTTGCTGATGCTATGTCTGCTTCTTATTTTGGTGATTTTTTGAAATCCATTTCTAACTTTTATTTTTTAAAATTGTGTTCATAAACTCCTGTGAGAATTGTTGATTTTGGAGGTAATTGGTATTTTTTATGTAGGATGTCTTTGTGTATTCAATGAGGCATCCACCTTCGTCTTCATCTTGAAGTCTGTCTCTTCTGTTAAATATTGAGCTTGTCTTCTTTTATTAATGCCATCCTTGTAAGTGCATGAAATATCTGAGTTGTGTCATCATGTTGTTTATGCCATATAGGCTGTGTTGTAGGATGTTAATTTACTGTAGTGTTCTGCTTGTCGTAAATTTTCGTTGTTTCTTGTGACTGGTTAATTGTGTAGAGTTTGTGGTGTAGTGTGTATATTTTCCATTGTGGTGATTGCAGTTCTAGGATTGTATGCGTTATGCTCCAGCATTGAAACCTTTCACAGGTATTGCACTGCTCCACTTCCGGTGACGACAACTCTAACTCGTGTAGTACATGTTTTTTTCTGCAAATACTGAGTAAATTGGAGAAGTTACTCATTAATGGTATAAATTAGTTCCTATAGAAAACTTTATGACAAACGAAAGTGATGCCACTACAGGCACTTGCCCAAGTGAGGTCTTGTGACCCACCTCGTTGGGATTAAATTGGAGCACTTTCCCAAGAAGTTTTACCCCCGTCCCAACTTTTGTCATTTTGCGACCCCAATGAGAGGGCTCCTCCACTCGGTCTGATTCAAAGATTTTCATTATTTAAGGAAGGGATCTTGTAATGATGTAGTTTGACTTGTTATACAGAATCGGAACCTCGCCTCATGGCAGCTCTCATCTTTAACATTGAATCTTCTGAGATAATCCTCCATTGGACAGTTTATGTATTCGTGTGATATTGTATCTCTATTGAGACTGGCATTGAGGTAGGAAAGAGCGAAGTGACGCAAAGTGAGAAGAGGGAGTACTTTCCTTCTTCGTGGGTCGGGGATAGTTTGTTCTGGATCCGTGGCATAGATGTGAAGGGTTATTTGTTTTAGTTTCGAATTATGCTCCTATCATTTTTAGGCGTGTCGATCGGGAGTATTTTTATTGTTGTGTGTAGATGTTTAATTAAAGTGGATTAGCTGCATCCTGTTCTTATATGGATGGTTTTGTTTTTGTTAGCTTTAGCTCGTTGGCATTGAAAATGGTTAGTATTGGGTGCTTGACTAGGGAATTGTAATTGAGCTTGGTGCTAACAAATGCTTGTATAGTATAATGTCTTTTTTATTGTCCAAAGGAGGAGCTAATAATTGCTTCTAGATTATTTTTTAATGTTTTGCCACATGTGTCAGTTATGTACATATTGTGAGAGAGACATGGTAGTTTTGAAGCTAAGGCTAAGTATTTCTATTTTCCTTATTATCTTCTTTTGTCCATCTTGTAGATGGTAGATTACCTCTTCTATGATCATCTCTCCTTTGTAAATTACTGCATTTTGGGGCGCCCAAAGATCATATAGAGAGCATACATAAGACCAGCTTAACAGGAGATATATTAGTGTAGAAGATTACAATAAAATTATGAGAGGGAAATTATATCCAGTCTGAACATCTTAGAAGCCATCATAATCAACGAAGAAAGAGAAGGGAAGAAGAAAAAAGTAAGGATAGGACAGACTGAAATAAAGTCAAAGGCTTGAGAGTTGGCCAAGTTGGCTTGTGAACCTACTTAACGTGGGACCCGGACCACGGTGTTTTATGTTTACCAAGCATTTAATTGTTACTATTTGCTGTACCTCTCCCTGGGGTTAGTGTTTGGCCCATTTTTGGATAGCGGTAAAGGAGGAAGATGATTGAAGCGAAAGGAAGTTGGAGGTTTGCAGAGAGGTGCAAGTTGCGTGGAGGTCACGCTAATCTCTCTACTATAAACTAATTTTAGAGTTAAGTTCAAAATAAGTTAGAGTGAAAGTGTGTCTGTTTGTACATTTATGTGGTTGTTTTGTTTTAATGTTATGTGTGTATGAGATAGGCGTTCAATCCGCTGTTAGCGTTATTTGTTATCCTTCTATGTTAATAACTCGAGTTTCTATGATTTTTGTAGCATAATTCTCGTATATGTATCTGTTGTGTGGGTTCATATTCCTTGGTTATTTATTTGTTTATTTTTCTCCTTTTTTATTCATGTTATTTTTCCTTTTATGTTCATTTACACTTTTTGGTTAGTTTTGTCATTCCTTGTGGGTATCAAGTACAATCCAGTAAGTTTGTCATTATTCGTGAATTTTTTTTTCACAATTGGTTTTCCTTATTTGGTTTACACGTAGAAAGCAACATATGTTGTCTCCATCCTCCCCTTCGTGCTATTTGATTATTTAGTTCCGCTCCTAATGTTCTTGTGTTTTTCTAGGACTTTTTTGGCTCTTTGTTCAATTATTTTGTTTAATGGTTTTATTTTCACTTCCTTGTGTAAGTCTCTTTGTTTTTCCTCTCTAATCGTTGCGTGTTCGTAATTATGTATACTGCCTTATTCTTTATACGTTACATTCTTATTAGATTGCTTCTTGAAACCGTATACATTGCAATTGTTGGATATATCAAAGTAGGCTGTATCGTGGCCTGGTAGATCTTTTCCTTATTTTTCCTGTTTAGATTTCTTAATCTGTAGAGTAAAGTTACCATGCCTTGTGCTTTGTTTATTCTTTCGGTCACGTATTTCTTGTAACAATCTTTGGTAATAGTTAGGCCTAAAATCTTGCCTCCACCATTATACTTGTATCGCTCCCCATCTTCGTAAACGTCGGATAGTTTTTTGCGATACATAGGTATAATTTTAAATTTATCTTTATTCGTTTTAATTTTCCATCGTCGTTCATACACGTTTAGATTTTCTATTTATGTTGCCGTTACTCTGGCTTGCATTTGCGGGTTCCAATAAAAACCGAGAATTAATTGATTCTGAGAATCTCTCGTTTAGATCTCCCACAAACAAGGTTCGTAGTGTATTATTAAATATCCTCACAAAGTTATTTATTGGGAGACCCGGGCGTCGCTTGGTTGGTAGCCTGTAGCAATTATTATATTAATTAGTTCCATTTTAACCTCGATTGCGAAGTAAGATTTGGTTAGTCTTTGTTCTGTCTTGTATTCTGCTCCTCTTTTTTATGGCAATTGCTGTTCCTTGGTGTGGTTCGTTTGTGTGGATAGTCACTATTACGTCGTAGTTCCATATTTTTAGTTTGTGAGTCTCAAGGTTAATCCCGTGATCTGAAATTAGAATGATGTTGGGATCTATTTTTCTAAAAATATTTCCGTATGTGTTTTCTTTATCCTTCCAGCCACATTCGTATCTATCTGGAGAATTCTTAATTTTCTATTATCAATCCTGTTTGTATGATCTTGAGTAGTTCTTCTTTTTAAGGAAAATTGAGATATTACGAAAATTTATTTGTATTTTTTCCTGGTATTTCTGCCTTTCATCTCTGTCCTTGCTGAGGTCTGAATCTTATCCGTTTCACATTTGGCGGTTAGTATTTCCGGTCTTCGGTCGCATGGGGGGGGGGAGGGTCTTTCTAGTCGATTTTATTTTTTGTTTTTTATTTGCGTGTGTTTCTTTTTACGTTTTTCTTATTATTCTCGTCGGTGCTGCTCTCAGATTCTGTTTCCTCGCTTTCTGTGTCTTCCTCTTGTTCTTTTTATTTCTTCCAAAAGTTTCTTTTTTGTATCTTCTGAATTTTCTATGTTAAATATAGCCGATAAGTCAATATTTTGCGGGAATTTTCTTGGCTCCAGCCCATTTTCCTTGAAAATGGAGTTCAACGTGGTGGCATATGTTCCTGGTTGGGCAATGTTTAAGACGTGTGAGTGTGGAATGCATGTCAGGATTTTTACGTTCAGAGTTCCGTTATGCGTCACTTGAGTGGTTGTTGCATTGTTTTTCGTTGCTGCTGCCGCCGCATGAGGTGTTTCTTGTTCCTTCTTTTCTTTGTTGTGTTTCAGTTTCTTTTCTCTTTATTATTTCTTTCCACTTCAGAGATGTCATTGCCATTGTTCTGTGGCTTCCTCCGCAATTAACACACTTTTTCGTGGAGTTTGTGCAGCTCCTCTAAGAATGTGGGCCACTGCATTATGAACATATTTCTCCTTCCTTTCTTGGGCAGTTTGCGGTGATGTGGTCTTCCATTTTGTACCATTTAAAACAGATTGTATGTTCTGATACTGGTCCCTTTAAGTGTTACAAGCCGGGATTCTCATATTCTATGCGAGGATTCCCTTCTGTAGTGCCTTTGTTGCAATCTCGATTGACTCGCACACTATTTTGAACACATGTGTGTGTTACCTAAATTTTATTATGTCGTGTATCTTCATTTAGGTTGTTCCATTATTTAATTTTTTATTCCATCTGGGAAGTTTTCCCCCACCTCACGGCATACTATGCTTCGGTTGGCAATAAGCTGTGGTGGTACATTAGCCTCTAAGTCGATTCTCGTTAAAGTGATGGTTCCTGCCGATGAAAGTAGCAGTTCGACATTGTTGTTTTCCGCACAGATGACAACAAATCCATTAGCTGTTTATGTGCATTTTATCAGGGTGATCTGTAAATCCTTGAAAATGTTTTGTGCTACATCCTGTGGTTTCCGTTTTATACCGTTCTGAATTAACTGAAGTGGGAGCCTTTTGGTGAAGTCCTGTGGGTCCATGTTCAATTTTTCATGCAACCACCCCCAAAGGGGGTCTCTGTAAAAATAAGGTAGTAGATTATTTACCCCACTACACTAGTGGAAGAAGCCCCCTAACTCTTCCTAATCCTATTTCGCCTGCTTACTCTGGAGCGCACACTCCCTGACCACCGTACCTAATTAGGCCTAGCCCTATAAGCGGTCCTGCAGTCAGATTCGGGCTCGTCACCGATAACGGGGCTCCTTCTCTGGACCCCTAAGGAAGTCTCCTTCGGGAGTTCACTACACCCTACTACTGACTCCTTCTGAGACCTTGCTGGTGGTTATTTTATACTGTGTTAGATGAAAATAAAGTAGGAGAGTTTCAGATATAAAAAGGTATAGTATGAGATAGGAAAATTTAAGGAGGTTGCCGTTTTGGGTTGATTCCCCGCGAATCAGAAACAGAAGGCCTCTCCAATCAGTCTCATTCACGCATATATTTCTTCTCTTTGGTATATACTTAAGCGTATATAGAAAATGCTCTCTTCTCAAAGTTTTTTTAAGTCAAAAGATTGATGTAACTAAAAAGTGCGTAGATCGCTGTGAGTTGTCAGATGAACTGAGCGGTCCGAAGAAAGGCTACAAGTTGGAATCAAACATTAAAATGTTCTAAAAATTTCATCCGCCTGATTGGCCAGTTTTCCTTGACATTACGTTCAATCTAGGATGAATAAGTACCATTTAAAGACCCTTCTCACTGCATGAGTTCACCTCTTGTACAGCTGATAGACCGCAAAAATTCAACGCTCTCTGGACCGAAGAATTTTTTTTAGGATTACTCTCGGAAGGAATCAATCCGAGTGTATTTACTCGCATACGAGAACCAGGAGGAAGCTGCAACTCACCTCATTTTCATTTTCATCTATCGATAGTCTCATTCACCTTTTCCTCTCCCACACCCAAAAATCCTCCCATACAGGGGGGTATTAAAAAGAGGGAATAATATTTTTTTAAGCCCCGTCATATATTTCACCATGGCTGCCTAATTACCCTACCCCTCACCCCCGACCTGGGTCCAAGGCCTTTTCTAGTGGACGCTGTCGTTTTCAACCTCGTCTTAAATATGCAGTGCAGCTGCAACTACATAATTTGGGGTTGGGGAGCAGGAAGGTTTAAAGATTATCCCACTGTCAGATACCCGTACCAGAGGAGCCACCGGACAATGGGCCGGGTTGCAACCTCTGCAAGAGAATCTTACCACTCCGCCAAAGGGGAGATGCAAGACCACTGAGTGACACACAACCGTCTCAGTGTATGGTAGGAAGCGATCGTGGTTGTTAAATTCTCTCGAGGAGGCGGCACGCCCTGTTAGCGATGGTTGATTCCGCGCTAACCAGCTAAATGTCCGTCACATTTCACCCCTCGTGAGGATCTCACTCGGTTCCATCCGTTCATCCATTATCATTTCATCATCTTTTTTTATTATTTGACAGGCAAATTAGTTGAGGTGGGGATAATATGAAGTGGGAGGGACCACACAGCACACAAATGGAAGAGAATTTGAGGTACCGGAGACTTCCTCTGCGAACAGAACAGGGGAAACAAAAAGTGGAAAGAGGAATACTCATTCGAACACTCTACATCGAACTGAAGATCGCCCTCACAAAACTCATTGACGTACCTAATGGCTACATCTCCCTATGTCACAGGCAGGACCACTTGAAAGGCTTGGTCGCACAAGACGTGCTTAAGGCATTAAACAACATCGGCCTGGTGCCAAAATTGTCACCCCAACTACTAGCGGAACGCTCTTTCATCTTCAGCAAGGTTGACCTCTACGAGGCGTCACACACCAAAGAAGAACTCATAGAAGAAATTGAAAGATTAAACCAGCATATCAAAATAACCCAACTAATCAAGTTTGGCCACGACACACATGTGTTGAAGGTCATCTGTGCCACGGCAGAAATGGCAAACAGCACGATGTCCAATGAAGTACTCGCCTATGGCATGAGGATAGCACCAGAAAACATGGAAAAAGAAAAATTTCACAAACGTGCTAACCTGCTCCCAATGCTACGCCATAGACCATATCACAAAAAAACTGCCTAAACAATGACTGGAAAATATGTTCTGCCTGCGGTAATATCGGCCACGTTTTTTCGAGAATGCAAGGAGATAACAAATAAATGCATTAACTGTAAGATCCTCACAGAACGATGGTGGTCAATTGTCCTAAAAGGAAAGAAGTGATAAGCAAGAAATAACAAGAGGAAAGGAAATAAAAAGAAAAAAGAAGTAATCAAACCTATGCGAGCGTAGCGAAAGCGACGATAAAGGAAATAAAAGAATCACAAGAGCCTAAAATCAACATAAATGTAAACCAAGGAAAGGGCTTAGATATCCTCGCATGCATAATGTTTGCCCATGTGCAAAACATCGCACAGCTGGGGACCTTTGCAGACACTTTAAACCTCCTTCTAGAGATAAACGGAATAAGGAAGACCTTGGTTTCCACCCAACCCTCCTTCAGCCCTAATATATGGGGATAATGGCGGGCAAAACCCTTCAAGTGAAAGAAATGTTGGAAGACAGACCTACGCTCGAGGATAAGGAAACACCTGATGAAGCCGAGGATTCAAATCAAGGAGGAAATGAAACGGAAGGCACTGAAAAAGAGATAGAACCGAAAAAACAAACTCAAAAGAAACCGAAGAGACACAACATTAGGGAAACCAAAGAGGCAGAAAGCTCATCGGACTCCGATACCAAGATCGATAAGGAGGAGGGATGTAAATTCTAAGCAAGGGACTTCAAATTGAAAGTCTTCGTGCACGAGGCATGCCACAAACAAAAGGGGCTAACCCTACGGACATAAAAAAGAAATTGAAAGATGAACTTTCAAATGGACTTACGTCTCAAACCACGACGAAACATCTATCGGAAAACTAATCGATGAAAATCCAATCCAATTCTTCCCCAACGATATCAAAATTATGAAAAAGGAAAACTTTAAAAAAGAGTTATAAACGAACAGTGGAAACAGACTAGGACAAAGCAAGGATCAAATAAAAAAGAGTAAATACAACAGAACATGGATCACATCAACAGAAAGCTTAAAATACTACATCTGAATACAGACGGGTGGAAGAATAAGTCCATCCAATATGGAAATATCTTCCACAAATACAATCTCCGAACATGGACTCACGAACGATGACCCGATGAAAATACACAAATACGAAATTATAAAGAAAAATCCCACCAGTGGAACGTACGACGGCACTGCAATCGCCATAAAGAAGGGCATACGATACGCTCAGGAACAAGAGGTTGATGAGGTGTATGCTGCTGTGACAGTGGAAATATAGTACTCTCCACTCACGATAGCAGCGGCGTACCAACCACCCCTCCGCTCGTAGATTCCGATCCACTCAGTAATGGAAGTATTTAATAAGAATAATCCAACCATATTGCTGGGGGAACTGAATGCAAGATCGTAGGAATTCTGCTACCGGAGCAAGAACAACACCGGAGGAAACCTAGAACTCTTGTTGACCAGAAATATCTTAGAACGAGCAAGACCAGAATTCCCAACCTATATTACCGGAAGAGCATTAACCAAACCAGACATCGAGCTGCCAAATCCCAACTTCCCCTACAACGTATATATGGAACCAGTCCCTGTCTCATCAACGAGAATCTAATCCAGGTTCCAATAAAACTTTGGAAGTCATACAGAAGGGCAAACTGGGATACATATACTACAATACTGGAAGGTTATACTCAACCGGAATTCGAAGGAAAGAACCTGGAGCAATTAGAGGAAATAACAAATGCATTAGTTGAAAAAATCACTGAAGGGGATGAATTGTGCGTACCAAGAATCAGGAACAAGACTCTCCTTCATCCTAAATGGACTGAGTAAATGCGCATAAATGCAAGAAATATTAAAAGTAGATATGCATACATTAAAAATACGGGTACAAGTCGCCAAAAGATTAAAGAGTTTAATCACCTGAAAAAATAGATGATCTTCCTCATAGAAGAACAGCAAAATGAGAATTGGAAAAATTTAATAAGAAAAATTGAAGACATTGAACAACCAAATATAGCATGTAAATTAATAAGTATGTTAAAAGGCAGACCACCAAGAGAAAGAATCCAATTAAAGAAAGAACAAGGGGAATATTTAAGAAGTAATGAAGAAATAATGAAGAGGAAGATAACCAAAGTTACGACAGAAAGACGGAGTAAATAGTCCACAGATACCTACGAACAAACCAAGAAAGAATAACCCCAACAGAAAGAGAGGACTATAGATTAGGGGAGAACGAAGGAACAGGAGAAAACATCACCGTAGAGGAACTAAAAATAGCCATCAGCTCATTTAAGCAAAAGGCTACTGGGAAAACAGGTCTCACGAAATTTAATTATGAGAGGCCTCCCCCGAACATATTATAAGGGCCTTAACAGACCTATAGGAGTGTGCCCCCAAAATCTCAAACTAGCTAAGATGGTGGTACTGCTGAAACAAAGGAAATCCCACCAACAATGTTCCAGCTACAGCCCAATCTCACTGTTAAACTTTCTAGGAAAAGTTCTCGAGAAAATAATAAACACAAGATAAGTCAATTTTCTAGAAGAAAAAGATAAATACAACATATATCAGTATGGCTTCTGAAAGGAAATAGACTCAACAATAGCAATATAATAACCGAAAAGATTACGCAGGCCAAAGCATAAAATGGGTATGCGGACTTGGTCCTCTGCGATGTCGAGAAGGCCTTCGACAAGGTCTGGGTTGAAGAACTCAAATATAAGCTCCTTTAACTGGGTCTGGGCATCAAGATGGAAAGAATGTTGGTCGATTACATCTCCAGTAGGAAAGTCTACATACATCTCCATCGAGGACATTTAAAGACCGACCTTCCATCTACAGGCAGGGTTACCTTAATAGGGGTGCATGAGCCCCATCCTTTACGCGATATTAACGGCTGATCTTCCGCCCCCAATAACACCGGGGTGTATCAATTTACAATACGCGGATGATATCAGTCAAATTATTTCATTGCACTCAGCCAACCCAAGGTGGTTGGCCAAAACCACCGAAAGGGAAATACATAACTTAAATTTATACAAAAATAAATGCAAAATTAAAACAAATATCCAGAAATTTTAGATCATCTCGATATTTTAATCACAAGAAGGACCGAATTGTCATCAACGGTGTTAATTATGACTACGTGACGGAGGGAAGTACACTGTGACTTCAGATCGGATCAGGAGGCTATCACGCACAGACAAATCCGTGGGTAGCCAAAGCTCAAATGGGTATAAGACTTGCACATTCCTCGAAACATGAACCCAAGACGAAAAAGAACGATCTACCAACCATTCAACGAATCGGTCTTAAAATACCCTCTGATCCCAATGCACACGATCTTTAAAGTCGAACAAAAAGAAACTTCAAAGAGTACAAAACAAAGCGATATACCTCATAACGGACATCAAAAGAAGAGAGAGAAAAATGATACGGGACATTATCAAAACAGCTAAAATAGAACCAATAAATATAACCCTAGCAAACAGGGCAAAGAAAATCTGGGGAAAAAAATAGGAGAAAATCATCAATAGAAGAGTAGAATGCTAAAAATCTAAAACCAAACCTATTCAGAAAAGCAGTCCCCAAGCACTAGGCTCCACCTAAGGCAAAGGGAAAGTGCGATATTTACATGAATGTACATAAACACTGAGAAAAATAAAAAGAAACCCAAGCAATCACAATATATAAAACAAAGGCACGACTGCCTAAAGTAGAAGTAATAAAATAGAAGGAAACACAAATCAAAAGAGAATAATAAAATGGAGCTTCTTGGAGGAGGAGAACTGGTTCTCTCCGTATTTGCACGGCTTTAGGAGAGGCCACTCCACCGGATCAGTGATCACTATCGTTGACTACTCAATACCAAAAGCACTACAATCACGACAAAAAACACTATCAGCAAGGATGTCAAGAAAGCCTTCGACAAAGTGTTACACTCGCAAACAACACAGAGCTGACTCTCTGCACCAGAAGACGCCTCTCGCCCTACCTTACGGATAGGGAGTGCTATATACGATGCAACAACTAAACATCACGCCCATTCACGCTACGCATTGGAGTACCCCAGCAAGCAGCAAGCGTGTTAGCACTCACACTCTTCATAAACTACACGAAAGACACTCGACGCCCCGAAGAAAACTGCACACACACACACACACACACACACACACACATACACACACACACACACACCGGCGTATGCGGACGACGAGATCATTCCCCTCTCTAGCGTGGGCCCTGATATTCTTGCACGCCGGGCACAAATAATAGTAAACCAGAAGATAGAGTACGAGGACATGTGGTCCATAACCACTAATCCTCAGAAGACACAGGTAACAAACACTATAAGGTGCGCAAGACCACTAGATGCAAAACATATACGATCACATACCCAACCAACAATACCCAGCCCCCATAGGACTCGCATACAAACCCGCAACAAAAATACTCTGAGCAACATTTGACAAGTACTTACACTTTCACACACAGGAAAACACCACAGAAGCCCAAGCCAAACGAATGAACAACACACTGAATAGGTTTTATCCTAGCAATAAAAAAAATGAAGCTACACCTATACAAAAAACTAGTCGGAACGATACCTACATATGCCCCAATCACTCTAACGGCCGCAAGCAACTCATGGCAGAGGCCTGTACAACGCATACAGAATTCAGCTCTTAAGCGCGCCTGTCGCTCTCCTCTGTACACGAGAATGTCGATACCTCACGATACAAATAAATTCACACCTTTAAATACCTACACCTTCACAATACTAACCCTACAACTGGGAAACTCAATTTACAACCACGTACACCACACAGTACGCTGCTGCTTGGGAACGTAAATTCCTAGCAGCACGACACGACCAGCCACCTGAACCATTATACACCTAAATACTAATAGCATCATCGCGAAGCGTTTTCCTTAATTCTGTAGGGACACCGCCGCGCCCAAGTGTCTTAGACACTAAGCCACCACGTTTCGTCGATCTACCCCTCCAGGAAGTACCGCCTTGCCGTGGCGGAGGAGCTTGCGAACTCTGATCCCAGGAGTCGTACCAAGATAGGACTAAGTTCTTACAAAGGTCCAACCATACTGGAAAGGTCATGGGTGAGGAGTTAGACCAAGCGTACCCTACACCTAGTGGGGCAATTGTGTTACTGAACTCCATTACACTTTTGGCCCACCTGGTTCTAGCTATAGAGTGCCTCTGTACGGGTCGATGGATGCGCCCACTGGGGGGCATCGTCTACAGGACCGTGCCATAGAAGAGGTTTGGTTGCCTGGGTCTTCATTTTAATTCTGGGAGGTCTTCGCAACGCAGCCCAGAGAATCTCCGTTATGCGGCTCAGCTGTTTTTAAAACGACAGTGGGAGTTGGGGGGTGGCTTACCCCGTCTGGGCTGTAAGGGCACTCTTTGGACTTACGATGACGATTTGGTGCATGCCCTTTGGTCCAGAGGCAGCCAAAAATAAAAAATAACTTGTATAGGTAAACTTAATCAAAATAATTCCCAGAGACCGCAGGTTTCTGGTCATCGTGCCTTGGACCCTGATATTAGAAGATTTGACCCTTTTAGGTCAAAAGATGACCCTGAGTTCGATTATGACCGATTTTTAGTTTTAAAAGCAAACAATAGTCCTCTTAGTAAGGCTGATATCTTTTACGTCTACGAAGATTTTGTTGAAAAATGTGGCGAACCGGCTCAAATGTGGCCACATAATGATGGCGCATTGATAGTCGAGGCAAAATCAAGCAAGCAGCACCAGCGGATTAAGAACCTACAGTCTTTAGCTTTTGGAGAAATGTCCTTTGCTTCGCACTTGACATTTAATACTTCTAAAGGTGTTATCTGATCGGGAGAACTAATAGATTATGACATCGACAGTCTGGTGTCAAAACTTACCAGTCAGAAGGTTTTAAGTGCCCACCACATTTCCCAGTTTGGGAATAGCGCTAGATTACCTACCGCCACAATAATCCTGACCTTTAAAAAATTGGAATTACCCAAGTACATTAAGGCTGGCTATCTTAATATCCCAGTCAAGCCTTACATTGAAAATCCATGGCGGTGCTTCCATTGTCAACGCTTTGGCCATGTAAGCAGTTTTGCAAACAGGCAAGGTTGTGTGTTAATTGTGAAGCAGATTATCATGGGACACCCTGTTCTCAACAGCCATGCTGCCATAACTGTGGTGAATAACACCCTGCACATCACAACAATGTACTTTCTTTCTCTATGAGAGAGAAGTCATTGCTATTAGAAACAAGAACAGGGTCAGTTTTAAAGGGGCTAGAAAAAGAGTAAGGGAGACGTACGTCCAACCTGGTGTGAGCTTTTCTGATGCTCTACGTTCTACCAGGCCAAAGAAAGATAGAAGCCAGAGATATCCTACTGGCTCTCCTCTGCCTGACCAGATACAAAGTCCTCCCCGTCCTAAACGTACATCTCGTGATGAACACTCTTTGTCAGCATCTAACAATATTTCTGAGATGGTCAACAAGAAGAGCAACATTCTATCCTCCTGGTTCTCCAAGGGTAGCTAAACACCTTGCTACCGCCCCAGAGCATGTGGATGTTAATCATGTTGGTCCTCAAGTAGTATTCATCCCAGCTCTGCATATCCACCCTGCTCCTAAAGGACCAAGATCTCCTTCAGCTCCAAAGCCAACTATCACTCCACCCCCCCTTGTTGATACTGCTTTGGAACTCCTTCGACCCCTTAAAGAGAAGGAATCAACCCTTGCTCCTTCCCAGGATCCAGCTGTTGTGGAGGCTTCCTCTTCATCTCAGGAAGAACCCCAAAATCCTAGTCCACATCTTTCTCTGTTTGCATCAGATTCACAACCTTCGCCGATACCCTTGACACCACCATCGCATCTACCATCCCAACTAATACCACCAACTGTGTCAACGCCATCTGTTCCATCGACACCTGAACTAACTCCTAGGGTTGTTTCCATCTCCCCTTCTATAGTAAAGATAGTTCTCTCGTACAGCTATATATCAAAATCTGAAACACTACCTCTTAAAGAGAAACCAAAACTCAAACTTCCAACGCCTCCTTTGTCATACTCCAAACCTAAGGTAAGTATGACACGAACTACTTCTGCTTGTAGTTTAAAACCAAAATCTACTACCCCTAAGGGTAACAAGAAATCTAGCATTACACTTAAACGCTTACAATGTCTCCAATTATTCATTGGAACCTCCAAGGTCTCTTCCCCAAATGGGAAGAGCTCAAGCTCCTGCTTAAAGATTACAACCACGATTGTATTGCTTTAGAGGAAACTTGTTTAGGTACACGTAGAGTACCCAACATTTGGGGTTTTGTGGGATATTATAAGAACCCCGGAGAACCAATTCATGGTTCTGCTGTTTTAGTTAACAACAGGGTTCCGCGCAACCAACTGTCTCTTAATACCGACCTGTAGGCAGTTGCTGTCCGCTTGTTTTCCAGTCGCCATTATTCAGTCTGTTCTTTGTATCTTCCTCCTGGCGATGAAAGAGATACAGCTTTTTTAGCTACAAAGCTAATTTAATTGCCCAACTCTCCCCTCCCTTTTTTATTGATCGGCGATTTTAATGCTCGACACTCCCTTTGGGGAGACCATGATAACAACCATAGAGGAAATATGATTGAAAGATTTCTGGGCAGTAATGATGTCTGTTTTCTTAACAATGGCAGCCACACATTATTCCACATCCAGAAAAATAGCTTTACCTGTGTGGACTTGTCTCTCTGATCACCAAGCTGTAGATCTGATTTGGACTGGGCAGTGGATCCTGAATTGCGAGGCTGCGATCATTTCCCTATTGTAATAACACCATGTGCAGGTAGTCCTCATCTACCACGAAACAAAAGATGAAATACGAAAAAAACAAACTGGCCTATGTTCTTGCCATGATGGATCCTTCCCTCGTGAAGATATTGACGTGTCTATTGACAATTTTCTAACCCACATCAACCATGCAGCTAACTCCTCCACCCCACTCTCCGGCTCAACTGCTCGTGGTCCACTAGTACCCTGGTAGTCTGCTGAATGCTCGAGAGCTTTTACTGCATGTAAACAGACTTGCCGACGTTACCACCGATGCCCCACGATGGTAAATATCTTTGCTCGTAACCGAGCAAGGGCAGCACGGCGGCGCACCCTTCGACGAGCTCGAAAGACCTTGTTGAATGATTACATCGCGGCAATAAGCTGGCAAACCCCTGTAAACAAAATCTGGAATAGGGTCAAAAAGCTTTTAGGAAAATCCAATAGCTTTACAGCTCCCAACATTGTTCAAGCCGGAGAACTGTTAGGAGACTTGTCCCATATTTCCAATGCCTTGGCCAGATTGTTTGCTAATATTTCAAGCCCAGATAACTATTCCATCCAATTCCAGTGCTTTAGACTCCAACAAGAGCAGCATTGTATCAACTTTATGGAGCCTAACATGGATAATGAGCCTTACAATCTGCTATTTTCTCTCCATGAGCTCCATAATGCACTGAAGCACTAAGGATAGACTGCACCTGGATTGGATGGCATTTCCTATGATATGATTAGGAATGTGCATCCGTCTCTCCTCGCAAATTTGCTGGACATCTATAATTTTATCTTGATTAGATGCTGCTTCCCTTTTATGTGGAGGGAGGCTGTGCTTTTACCCTTCCGAAAACCAGGAAAGGATGGGACAGAACTCACCCATTACCGCCCCATCGCCCTTACTAGATGTCCATGTAAATTATTTGAGAAGATGATCAATACAAGACTCGTATGATTTTTCGAGACAAACTACCTCATATCTCCCTCTCAATCAGGATTCAGAAAAATGCGGAGTACCATCGACCTGCTAGTTAGAATGGAATATTATATAAGAGATGCTTTTTCAAAGAGGCAGCATTCAGTTGCTGTCTTCTTTGATATTGAGAAAGCATATGATACCACCTGGAGGCGTGGTATCCTTAAGCAATTCAATGATTGGTGCCTGCGGGGTTTTCTCCCCGGACTTGTCGAGCAATTCCTTATGCGGCGCACACTACGTGTAAAAGTTGGAAATGCCCTATCAGATCCCGTAGAGCAAGTTGAGGGTGTGCCACAGGAAAGTTTCCTCAGTGTCACTTGCTCCTCTGTGGCCATCAACAGCATTATCACAAATATCCCAGATTAGATTTCCTCAACTCTATATGTGGATGATTTAGCACTTTTTTGTTCATCACCTAGACTTCCATTTGTCATCCGTAAGCTACAACAAGTTATAAATAGTGTAGCTGATAATGCTTCTTCCAAGGGTTTCCGCTTTTCCTCAGTAAAGTCCAAGGCTGTTCATTTTTACAATCATAGATTGGCGACATGGGAACAGCTTCCCCCCCATCTCTCACTCTATGGTATCCCTGTCAACTTTGAGTCCCATTTCAGATTTCTAAGGGTGATATTTGATTCAAGGATTTCTTGGAGGCCTCACTTGGATGCCTTGAAAAGGTCTTGTCTGAAGAGAATGGACATAATGAAATTACTGTCACACACCTCTTGGGGAAGTAATCGACGTACTCTGTGGCTTTTGTATTCAGCATTGGTCTAGTCAAAGCTGGACTATGGGTCACAGGTGTACTCTTCTGCCTCACTGTCCACTCTTGAAAAATTGAATACTGTGCGTAACCAGGGTGTGCGCCTGGCTTCTGGAGTCTTCAAGTCCTCCTCTGTGTGGAGTCTCTATGCAGAGAACGGGGTTCTTCCTCTGTCCCTTCACAGACTTAAGTATAACCTTAAATATCTTTTAAGACTTGAACAATTGACATGATTACCAGTACTCGTATATGAGTGCACGTTCAATTTGCGAACAGTGGCCTCATATGATAAATTTCCATTTCAGTCTTGCTCCTTTGCTCTGCGCATGGCCGAGCACACAGGACGTCTAAGGGAGATCTCTATTATTCCATTTTTAATGCCAAAGATTCCCCTATGCATCATACCACCTGTAGTGGTATGCAAGAGACTTACTGGCAGGCTCAATAATCAGTCCTTACATGTAACCCTGAAAACTATGTTTGATCACCACTCTTCTCACCATCAAACTAGCAACTTTGTGTTCACCAATGGGTCCAAGTCATCGGACGAAGTTGGATCTGATGCGCTTCTCCCATCTCAGACAGCATTGGTTCGCCTACCAAGTTCATCTTCTGTTTTCGCAGCAAAACCTGTTGCCATTCTTGCTGCACTATTTGTTATTGCTCCAATGCCATCTGGTTGTTTTACAATTTTCCCTGACTCCCTCAGTTCTCTGGAGACACTGGGTGATTTTGGTTCTAGACATCCACTAGTTTCCAAGATCCAGCGGTGGCTTTTTTATCCTTCTTCCTTTCACAAGATTTCTTTTTTGCTGGATGCTTATCTATGTGGGCATCCCAGGTAATGAAAGGGTGGATGCTGCAGCCAAGGAGGTGGCATCTTTTGGGACACCCCCATCAGCCCCAGTCCCACTTCGAGATATCTATCCTCTCATCACCGAATATGTAGTCGGCTTATGGCAGAAGAGGTGGGATGAACTTCCTCCTACCAAGCTCCATTCCATAAAATCTTCAGTCCTACCATGGCCACGTACTATGAGACCACGTATACTAGAGGTTATGTTGTGCCGACTGAAGATAGGCCATTACCGCCTCACTCATAAACACTTGATGAATGGGCAGCCCCTCCCTTTATGCATCCTATGATGAGTGCAACTATCCATCCGTCACATTTTTGCTGAGTGCCCCCTTTTGAGAAATCTCAGGAGGAGAGACTTCCCTTTCATTACTAAGCAGATGAACCCCAAGAAGATCCTGCGGGGCATCTTTTCTGAGACTCGTGCCCCTTTTAGTATGAATAAGATTTTTAAACTTTTAGAAGAATCTAATCTTTTAACCAAAATTTAATATATTGGCTCATGATTTTATATTCACTGCACTTGCATCTATTGTTGACCTATCTATAATCTATGCTTTTTATATTCTTAAGTCTTTTTATTGTCTTAACTGTTGATCCATCTATAGTCTGTTATTTATCCTTTGTTGAATTTTAATAGCTTATTTTTCACATGTCTCTCTTTGTGTGAATAGAATTTTTACATTTTTAGAAGAACCTAACCTTCTAGCCAAAATTTAATATATAGTGCCATGATTTTATATTCTCTGCTCTTGTACTTATTGTTGAGTCATCTATATTTTTTATGTTTAATTTTAATATCCTATTTTTATATGTCTCCTTCTATGTGAATAGAATGTTTAAATTTTCAGAAGAATTAGATATTTTACGTAAAATTTAATACATTGTCCCATGATTTTATATTTTCTATTATTGTATCTATTGTTGATCCATCTATAGTCTATTTTTTTTATCCTTTGTCGAATTTTAATAGTCAATTTCTTACATGTCTCCCTTTATGTGAATAAAATGTTTAAATTTTCAGAAGAATCTAAATCTTTTAGACAAAACTTAATATATTGTTCAATGATTTTATATTCTTTGCTCTTGTATATATCGCTGATCCATCTATGTTTTTTATTCTTTAGTAAATATTAATAGTTTATTTTTATATGTTTCCTTTTACATGAATAGTGTGTTTAAATTTTTAGAAGAATCTAAACCTTTTAGACAAAATTTAATATTATCCATGATTTTATATTTTCTGTTCTTGTATTTATTGTTGATCCATCTATAGTCTATGCCTTTTTTTTATCCTTTGTTGAATTATTAACAGTTTATTTTATTACATGTCTCTTTTTATGTTAATAGAATGTTTAAGTTTTCAGAAGAATCTAAATCTTTTAGACAAAATTAATATATAGTGTCATAACTTTATATTTATTATTTTTGTATCTATTATTGACCCACCTATAATCTATGTTTTTTATCCTTTGTTAAATTTCTACTAATTTACCTTTTACATGTTTCCCTTTATATGAATCAAATGTTTAAATTTTCATAAGAATTTAAATCTTTTAAACAAAATTTAATATAGTACCATGATTTTATACTTTCTGTTCTAGTATCTATTTTTGATCCAATTATAGTTTGTTTTTTTATTCTTCGTTGAATCTTTAATAGATTATTTTTGCATGTCTTCTTTTATGTGAATAGAATGTTTAAATTTTTAGAAGAATTAAATTTTTTTAGTTAAAATTGAATAGATTGTGTTATAACTTATATATATATATATATATATATATATATATATATATATATATATATATATATATATTGGTATCTCTCATTGATTCATCTATAGGCTATGTTTTTTAGCCCTTACTGAATCTTTAATAGTTTATTTTTATACTATGTTATACCTTTGAATGTTTTTTTTTAATTCCTATGCCTCCATTCTATTGATTTTAATTACATAGTTAAATTTTTGTATATTTCCTAGATATCAATATTTTATTGAGAATTATTGTGCAAATTGCCCGCCTTTGAATTGATTTGGCTGCGAGATAGTCCGTTTGGTCTTTGCAGCATCTTTTTTCGCCACTACTCATTCATTCATTCATTCATCGATCTAGACAAGCCGTCAAACTATCAAGATGTCTACCCAGCCCGACACATATTTCGCACCGGTCTATAGCCACCGGTCTATCTCCTTTCTTAAATCCCTTCATAAGTTATTTCCAAACCGCTCCTCCCAGACTAAATGATTTTATGTGCTCCCACAGTGATCCCTCTCCTTTTCTTTCTATAATTACTTGCCTTGCTTTCTCACTTGATTCCATTCCACCATACTTCATCGGTAAAGGAGTAAAAGAACACCTAAAGCTACTCTGAAGATAATCATAAGATCAAAAGCTCATCAATTAAAGTTTGTTTTTTACTAAACGCAGTAATTTAAAAAAGATACAAGGGGCAGTCAATAAGTTTGTCAAATCGGTAGGGCAAAACAGAGGAAGGGGGATGGCTGTTTGTGGGGGTGTTAGGACAAGTTATGACAAGTCAGGACCTGCAGCCACACGCTCCTGCCTCATCTATTTAAGAAGCAGTAGCTGATCGCAGATCGTCAATCACAAATTTTTCAACAATGGAGAAGGTTGAGCATCGCGCAGTGATCAAATTTTAAACCACGGAAGGCAAGAATGCAAAAGAAATCCATGAACGCATGGTTGCAGTGTACATCGACACCACCTCTTCCTATGCTACCATTGTTCGATGGAATAGGGAGTTCGCCATGGTCTTGAGTCCCTTGAAGATGTCCCCCGTCCAGGACGCCCGTCAGACGTGACCAACGAGGACAATGTGGCCCGTGTGGAATGATGATCCTCGAAAATCGACGGATGAAGGTCGAAGAAATCGAGCAAGAACTTGGAATATCACATGGAAGTGTTATTAACATCATCCATGACAATTTAGCCTTGACCAAGGTCTCTGCTCGTTGGGCCCCTAGAAACCTGACGCCCCATGATCGACTTCAACGTCGTCAAAGTCCACAAGGCAAGAGTTGCACAAGCTGCCCTGCGCGAGTGCTCATTCGAGGATCTCAACCATCCCCCCTACAGTACAGATCTGGCCCCTAGCGACTACTTTTGATTCCACCAGTTCAAGACTGCACTGCGTGGACGCCGGTTTTGGGACGATGATAATGACCAGCTCGCCGTCCAGGAGTGGATTGAACAGCAGTCGGTGGATTTATGGTTGTCGGGAATTCGAAGCCTCAGGGACGAGTTGCACAAGTGCATTGAAGTCGAGGGTAGTTATATTGAAAAATAATAAAACACTCTTCTCATATCTCGTTTCCTTATATCCGAATTGCAAAACTTATTGACCGCCCCTCGTAGATGAACATAGAAGAGGTAATCTACCACCTCCAAGATGGACTAAATAAGATAATGAGGAAAGTAGAAAGTTTCTAAAGAGAATTAATAAAGGCTAAATGGTCATTAACAAAATAAACATTCAAGAAAGACTGCTATCCATTTATACTAGTAATCATGAACTGGTAGTAATAAATGACTATCAAAAATATTTCTAAAGAGCTATCTTTTGGTTTATATATGTCAAAACTAGAGGAGAAGTTAGGAGGGAGAGAAAGGAGGGGAGTGCAAAATAATTTATGTCTGCTTATATGGACCTGTGTTGTCAAGGTTCACTATTTCTGGTGTCTAAGAGGTCGCCTGGAATGCGTAATGGTGTGCCATAAAGAAATTTGGCAGATGAAAATATTGTTTCCTGGCTTACTGATTTTCTCATGGCAAATAGAGTGGATGAGAGATTGTATAACCATTCTCCAGGAGGTCAATTTGCCAGAAGAAGTGATTGCATGTTCTGTATTTTCTTTCAAAAATAGCATTTCTTTTCGCATTAGCAGGAGAGGTGAAATTTGATTCTACAGCAGCGATTTAATAACTCCTGAAACAGCCCATAATGAATTGCAATTCGTTATCTGCGATTATGTTAACAGGAGCAGCAAAATGTGATATGTACTTGGTGAATAATGATTCAACCATGGATTCTGATGTTATTTCTTTGATGAATATGCCTCTATCTACTAAGAATAGCGTCAGATTAAGGTCAGAAGGTACTTGTAACCCTTCTTCGTGGTGAAACCTTGATGCAGGTGCAGCTAACTGTGTAGAGGGTGGTTTCATATGTCTTTGTATTTTGGGCTTCCGACATTGAAGACAGTTTCTAACCCACTCACATATTTCTTTTCTCACCTCACACCAGAGAAATCTGTCTGATATTGATTTGAGGGTACGGCTTGTGCCTAACTGACCCAAATTGTGCTAATAGTTGAAGATTAGCTTGAGGAAATCAGAGGTGAGATAAGGACGAACAAAACCTTTCGATATATTACAATTGATAGAATGCGAGAAAAAGGGTAATGTAATCTAAGGAAATAAGCGAGATGGGGGCATTAGGAGAGACTTAGCAGCGCCAATGTTTGCTTGCAATCAGAAAGAAAAATGTAATACATAAGAGTAGGTGTTTGAAGTGTTTATTACAAGAGCTATAATGATTAATTCTTTGGTAATTATGGGTTGTTTTATTTCAAGACTCTTGAAAGCTCTACTAATGAATCCTATGGTCGCCCATTCTCCCTCAGAAAATTGTTGCAACCACTCGCGAAGATTATTAGTCAGACACATCGTAATAAAAAAGATTGAACTGTTTCTTTTGGAGTAGAGTAAAAGAATGGTCATTAGTATACCACTTTATAGTGTTAAGAGTGAAACTTGCGTTGTCATCCAAATGAAATATTGATTTTGAGCAAGCTTGTTTGAGTTCTTTAACAATCTTGTGAAAGGACTGAAAGTAGTGTTGATATTTTTAATGTTAACAATGAATTGACATCCTTCAGACTCTGATAATTTTGCTTGACATATTTATTGTGAGTATGACAAGGCTTTCGTCCTGTTTTTCATTCCTTCTCGAGCAAGTACTGAGGCCGGATGGACATGAGGGGGCCTGATCCTTTTTCAAATGAATAAGGAACCGCCCGCCTTTCTGCCTTTTTGGAGGAAGAGAGCATTTAAACTTTCTTTTTAAAGAATTAGTGGGGGCTCGCAATGAGTGGAATCAGGCATATACTTCTACTCCGCTTATCCATAATGTCCTCTCGGTGGAGGACTCTACTTCCTTGAGCGAGGCTGCTATTGTTCCATTGTTAACACCTCCTTTTATAACCGGGATAAGCCCCGCAGAAGCGTTTGAGATCCCATCACATTATTTCTGTGACAAATGTACCTGGGAAGATAAATATCGGCTGGTACGCCGTTGGAATTAGCAGGCGGCATCAGTAACGCTGACGTGACAGCACCGAAAGGAAAATTCTGAGAAATTGGCACTTATAAAACTCACCAGTCTGTGATCTAAAAACTGGTGCCCCCCCCCCCCCCCCCCCCAAACAAGTCTGCTTTTTGTTTGTTGTTTTTTATAGCAAAATTTTGAGCTGACCACCGACGAAGGTACATCTGGCGCGAAGACAGAAAAAATGCAAAATAAATAGTAATAAACTTTTAGAAATAAGCCTATATGAACAAGCAAAAATATTTACAAATATGTAAAAAATAAGATGCACAGTAATGTAACGCAAAGGAGGGATTAATCCTCATCCTATGGGGCTCGTGTGGACGTGGTTGATATGCAGCCTTAGATACTCTTTTAACTGCGCCATTAACAATCTATGCACTATGGCGGTCAGTACGAGGGCTCTTGATAGGGTTACCCTGCTCTTATTTCACTGTTTCTTTGTTTGGTCACAACTCGAATACAAATCCGAGATTTATTGTTTCTCATTCGATCAATAATTGCATATGGTGTATTCTATCCATTAAAACCGTCTCCAGTCCGTAACTGCCGCTTTACCCGAGCCTTCTTGTCAAGGCATGGAAATTACCACTCGCTTTATGCTGTGACCACTTACATGTTGCGCTTGTATGCGCAGGTTCAGCTTCTCTCCACGTTACTAACGGCTCTCAATTCGCCCGCCGTCCATCTTGATGGTGTTTATGCGACCGAGAGACGCCAATTAGTCTCAAACCTTTCGTTTTCAGAGCAAAAAAATTCTTTCTAGAAACAAATATCTCTCTCTATACAACGATGCTGATTATTCTACCACTTTTGAACATTTGTCGCCACGCCTCGGCTGCCCAAGCCAGTGTATTTGCTCTAAGTGCAAAGTTTAGTTTGTCTTTGATGATACCGGACCATATAATGAAGCCATGGGTCATTTTAGGACGCTGCGTCTATCTCCATGGCCGATTTAGTTTACTAAACCTATCCATAAGTGAGATTAAGTACTGTTTCCACATTAGAGGCAATTTTGAAATTGCTAGAAACTTCTAGAGCACGTTATGTATCCCTGAGGTAATGAAAGTTAAAAATCCATTGATTCGCAGTATTAGTGACGCCAGGGCTGCTACGCGTCAGAAAGAAATCGAAATTATCGTCTGATGCATTTCTAAACAATTAGGAGCTACTAGAAATTAAGACGCTGGTGAGAATAAGAAGCTGTAATCACAGAGTGAAAAACCTCTTCACACTGACTGACTGACTGCATAGCTAGAATCAGATCATCCCTTAGAGAGTCATGGCAAGGAAGGCGGGGGGCGGCAAGCAGCAATCTTAAGGCATCTTGCCATTGCGCCCGAAATTCTCTCATAGACCTATACCTCAATAATTTAACGCTATCAAGTCATTTCCAAAGGTATTCGAATCGGATACACTCGTGGAATGTACTACCCTCTGATGTAGCCTCAATCGAGCTTTTATGCAAAGAATGCTTGGTCTTATAAACTATGACATATTTTGATTGAATTTACTTGTCTTGGAAACTTTGTGCTCTGTACCTGTCTTGGTAGTGAGAGTAGCTGGACCACTACTGCTTGGTTCTCTTGCTTGGGTCGGGCTCGTGCACTTTAGATTATGATGTGATAAAATTTGTTTAAGTCTCGTAGCTCTCTTCGGTCCCTAGGTCAGGCAGGCATCTCAGAGATAACTAAGCGGGCCTTTTTCATTTTTCGTTATTTTTTACATTGTTCTTATTGTTTTGCTCTTTTTTTACTTTATATAGGGTAAATATTTTTTTTTACCTTTAGGAAAATGTGCCCACACTAGCAGTGGCCAGATAAGCTCTTTATTTTTTTAAAATCCCCAATGTAATTTCAATATTTTTTTTACTGTGGTGGCAAATTTGGGCCACAGAGAGAAGGCATCTGGTGGGGTGCTTTAACTTTCCTCGTAATTACATTTGTTTGTATAGAGTTGAGAGGTTTTCTAAAAATATTTTAAAAATATATTAAGGATTAATTTGTAGTTTTAGTTTGTGGTTGGCTGTATCTTCGTTGACGGACACCATATGAGTTCGACAAAATAAAAAAACAACAACAAAACAAGACTCTTTGTGGCGTTTATCAGGCTTGATACCCCAAGCTAGTGAGTTTCAGGGTACCTTTTATGCAGGATTTTCCTTTTGGTGCCGGTACATCGCCGTCAGTGATGCCCTCAACTATTGTTAGTTCTCTCCTAGAGAACTGAGTTCACTTTTCCCTTGCTACCAAAAAATGAAAACAAAAGCTATCTTCCTTTCAGGCGATGGCAAGAGAGTGAACACGAATAGCTCCTGCCTCGGAAACCTAGAGGGAGAGCAAAAAAATGGTAAGTTCCCAACTTTCCCAACCAAAAGTAAAAAAATAAAAAGGTAGATCCTGAAGGGCGTGGGGATCTCTCAGTTAGAGGGTGATGGGAGTCTTCAAACACGCTAACTTTAAAAGCTGCAGGCTACCCTTTTGCCTAAAAGAACAAGGTTGGCAGATGGACACATACTCCGTTCGTGTCTAGGTTTATATTTGTTTCTAGGTGGAGAAACAAATGTATCCCGTTTTTTGGATGTAAAGTCTCAGGTTAATGGATCCGATCCCAATTTGATTGCCAAAATGAGTGAGCTTCGGACACTCAATGGCAGATTTGTGTGTGTATGTCGTGTAAGTCTACCGTCAGTGGCGGCTTGTACATTTGGGCCAGAGGGGCCTGGCTCTACCAACAAATTGAATAAAAAATTAAATGTATACAAGATAAATTCCATATAAAAACCTGTCAATACATGCAAAGCTTGCATTGGGTGTATAAAAGAAAACAAAATTTCAAACGAATGTCAAAGGGCCCACATCTTCAGGCCCATTAAGCCTATATTTTATCTCTTCATTGAAGCGACTCATCCTGTTGACAATGCGACTCAATAGCTCAAAATATGAGCCAGGCAAGTCTCGCCCGAGACAGCTGACGATGAGTCAGTGACTTATTACGTTCATTGCTATGCATACCAATTAATCTTGATCATTAAAAAGAAAGATGCTTGAGATGCCCTCTACACCAGGGCAAACAATAAATATTCTTTACCACTATCTATACTTATAACACATTTCTTAACTTATTACATCATCATCATCATCATCAAGAAAATAATTTCTTTTAATAAAAGAATCAACCTGCTTTTTTCTCAAGTTTGAAGGGAATTGGTGTGTGTTTTACTATTTCACCTGAGCGCAAAAGTCAGCTCCAGAAATTCTGTACTGCTCAAATTCCGAGAGTGTTTGAGACACGTTGAAATTTTTAATCTAAAATAATTATTGTAGTACTTGAAAACAGAAAACAAATATAAGAGTGCTTTACTAGCATTCAAAATAAAAAAGAGTGGGATCAGAAAAGCATTTGTGAATCTATTGGATTCACGAAAAGTTTTGGAAGATGAAGAATATATTTTCTCTTTACAATTATTTTATGATATATTCAAACAGATTAAAAAAACAAACAGCATTACTTCTGAAGAAGGTCTCAAGAATTTTGAAATGGCTACTATCCACCTGATGGAAAATGTGTCCGAATATTCCAATAATAGTGACCAATGAAAACAGAAAATTTACCATCACAGCAAAAAAAAGTGTGAAAGGGAAACATTTCATCCTCCCTTTTCTTATTTGGAATCATGTGCAGCAGAAGCGTGCAATAAAGTTATAGATGAATTAAAAGCAAACTTCCAAACTTCTGATATGTTTTATTCATTTACTATAGTAAATCCAGGTGATTTTAAACTCTACAGGATCTCTTTTTCTACCGATCATATTGAGGCAATTTCTGCGAATTTTTCGATGGTTAATAAAAAGAAATTAAAATGTGTATTATCCATTTTTGTGTGCAAGTGATACTTTCGCTAAAATTTCAAACATTAGTAACTTACTGAAATTCATAAATGAAAGCAGTTTTAATGAAACATTCTCTGAAGTATCAAAATTGTTCAAAGTTTTTCTTGTGACACTAATTTCAACTGCTAATTTAGAGTGATGCTTTAGCACAATGAAGCGAATAAAGACCTTTCTACAAAATGCATGTCACAAGATAGGTTAAACAGTCTCGCCTGCTTATCCATTCATAAAGAGATTACAACAGCAGATTAATTAATACTGTCGTGGTATATATATATATATATATATATATATATATATATATATATATATATATATACATATGGCGCGGGATGACATTACATTATATTAATACTATAGTATATCTATGGGGGAGGGACCAATAACTTGAAGGCGAACCAACAAGTGACGAAACGCCACGAGTTTCGACGCGCGGAACAGCGAGAAAGAGTGCAACGAGGTCAGGTAAAATTTGAGCACTGGCAAAGTTCAAGGTTATTTAAAGAGGCATTGACAAAAATATAATTTTATTTACATAAAATAAGAGAATTAATGGGCAAAAATTTATTGGTAAACGAGGGGGGAATTGCTGAGTTATGCATCAGACTATGAAGTAAGAAATCAATGTATTACAGAAGGAGACTATTCAAATGGGGTACCCTGGAAAAGAAATTTCACGTGGAATTTACCCACACATCTCCCAACCGAAAGATGATGCTTTACAGAGCAGTTGCATAGGAAAGGATCATACAACCCGTCAAACTAGAATTATCAAGGGTCTAGGAACATTCTAAACTGCTACGACAGGTGTACACACAAAAACAACGTCAATCTGAGCTCAGGGGGAAATTTACGGACCTAATCCTTAAACAGGTAAATTCTAAAGACAATTCAACTAGCACAATTTTAACTAAAAGAAAAATCACAGGAGAACATTGGCTACATTCAGTGCCCCCCCCCCCCCAAAAAAAAAAAATCATAATTAAGAACATTAATGAGATAATATATGAATACAATTCTCGTGGAAAACCTTCGCTTCCGCCGAAGTACGGATGAGGTAATCCACGGGTCCTCTAGCCTTGAGGACAGGGTAGGGTCCCTTTCACTAGCTAAGGAGTTTGTTGCTTCCCGTGGGAAGTAGTACCAGCACCTCCGTGCCAGGCTTGAATTTTCGTTCTCGTGACTTAAGGTCAAAGTAGGTCTTATACCTCTCAATAAGTCCTTCTTCACGAGATACGACACTCGTTTGTTACCTCGGGTGGACTCACGCTCGAGGGTTCTAGTTTTGTCCCAGAGGGGAGTGAGAGTTGCGCACTCCTTCTGGGTGCGGGCAAACTTGTCCTTCCGGAGGGCTTGGAACTCCAGTTGGATAGGGGTTTCCAGGGGAACGGGTGCATGGGATTCCAGTGCTGCCTGTGTACGGGTAATCACGGGCTGGGCCATGGGATGGTCGTGGATTACAGGGTTCTGACCGAACAAAACGGAGCAGAACTGGATTGTGGCTGCTACCACTTCGGCACAACCGGACATATAGTCACATTCGATGTGACAACGAGTTACTGGGAAACGACTGGCCCGGCCAAGGTAGTCGTGGAACACCGAAAACTTCAAGTGTTGGGGACAACAGGGGGGAGTAGGTCCTCTGACACTATGATGCAGGTGCACCCGGTGTCACGGACGAGGGTGGACACTCGACGACCGTTCACAGTTCCGTTATCGAATTTCACTCCACCAGGGTTGTTCTCATTAAAGAGGAAGTTTACCTGATCGACCGGACCTTTGGCGGGCGAGGGAGGATCGGGGGTCTCCTGAGGCAAGGGAAGGGGATCAGGGGCGGCCCAGATTTGGTGCACTTGGTGGGACTGAGAGTTTTTGAATCGAAAGTTTTAAGGACAGTTCGTGCGGTAATGGCCCGGAACTCCGCAGGTGTAGCAGACGATCGGGTTCTTTTGGTACGGCACAACTGGGGAAGAAAAAACTAGGGGCTTAACGTCTCGATGTTCAGATGGATGAAAGTTTCTTGGCTTCGAGGGGCTAGGAATTCTGGTAAATCTTTGAACCAATTTAGGAGGGTTCTTAGGACCATAAAATTTAGTTTGGGGGGGCGATTAAGGAGCCTTTTTAACACTGTTAGGTTATGAATTGTGACTAATCACGTAGACATCAGCCTCTTCCAAGCATTTCTTGAAAGTGGAAACACGTTTATCCTTGATGAAGGCGCGAATTTCGGGAGCCACGTCAGCTAAAAGCTGATTTCTAAGGAAGAAGTCCAGAAGGGACTCGTAGACCTGGGGGATCTTGCACGCATCCAGCAAACACTGAAGGTGTCTTTGGAGGATGTACCTGTGTTGTCGAAATGTTTGACCAGGGCGGATCCTTTCCTGACGGAATCGGGAGCAGTAGAATTTGCAATTCATATGAACAGCGGCTAACAATTCGGACTTTAACGTGGAATAGTCCAAAGTTGCTTCCGGGGAAAGGGAGAGGAAGATATCCTTTAACTGGGCACTTAGGAGGGGAAGTAAGCGAGCGACGCCATTATTGTCGTGATCCCATCTATTGATCTAAAATATTTTCTCAAAATGGGTCAAAAATGACCCAAAGTCCTCTCCATCATTAAAAGGAGGAAGGTTGCCTGAAGGAGTTTGGGGAATTTCAGCCCGGCAACCGATGGACTGAGAATCCATTTGATTTCGGCTCATTCCCAGCTCATGCTGCCTAGTTTGTTCACGTTCTTCCATCTCCATTTTGTTCTTTTTCATCTCCATTTCTTTCTTCTCCATCTCCATTTTGTTCTTCTCCATCTCCATTTTCAGTATGTTGTCCTCCATCTCCATCTTCAGTTTGTAGTCCCTCCCCGTTTTCAGTTTGTTCTCCTCCGTTTTCTTAGTTCCTCTTCCCTTCGCTGTCCCCGTTCGTTTCTCTCTTCTTCCTGTACGTAATTCAGCAGGTCTTTGCCTTAAAGACCTAACATTTCACGCTGACTCTTGAATTTTTCGAAGGATGACAATGTTACGCAGTTAACTGAGGGAACACTGACACACGAACGAGCTAGGACAATACTCACGCGAAATCGAATACTTGAATATTCGTGAAGGCCTTGTTCACCCCAAAAAAATAAGATACAGCTACCTATCTCTGTTGTTTCTAAGCGGGAAAAAAATTGTCCTAACGGAATTAGAACACCAAAGACCTTAACTCTTTTGGATTAATAACCGAGAGAGTCTCCAGAATTCATCGCAATAAAAACAATTAATTACCTCGGGTCCAACACAAAATCTAAATAGATTACATTCCACTGCTCTTCAATTAACTTAAACTTGCCTTCTGCAAGTACAATACAAAAATTAAAATAAAAGGGATAGACGTGAATAACAAGGGAACTTCTAATGTCGAAATTAAAATGACACAGGTTCGTAAAAACCCCAAACACACTTGACACCAATATTATATAATATGTATATTAATAAATATATATGTCGTGGTATGACATTACATTATATCAATACCATATTATATCTATAGGGGAAGCAGCAATAACTTAAAGGCGAACCGACAAGGGACGGAGTGCCACGAGTTTCGACGCGTGGAACAGTGAGAAAGAGTGCAACGAGGTCAGGTAAAATTTGAGCACTGGCAAAGCTCAAGGTTATTTAAAGAGGCATTTACAAAAATATAATTTTATTTACATAAAATAAGAGAATTAATGGGAAAAATTACATTGGTAAACAAGAAGGGAATTGCTGAGTTATGCATCAGACTATGAAGTAAGAAATCAATGTATTACAGAAGTAGACTATTTAAATGGGGGGATGATTAACTCAAATGGGTTGCTGAAGGGAAAGAGGGGTGGCTTAAGGAGGATTCCGGGAGAAACGTCAGGGTAAGGCTTCAGGAATGTCTTCTGCAGGCAATAAACGTGAGGGGGTGGCGAGGGCGCTCGGAGCTTCTGAGGGGGAAGTTAACGTGATGACGGTTCATCAAAGGGGGGTGGGTGGTACCGTCTGGTCCAGGGAAGAGTATTTCGGCCACCCGAATACGAGGGGGAAACGAGGAGGGCTTCGACAGGAGTTGATGAGTGGAGTCGGCAACCGGAATGATTTAAATAAAATATCTAAATATTAACCCCGTTTAAATATCCTCTTACCCCTATCCTTCTGATCCGAAATTAAATTAACGTTTATCTCAATATGATGCTAACCACTATCGTGTTAAATAGGTACTTCTTGCATCACTGCAATCATCTCTATTTGCTGAGGATTGTGACGTTATTCGAATAGGGATAAAAAAAAATGATGAAAAAATCTGGACAAAATATTTATAAAATATGACGTCATCATTCGAAATGTTGATTAATATTTTCTACAGCGTAAACTCATCCTAATAAATTTAGAGGAAATACGAAAATTCAAACTGTAATTATAATATTAATAAGACGATCCTACAGTACTCATCCTTACAGGAGGAGCTTGCTCTTGCTAACAAACCTTTGTTCTGTGGCCTTCAGACTAGTTTCAAAAATACGGAATAAACAGCCCCTAAGACTCCCTTTCTTCTTGGGATTTGAGGTCGAGGTGGGGGAGCTTGGCCCCCGCTCCATTTCCCCTCTAATGCGTTAGAATTTGGGTTAGAAAGCGCTCCTCTATATTTTACATTTGAAGAATACGCTTCTAATATTTTCCAAAATAGAGAAAGGAATCTTCTATTTTCTCGGCATAAATGGAAAATAAAATATTTTGATGGAATTTTTGTGAAATACGGAAAAGACCTCACAATGCTGTCTTTTCTGTGCTAGAAAAGCTCTAATTATTTAATCTGTTTATATGTTGACACACAAACCTTTTGTATAAAGAACCCAGGCAATGGCTCTACCACTCCCACCTACGGGGGGAGCTTGCGCTTCGCTACTAAGATTAGAATCTAAAATTTACCAAAAAGCAGCCATGGTTAAATTTTTAGAAACTTTTTGAACTTCGCCAATTATAATAATTTTAAAAATGAACTGTAAACGATTTCCCCCTTTCAAAACATTACGTTGCTAAAATATAGATCAAATAAAAAATCAGCCTTACTTAAATTTTAATAAATTTTCTGAGCTATACCAATTGTAATTAATTTTCTTTTAAAACCTTATAAAGCATTGGATAATCATATTTATTTTTCCTTAACTAAACTATTTATTTTATTCAAACTCTAAAGAATTTTTAGGAATTACCTTGATAAAACTTTAAAATATACTTAAGTCATAACCAAACTAAGATGAAATTATTATTCAAATACATCCAAAATCCCGTTCTTAAATTATAGATTCAGTGATGATGATGATAACATCGACCACTCAATATATTCTATATATGGATTCGAAAAAAACGTACTTGACATAATGAGAGTAATTAAATTTGTGTTAAGTGATTACGATTAACGAAATAAACGAAAATGCTACAAAACTGTAATTTGGAGCCAGAATTAAAGCTTAAAATTTCGTAGACTGATTTTTAAAATATTTTTTTAGTTCTTGTGTGTAAACAGTTGAAAAATAATTTTTAGACTTATTGCGGATAAAAGAGTTGAAAAATTGCCTCGAATTCTGCGCAATACTCCTACTAGGTGGCAATATAATCATCACTAACTCTATAATTTAAGAAGGGGATTTTTTTTAGTATTTGAATAATAATTTCATCTTAGTTTGGTTATGACTTATGTTTTTTTATCAAAGTTATTTCTAAAAATTCTTTTATAATATCAAAAAACAAAATGGTGAAGTTTAGAAATAAATATAAGTATCGAAATTTTGTGAATTTTTTAAACCCAAAGAATTACAAATGGTGAAGTTCAGAAAATTTATTTTTATATATCTTCTATAACTATATTTTAGCAACGTGATATTTTGAAAGGGGGGAAATTTAGTTTAAAGTTCCTTTTTAAAATTATTATAATTAGCGAAGTTCAGAAAATTTTTAAAAATTTAGCCATGGCTGCTTTTTTTTAGATTTTAAATTTTAATCTTAGTAGCGAAGCCATTGCCTGGTTTAAACCTATAATTATTGCATGCTATTATTTTGATTACTAATTCTCAATAAAAAATTCTAACGCGAAGATAATTTTGACTGTCGAGGTATCCCTGCGTAGACTAGCTCTGCGCACAGGCTCGTACACAAGCATGGGTAGACTGTTGACCAAAGCCCACTTGAGATTTGTTCTGGGGTGATTAATAGAGAGTGCGATTTACGGTTGACCGGGTTTTGACTAATGGCTTGCCAAGTTGCACTTCAAAGGAGATATAAAGAACAAGACCCCAAGATATAATTTTAATATATATAATAAAAGGGGAAAATTTATATATATATATATATATATATATATATATATATATATATATATATATATATATATATATATATATATAGGTAGTTAAATGAATTATGTGAAGATTAACAAGGTAATCTGGGGATTACAATGCAAGATCGCTTTACCTTCCAGCGCGGCCGAATTGGATGGGGGAGGGGGAGAGAACGGCCTAGGTGTTCAAATAGTTACTTCCGGGAGTCTTGACAAGGAGAACTCGAAGATGGGTTTGATTACTTCGTAATGAAGAATGAGATTTTATCTGCTCCAGATAGACGTAATCTCAACTCGAGACGATTCTGCAGATCGGCAGGGAGTCTCAGTCTCGAAAGAACGGTAATCTTGAAGGCATAATGAAGATAAGAGGGCTGCATAACTGTCCGGGAAGAAGGGGGATCGATAGCTTTTCTCTAAACAGGGGCCAAAGCTTAACGAAGGTAGATCAGCTGGCGAGATTTCGAAGAGTTACGACCCGACACGAGTTACAGGGCTTCACGGGAAACAGACATGCAGTCTGAACGGAGTGAATGGCGGGCTTTCAATCTAACCAGAAATGGCGAGCTTCTTGTTAAATAGCCGATAGCTGGTCCGATAGATAGCCTCAGGGCCTGGCTGTCCCTAGAGGATTCTTAGCGCCAGTATATACAAACACACTTCATGATAACGAGTCGGTCTAGTCGGTGAAGTCTGCCTCGTGATATGGGGATAAGGTTAATGTAGCTGCCCCTGCGGGGAATAGACATGCCTGGGAAGCATGGGGTAGAAACAGAAGGACTGCGTGCGGTGCTATCGCAGGTGAGGGGGCAGGCGAGTGGCATTCAGAAGCAAACACAGCTGTGACGGCTGATTCAGCGAGGGACTGATTTTTTTTCGAACCTTCTAACATTCTCACGCTAGGCGCACGTGGTCTTGAAAGAAGATATGGATATTTCCGAGGGGGCTTCCTCTCACGGTGGTCCTTCGAGGGCATCCCCTCACATAGACAATGGCCTTTGTCTATGGTGCAGTTGTTGGAAGGAAAATATTTAGAACGCGAAATCGATAGCTGAGGTGTATATGAAATAAATCAATGATTTTAAGGTTTGTGTTGCCACCAAGTTAATCATAACTATAAGTTTAGAAATGGAGTTATAACCTTTCAGATATTTCCACGCGTACAAATATTTTGAAAACTTTATATGCGTATTCGGAAGCCTTAATTAGTAGAGTTCTGTAGAAGCTTTCATCTCAAATGATGATTATATATCTGACTGATCAAACGCAAGGTTCTATAATTAGTATCAAACTTCTTAATGATGAAACGAGACGCTGATATTTCAGAAATGTTTATTATGAAACTATTTTCCAAAATAAAGAGATTCGAAGAAACCGATTCACTCTGATTTCGAGTTAGCAAGATAGTCACGTAATTTTAGTTTCAGCTTGTATTTAATGAAAAAGGGTGTTAGCATGCAAACACCCAAACTTTTGTCTTATCTGATACAAATACTAAATAATTTGCCAAATTTTGTGATTTAACAGTCTATCCCTACAAATGCAGATATACTTACATTTTCTCGCACGCAAATTGAATGTTTCACATGGTCAATAATTGTTTTAAAAGGCATTTCTTTTAGTATTATACATTACATATGAGTTATGATTGCAAAATTACTCCTTTGACAAGCTAATCAATAAAACTCTGCTTCATTGGATCATATTTAAATAATTGATCAAAGTTTGCCCAGCAAAAATTTTAACGACGAAGATGGGGACTCTAGTTTTTTTATTGTCATCTTCACTGTTTTGAAATTTCGCGTATTTTCTTCTTGAGACATTCGAGTTCTTCAATTTGAGACCATTCATCGCTCTCGGCCAAAAAGTATGTGGAAAACGGTCAAGATAATAACTTGAATGGCTCCTTTACCAAAGAAACCTAGATCAGTTATTTATCATTGGATAGATTAGCCTTTTACTAATGAATTATTTCATTTATGACGATACCATCACGATCATCGACCAGATTAATCAGCCTCAGTCATAATGGTGCAAGGCCTGTGAATATCTAGGATCAATAAAACTTTCCAAATTAATGTATTAATTTTTCCTTGGATGAAACGTGCCATGTGTGGGCTTGTATTGTCTTGGAGGAGCAGCATACATTTTGGACTAGTAAAGGACGTTATTTTCAGTATCTTTCTTTGAAGAGTACAATTTTCGATCGTGTAGGGCTCCAATAACTCTGACTATTATAGAGGAATTTATAATTTATATTTCATTTTACATCCAATAAATGCCCAAAATAACCTTTTTCAGTTTTTTGCGCTTAATATTACATTAAAGAACCCACGCATCCTCTTTCTTGACAATTCCATCCAGAATTACCTTTCGTGTATAGTAAGCCAATTGAGATGAATCAATGGTTATATTTTGTAAACCTTATCTTTAGGAAATTACATATGGCTACCAAACACCAATTTTGTGGAAGTTTATGACTTCCATGTAAAAATGATTGCCATTTCAGGAGTGTATTGTCGAGGATATGGACCAACAATGGCCTTAAAAGCATTAAGAGCCTCTATCCTCGGAATCTTATAATAATCTGAAATCGCATGAAATAATTTTTGTTAATTAACGCATTTCTATACGATACTTTAATGTTTTTTAATCGCTAATAGTTCATTATTTCCTTGCTTCGAACAAATTATATTTCACATCCAAGTGTCTGAATTGTACTGGATTGCACGTTGCTTCCTCTAAACAATGGGATATGTATTTTTTCAAAAAGATAGTTCTGGCCTTTCAGGCCATGGACTGAAAGTACGTATTTTGAGGCTAATCTGGTAGTCCTCTTCCAATTCATTCGGCCAGATACGTTTTAATCCCTGACTATGGCTGTTCCAGCCTTACGAGCGCTGTAGCTCCACTGTCGATAAAGAGCATTTCAACAGGTTTTAACTTCCCCGAGCGTCACATTAATATGATTTTCGCAATAAGAGTTCTAACCCCAGTGCGATCGAAACAGCTTCCCCTTCTCTTATCACGTAACCTCTTCGCAGTAAGCGAATACGTTGCAGGTCTCTGCAGAGTGGTTAGATTCAGAAGAGGCAAAATCCAAGAAGAGGGTATGAAACCACAAAGGGGATTTTCGAAGTTTGTCCGTTGACAACATGGAGTAACAAGAAAGATTTGGATTTGCCCCTCTCTTCCCTGACTGAGGTTGGAAGGGCTTCTTTGGAAATTCGGGGACTCCAAAGGATTAAGAAACTCCGAACAGCAAACTAGCCCTGCTAGCCAACGTAGCGAAAGAGGTCAGTAGTTTCCTACCCGAAAACATGATTTTCTAAGTTTAGGTATAAAAATCATTTTCGCCACACTCAGGTGGTCGGGGAAGTAGACTGCATTCAGACACGCTTTGAAAACATTCTTTAATCCTTCCAACATGTTATTAGTTGCTTCAACGTAGTTTTTTCTCATGAGTCCTGATGTCCCTCGTGCTTTCTAATTAAAGCTGTCTATTTTTTTATAAGCTCTTCGATCGTTATTAATGGAATCATTTCCTTCGTTCGCTTTTCTATTTACGTCGACATGGTAGTGGGTATGGATTATTTCTATTATTTTATTAATTTCTTTTATATTCTCATATTCAAAGGCAAAGTCATAGTTATAATTTTCTTCTCGACTGATCATAAAACGTTCTTCCAGTACTCTATAAATATTCTTTCAACCTCGGCTTTATCTTCCAGTTGGTTTCCTCTCTAATCCTTGACACTAAACCTTTCCTTCGCTGGTTTGTCTCTCATCTTGTTCACCCATTTCCAAAACTCTTTTGGCAACCCTTCTTCATCTATCTTATGGATTAGTCCGTTTCATTGTTCTTTTTGTTTTTCAATTAATACCCTTAGCTCTCTCTTCATCCTTCTTATTTTGCTGTATAGTTCCTTGCTTGCTCTTTCTCTACGTATCTGTTCTAAAGTCACTCTTTTTTCCTACATTGTTCTTTATCACTTTAGACGTCCATCTAAAGTTTTGAATGGTTATGTAGGTTCTTTTTTAGGATTGTGTCTTTGTCTGCGTTTAGCAATTTCCTCTAATTTCCCTGAGTTTTTGTTTAATTTCTTCTACTGACGCTTCGTTTAGTGTCATTGGTTCATAAGATCTTTAGACTTCTTTATACAGTATTTTTTTCAGTCTGCCTGGTAATAGGCCTTTCATTCCTTCGATTATTTCTCTAATGGGTAGTTGGTTTACTTGTGGCCGGGTTGATTTGTGGTCGCTAATTGGAATGACCACAGGTTATAAGTGGTAATTAAATTAGTGATTGAATTTCAACAGGCAGATATCTGGTTTTGATGCTACATGTCGGTCATATAGGTTGGGGATTGGAGGCTCCAATCTTTGGGGTAGTCCCCCATTTAGCATCCTCTTCAGATGCCTGCCTGCGCCGTTTGTGTTTGTCTAACAATTTTCTGTGCAGTGAGCATTTATATCTCGCATAAAGATGACAGGTTTTCAATTGTTGAATATTTTTGTAAAGTTAGCCATTGGGAGGCCGTCCCCGATCGGAGGTTTTTATACCGTTGTGTCGTAGAATAGACTCTTGACGATATACCATATATAACTATTCGTTCAGGAAATTATTCAAATATTTCGAGTGCATGGTAATCTGATTGACCGAGGTTATTTATCTTCAATATGCTTAAGAAGTGGAACTGAGCTCAAGGATAATAATAAGGCTATCATTAATAAAATAGAGTTTTATTAATTAAACTATCAACAACACTCAAAAGAAAATGTTTACATAAACGGAGAATGGAAATTAAAGGGATGGGATGGTTCGCTAAACCATTTAAAGCACAGGGTAGGGTTGACAAAAGGTTAGGTAATTAAAGGTAATGCTCAGCTTACGTAATTACAAAGTTGTTGTGCAGAGGAAGGCGATGCGAAGGAATCTTCGGTCCACTGGCGAGTTCTAGCAGAAGGGTTCTTCGGGGGTTGTCCTTAGCGAAGGGGAAGGACTGTCTTCGAAGAGTGAGAGCGAAGTGGGACTCGGAGATACGAGCGATCTTTGTGACAGCAAATCAAGGATGTTCTAGATGAACAATGGAGGTTATCGTTGAAACCAATCGTTCTCTTGAAGAACGTTAAAAATGGGGAATTAAATTATCCTGACGTGATGTCTTGGGAATGAGATCCGTTTCTTGACGAATGGGCTTAAAGAACAATGGCTGTTCTAACGTTGTTCTCCTTTGAACAACAGGGGGGGGGAGAACCGTCTCTTGTCAACGGGCTCAAAGAACAATGGCTGTTCTAACGTTGTTCTTTTTCTGAACAACAGGGGAGCCTTGTGGACTTAGCGTCTCGAAGGCACGAACCTTGGCACTCAAGGGATATTGTCCTCTTCTGGACAATAATGGTGGATCTCGAGGTGCACAAGGTGAGACCGGATCGGCGTGATGCCTCGCGAAGATAATCTGGATCTGATCTGATCTTATTGGGAATTGCTATTGTATAAGTACCCTGAGCCGTCTCCTTGGCGTAGGGGACAATTGAGTGGTAGGCTCAGGGGAATGCTCCGGTCGTGCCTGGGAAAATACCTTATCTGCCCGTAAGCCTAACTCAATCTGGCGAGATCGACGAATGGAGGCGAAACGCGGGGGGGAACCTTCTTGGTTAAATATTGACTCAGGTGGCGATAAACGTGCCCTGCTTCCTCCCGCAGATGCACGTGGGTAGCATGTGTTCGTTTCTAACATGTGATAGCGGCTGAATTTGAGCGGCCTCAGACCGTTCTATCACACGTTGCTATGATAAGACTAGTGAGTTCAAGTTGTATTTCTTTTGCAGCGAAGAATTCTAATTGTGATTTTTCCGTCCTATAGTCCAGTTCCCTTTTGACCGCAATGCCGGATCCGTCAAAACTCTTTTTTGATATTAGTATTATATCGGGGATCTAATTTTCTACAGATATTTACGTAAATCTATTCTTTATTGTTCCATCCGTTCGTTTTTATCACTATAATATCACATTTCCGTATGTCCATAGTGACGGTTTCATTATGTTCATGTTACATGCAGTGGTAGTCTCAGGTGGTGGTTGGATTTTGCGTTTTTTCTACACATATATTCGTCCTTTCTTTTGCGGGAATTTGAGGTAGACTGGGTCAGTGATTGATTCCTCGGGGTTGTACTCCTTTATGATTTAGATTTCCTTGTGTGAGGAAATCTCCACGTGGAAGATCTATAGCAGAAAAGAACTCCCATGTGCAGCAGAAGGCTCGGCTAGGCCTAAAGTGGTAAGCCTACCCTCCCCTCCTTACACAAGCGGTAGCTTCGAATCGAGTCTCCCACGATTTACCTTTATGCGAGCTAAAATAGCTCTGCAAGAAGATTCGAGGCACTTCGAGAGTAGAGCTGTTTCCCGCTAACCCCGAAATACGGGGAGAGCCTCTGACATAAATAACGCTCGACTTCCCGGAAGAGACAGAGAGTTGAGAAGTCTCGTCCAGAACCCAGAAGATTTCCCCATGGTTCCAAGTCAAGTGCTAGCAACAAAGCAAAGTGACACCTGGACTATTTTGTGTATTTGGAATTAGCCCTAGCCAGGAGGTAATTCCACTGAACGATCGCCCCGAGTTATTTTCCCGACTTCTTTCATTAACTCCCGTCAAGGCCCTCCTCATTTCGAGCAGCCGAAATACTCTCCCCTGGACCAGAAGTTACCCCTCCCCCCTCCTTGCTTTCGGAGAACCGTCATAACTCCAACCTCTCGCATCGAAGTCCGAGTGGCCTCACCTCAAGTGCAGAAGACATCCGTAATCCAACCCCTCTTCTCCTTTTAGTATCCCAATTAAGTTAATCCCCCCCCCTTTTGAATAGTCTCCTCTGTAAATACCTTAAGTTCTAACTTCATAGCCTGATGTGATTTTGCCCGATAATTCTCTGAGGTAATTTTACCCAGCAATTCTTTCATTATTTTTGTAAATAAAATTATATTTTTGTTTATGTCTGTTTAAATAACCTTGAGCTTTGCCATTGTCCATAATTTACCTGACCTCGTTGCACTCTCTCACGCTACTCAGCCCGTCTAAACTTGTGGTTTTCTGTCCTTTTTGTCAGTTTACTTTCAAGTTATTGGTCCCTCCCTCATAGATATAATATGGCATTGACATAATATAATGTCATAACACGACACCTTGTTTTTGACATTTTTATTCTTGTTAGTCTAGTTTCCTGAGCCGATTCCTCAGTGCTGGTTTATGATTCGGTTTCATCTCTATTTGTATCTTCTTTGACATCGTTTTCTTTAGTTCGATCGATCAGTTCTAGTGTGTTTTTCTCGGTTATATTTACATTTGTTTAAGAACGTCGAAGAGTAGCCAAGTTGAGGAACCTCATTGGTTTTATTCCATTTTCTTTAACATCGCATTAAGTGCTGTAGCATAGCTTCCTCGGTTTGCTTTGTTCAATATAGTCAGCTTTCACTTACGCGTGAGGATGACGTCCTCTGGGTGGCCATCGAATCTGTTGCTCCTCAGGTGGCTGAGAAGGCCCAGTCGCGACGGCACTGTTTCTCACACGTCACGCAGATAGTGTTGTGGGGAAGTTGTTGCCGCTGCGCTGGGTTGGCAGCTTTTTCCCAGCTATGCTCTTGCCGCTGTTGTTCGTTGTCACGTCGGGTGATTTCGAACCTATCAACTGCCCGCTGGACTGCATGGCGTGAATCAGGGCGATCCCCCATGGGTTGACATTAATGTTACCTTTCTTCATGTAGAACTTTAATATATCCTTGCATATTTTTTCTGTCCTCCTCCTGCGTGAGCGCCAGTTTGAATTTCGGAGAACAAGACCCGCCGAGGCAGTCTTGTATCTGGCATTCGAGTGCACTGCCCGGCCTATCTAAGTTGCTGTTTTATTAGGAGATCTTCAATGCTGGTGGACTCTGTCTCGTCTAGAACGCTGATGTTTGTTCTTCGTTCCTCCCAGGAAATATGTAGGATTTTTCGGAGACATCTTTAGTGGAACTGCTCGAGTAAGTTCATATGACGCCAGTATGTGTTCCATGTTTCGCTATTGTATAGTAGTACCGTGAGCATCACAGCATTGTATACCATAAGCTTTGTCTTTGTTCTCAGGACACGATTGTAAAAGACCCTTGACTTTAGTTTTAGAAAGGCTGCTCCACCATTGTGAGGGCGATGTTGCACTTCCCTACCGATGTTTGCTTTCGCTGATAGGTGACTGCCAAGGTACTGAAAGTGTCCCACATATTGAAGTTGCTCTCCTCAGAGAAATTGCGGGAGGGATTTACGGCCTTGATTAGAAATTACGGTTTTGGTCGTCTGTGTATTCATCTTCAGAACAAACTTTATGAAAGCAGGGTTAAATGCACTCGTCTGTTTGCATCTCGTCGACAGAGGGTGCGACGATTGCGCAGTCGTTGGCATACTGGATGTGGAGAAATGGCTACATTAAGCCTCCTGGAGGAGTATAGGTACATTAAAGCCCCCCCTCCCTTATGAGGAGAAGCGTGGGAAAGGTAGCTAGCGAAAATGCTTACCATGTGTGATCTCCCCGCCGCTGTGGGCAGTTGGAGCTAACATCTGTTTGAAGGCGACCACCTAAGGTCCTTAAACGACGCTCTAACGATCGAATTACCTACGAGACCCATAAACCCGTGGTTATGGAAAAAAAAGCGGTGCGAGTCAGAAGGCACGCCAAGTAGCGGTGCGGTTGCGAGCCTATAATTTACGAGCTGACTTGGGCACCCCAGTGCCACCTCAGGAATTCTCGCTCTCCCCAGATGCTAACTCACGATTCGCTCCCCCATCCCTTTGCCGCTGTGGCCTGGTCACTTCCCCCTTTAGATGGGGCGGCAATCCGCCTATAAATAAGCCCCGCAAAGAAAGAGAAGAGGATTATCTGAAGTCGATACGCCAGAATAGAATTAGTTCGTGAAGATCGATCCATCGGCCAGACAAGAAGATTATTAGAAGTCGATTCGCCAGAAGAAAGATTAGTTCGTAAAGATCGATCTTTCAGCCAGACAAGAAGATTAAAAGTCGATACGCCTGAAGAAGGGTTAGTTCGTGAAGATCGATCCTTCAGCCATACAAGACTATTTCCGTGAGAAACGATAGGATCAGATTGAGAAAATCGATCTCCCCCTTTCCGGGCCGTATTAACCTAAATAGTCAAGTTTTAAATCAGTGCCATACCGAAGAAGCCTTTTCAGTCTGCAAAGAAGTCCGACTGAAGAATAGCAAAGCCGCTCACACTCGAGTGATTCTCACATTTCAAGCACCGTAAGAGTGAGGGGAGAAGAACCCAGCCCCAACGAGCTCCCGTTCTTTAATTACGTTGAAGAAGCAGCCCCCGTCACAGGCGACAAGCATTCCCTTCCGGACGAAATTTCAACCAGCGGCCACACCACTTCAAAGCGAGAGATAAGTCCTCCAGCGACATTCGGCAATCCTTAATACCTACCTGTAAGCTAACAATAACATTTATATCTCTATTGCGATAGTAGAAGTTTAGTACGTCCCACGTCTTAAAGGAGAGTAGAAACCATTATTCTTGAATCTAGGTCATATGTGTTTGTAGATGAGAGTACGTTAATTTAATGTTTTATGCTAATCAAATGGGGTCATGATAAAAATACTAATTGGCAATTGGTATGTTTACTGGGAGCCTATTTGTTTATGTTATGTCATTGAAAGATCTTTGAGGCCAAAGATAGAAATGTGTTTACTGTTAGGTTGTAATATTTAATTTAAAATACATGTTTATTTTGGTAGATTCTGGTGTTTCCTCTTATCCTTATGTGTTTAAAAAAAGCTGTTCCTTAAAAACTAAACCACTAAAATAGCACTCTTAGAACAAAGCCTACTTCATCATAGAAGTAACTCACGCCCCTTAAAGCATACCGATACTAAAAGGGTGTCAAAGAGTATAGTGATCAAAACCAAGGGTCATTCTACGACACTGGAGTTCAGATACGCCTAGTTCTCTGACCTTCGTTCTGGCCTTTAGCCGCTGCAGGTTGAATAGTCCTCCGTCCAGTCGATAACATAGCTCCATCGAAGGTGGTAGGTATCTTTGAGTTAGTTGGACAGCCACAGCCACAAAGTTGTTAAACAGGCTTGGTGCAATCACACAGCCCTGATTAACGGCTGTCCGGATGTTAAAAGGTTCAGTCTGACTTCCGTTGTATGCTACTGACGCCGTCATGTCGTCATGGAGGAGATTCAAGATACTAACGTATTTGGGTGAGCGCCAATATTTCTAGAGGATTTTCCATAGAGATTCACGATTTAGGAAAGCAAATGATTTTTAAAGGTCTATAAAGGATATAAATAGGTCGTGGTCTTGCTCGCGACATTTCTCTTGGATCTGCCAGGCAGTGAGTATCATGTCCGTTGTTCCACGTGCCGCCTAAAGCCACATTGTGACTTAGGGAGGTGTTATTTGGCAATTGGGAATAAACGGTCTGCTAAAATGCGTGTCAGAATCTTTCCAGCATTCGATAGAAGTGAGACCATCTGTTAATTTCCACATACCGATCTGTCCCTTTTCTTGAATATGGTGACAATAGAAGCGTCTCTAAGGTCGGGTGGTATTTGTTGATCCACCCAAATCAAAGTGATAAGTTGATGGTACCTAGTAATTAGTAGTCAAACACCGTGTTTGAATTCCTCGGCTGGGATGCCATCGGTACCAAAAGCTTTGTTTAATTTGATTTTCTGAATCGTGGTTGCCACCTCCACGCGGATGGGTATTCTTCGAGCTCATGTCTCACACGCTGTTAGGTGATGTCTGCATAAATGGTGTCATCGATATCAGCATCAGTATTTAAAGATTCCTCAAAGTACTTTTCCCAGCGACCTATTATGGCCTTATCATCCTGGAAGAGTCTCTACCCATGAATTGATCTTAGTGGGGACCGGTTTTGTTGTATTGGTCCATAGGTTGTCTTTGTCGCATTGAAAAAGCTGTGCATGTCAGTTTTGTTAGCGAAGCCCTGAATTTAAGAAGATTTTTTCTCCCACCAATTGTTCTTCAACACGCGGATCTCGCGCTGGGCATCAACCTTAAGATGTTGGTATATCTGCTGATTCTGCTGATCGCGTTTATCATTTTGCCATGCAGTAAAAGCACTCCGCTTCTGGTTAAAGATGTTTGTTATTTCAGCATCGTTTTCATCACACCACTCTTCATTTTGGTTGAGAAGCCTGTCGTTTTTGTGACAGCTTCCTGAACAGAGTTCTTGATGTTTCTATAGGCATCCATTTACCTTCTGTATATCTGTGCATCGCAGGATCGAGGAGGTGAGTTATCTTTGGAAAGCTGGTAGTCTGTTCAGAAATCCTATGTGCTGATCATGGCACGAATGATATTGACATCACATTGATCACGCCCTCTGAAGATGATGTAGTCCAGCAGGTGCCAATGTTTCTATTAGGAGTGCTGCCAGGTTATCTTCCGGCTATAATTTACCTGGAATAAAGTATTTATGATCACTAAGTTGTGTTTTGTGCATTTAGTTCAGAGCACCAGTCCATGTGTGTTTGAGTTCCCAATGCCGTGTCTTGCGATCGTGGGTTGCCAGACTCCATAGTTCTGACTCACCATGGCATAAGGTCTCCAAGCAGAATCAGTTTGTCATCTCTCTGGACTCTTGTCAGAATACGATCAAGGTCGCCTTAGAAAGTCTCCTTGACTTCAGCATCAGCGTCTAATTTCGGAGAATATGCAGTGATACTGGTGGCATGGCGATTTTTCGAGCGTTTCTTTAGAAGAGCCATGAGTCTCTCGCTCTTCTCAATTGGTGGATCAGTCAGTAAGTCCAGGATCCTGCTTTTGACAGCAAAGCCCACACTATGGATCTGTCGATCTTCTTTTGGTTTCCCCTTTCAATAGAAAGTGTAATCACTATTGTGCTCTTTTAGTTGTCCCTCATCAGCCCAACTTGTCTCACCCAAGGCGGCAATATCGATGGCATACCTCGACAGCTCAGACACCACGATCGCTGTTCTTCTTTCTTGTCTCTGGCTGTTGATGTCGTCTTTCAGTGTTCCTACAGTACAGATTCCGAATTTAAATACATGTTTTATTACTTGTTTGTTGTGACCACATTAGGAGAACCCATTGGGTGCGGTTGGTTGCCCAGCGAGGTTTGGTTTCGGGACGGCCTTTGTTTGGAACATCCTTTCTTCTAGTTCCCTCTCCGGACCGGGATGAGCAGAGGGATCTTTGATAGGGCAGCTTAGTCACGAGTACAGCTGCCCAAAGACTACCCCATCCAAAATGGCATTTCCTGGGCCATCTTGCACTCACCCCTCGTTTACAGGTTTGTGACTAGGGACATCCAGGCTAACCTGCTCTGTCCTCGCTGCCACTTCCAAATCGCAATATGATCTCTGGTCGCACCAGGAGAAGTCTGTGCCTATTCAGATCATCTTTTAAGGTGAAAAGGACACGTAGCACGAACGGTCTTCACACCGACTTAGCAGTCTGATGCTATTGATCCAGTAGCAAAGCAAGTAAGCACAACCAGTAGAATCATGCCGTGCAGCCTCATCTGCCTTTACAGCCATTTAGGTTGTTCAGCATCCCAGGCCTCTTCCATCGTTGAGGAATTTCGAGACGAGGGTTTGTGATGAGAGTTTCTTTCCTTCTCTTAGATGAACTGCCGGTCAATGCTGTCGAACCTCCTCTGTCTGAAGAAGAACAGCTTTGCCAATCTTCGTATAGCCTTGGGCAGAATGTGCGTGTAAAATGCAAGTTAAGTATTTTTGCGTTTAATTTTCCATCTATATTTTCTTGTGTTCCCATTTTCGGTTATTGTGTGGTTTATTTTGGTTGATGGGGCGTATGACATGTTCCTTTATCCATTTGCTCATCCTGGTTTTCTTGTTGTTTCTTTTTCAGGTTGTCTTTTCTTTTCGACATGACATGGTCATAGTCCGGTGTGGTCCTCCGCAGTTAATGCATTTTTTTACATATTCAGGCAGTTTCTCGAGATGTGGATTTCCGAGCCGATTTCCGAACAAATCACTACGTCTTTCTTGGGGTATTGCGCAGTGATATGGTGATTCATTGTAGGGCAAAGAAGCAGATCTCTTGGATGTTAGCTTGGGGGATCCCCATACAAAATGCTATGCGTCATTTATTGGTGATTTTGGAGTCCATTTCGATGTTTCCTCACACGACTTTGAACACGTGTATGTGTGTTCTCTGAATCTAATAATTTCGTGGACATTTAGCAATGTTAGCTTTCTTCCCATTCCTCCTTTATTTCTTATGGTGAATGCATCCCGATCCATAGTTTGATTTTGATGCATACCACGCTCCTCTCGATTGTAATCTGAGATAGAGTCTTTGCTTCGAGGTCGAGTATTTTGAGGGTTATACTCCCTTCCAAGAATATGAGTTGTTGAACGTCCTTGTTCTCGGGACATATAGCAATAAATCCTGTCGGCCCTTCGAAGATTTTAAGGTCAGTGAAGATCCTTTGAAGAACTTCCTGTGGTGTCATCTTCTTTTCATTTAAGATCAGTATCAGAGGAGTCAAATAATAAACTACACTTCCAGGGTCCTCTTGTGGTAGGAACCCCACGGTTCTAAGATGAAAAGGAGAGAATCTATAGGTCTAATCTCTATTTTGTGTATACCCAATGGTTTCTTAGGTACCTTCCTACAAGCACATTCTGCAACCCTCCTACATTGATAGGCCTATACAATTGTACACCTCTCTAGGTTCTCCGGGTCGTTTACTCAAGGCACCCATTCTCCGCGCTCCTTAGCATGGCCTCCTTCCAGGATTCACTAATCGTACTACAAAGGAGGTCTAGGTCAGTTAGAGTTGCGTTATGTTGCGAACTTATTAAAAAATGTGGAAGACAGATAGCTCGAAGTGTGGATAATCCTTCTTTGGGGATAATTCAGTACTTAGACACAGGAGGTCTCTCCCATCAAACTAAATACTTATGTAGCTTGGGTACAGTTTTTCAAAGAAAATTATCTTTCCGTAAAAAGAAATCAAGTTTTTCACCTTTTTGGATTTGTTCTTGGCCCTGCCTCCTTTATCAGTGACTAACTTCACCAGATCGTATAGCGCGTAAAGTTGTCTGATTGATTTAGCCGTTATACTAGTTAAATGTTTGCCGTTTGGTAGAAAGATAGAATAATCTGTGGGAGGAGTAAGAGAGAGAGGGGGAGGGTAGGATAGTAAACAAAAAGGACAGAAGTAGCAATAGTATATGTTGCCTGGTGAGAGGGCATTCTCCGTTTGTGCTGGATGTCTGAAGATGGTTGTATCCCAATACGGAATCTTTTGGTATTTAGTTAGTTTTGGCCCACTGTGTGATTTTTTTATTTTGTAAATTGTTCCACTACGGGATCTTTTATTTGTTTACGTTGTTATTATTTAAATTTTGGGTCGGGCTCAGGCATTCTTGAGTTTGGTAAGTAGCTTTTCCATCTACCCCCTTTTGCTTCTGGGTCAAGACCGGCCAGTCTCCCTATGGAGGATCTCGTCCAGTTTGGCCCACATGTCCAGATTTCTTCTGTGAGGATACATGTTTACTAGTTATATTCCAGTTTCCTCGTGGAGGATTCTAGAGGTCCGGAATCTTGCCATCTTGCGTTTGAGATGAACTAGACTCCGCTTCTTGCACTCGCTGAATCCTGTTCATGTTGTTGTTAGATGCTAAGTTGAGGTATATGACCGGATAAACTGGTTTAGATGTGACTAAACTGATGTATAATTTCTTCTTGTTTTTTGTGAAAAGTTTCTCGATGGGTTGATTATGTCTAATTCGGTGTGATCTTGTCCAAGTCGTCGCTTATGTGTCGTTTCACGCGTTGCTGCCAAGACTTAAGACAAGGATTGACACATTTGGTAGTCGATTTTGCTATATTAACTGCTTTAAAGGACGGTCCAATGTCGTCCAAATGAGGCTGCTGTAAATTTTGCCAAGTTTCTTTAGATCTATCGAGGTTGGTTGTATCTGGTGATCTTTTCAGCTTTGGCAAACCTTTAATCTTTTTATCATTCTTGCGGAATTTGTCCGCCAGACCACGCTATGGGTGTCATCGTCTGCGTATTGTATGTACATTTAAGGTCCTTTGTCTAGTGTTTCGTGGATGTCTCTTGTAAAGACGTTGTAGCTAGTGGAGCAAAGGCATCTTCCCGGTAGTAAACCGAATAGGAGTTCGAAGGCTTCTTATGTATGCCTCTTGTAGACGATGGCAGCTTGCCTGTTTTTCAAGTAGCTACAGGGGATTTTCACGAAATGGGGCGCAAGTCTCATCTGAAATTTTACAATTATGGTCGTCGATCCATACTTTTTCGAAAGCATCTTTTTACATCTCTCCAGACGATTTCGATCATGAACCCCTTGGCTCGCCCTGATGCAGCGTGTTGATACATTAGTGTTATGACCGTCTCATTCCATCGGTGTCTTCTAACTTCGTGATGCTCCTCATTTATTATATAGAGGTCTGACTTATAAGTCGTGAGTCTGCTGTTGAGGATTTTCTCCTAAACCTTCCTAAAGATCACCAGCATGAGATAGGTCTGAAGTTCATCACTTGATTATCTAGTTTTCAAGGCTTTGGAATCAAAATCATCTTCGAACTCTTTAGGCCGTCGGGGAAATATAATTTTTCTATGGTTACATTTATTAGGATCAGCAGTCTAGCCCGAATTCTTTTGGTTGCCTCTTTTAGGTGCCTGGTGGTGATTTGGCTGAGGTCAGGGGCTTTGGTCCGCAACAAAGAGATCGCCGCCCAATAGCTTGCACTGGTTACGCTGTTGTTCTCTTGTGAATAGACCTGGAGCCGAGTGAGTTGACCGGTTTCATGTGGAATAAACCTGCCCTCTCTTATCTCCATATATCAAGAACCTGGTCCTTGAAGCCTGTCTTGAAGTTTTCGTTCTATTCAACAGAAATTTTTAAAATTGTTTCAGACTCCGGAAAAGCCTCTCTTTTTCACAAGGAGTGTTTGCCGTTGAACCGTTGTGCGATATTTCAGTTTGACTGTGTGTTCTCTTTGTTTCTTTTAGCCTACTGATAGTTGCCCAGAAGGACCTCGCATCCATGTCGGTGTCTAATCTGTCAATCAGACGATTCCACTTCTCGATCAGTTCGTGAGTCAGCTCGGTATTCTGCAGTCGCTTGAGTTATTTAACGAGTAGGAAGTCCATTTCTTATGTGTATTTCATGTTGAGGATGTGATTTTTTGAGTATGGTGAATCGATGTTGAAGTACCACTCTCTGCCGTGTAGGAGTGGTTGACAACAGGACTTTGTAAAAGGTTAACGAGATGGCTAGTGCGTCTGTGTTTGTAATGAAGATGTTGATAGCAGTCTGCTTAGTCAAGATTTTATTCTCATGCGCCGTCCAAACCATGTAGTCCCGCGGGAACGCCCTCCTGTATGCATTCCAGTCTGCCTTCGGAAAGTCTTTCCTGGGTGATCAGCATTAGTATGTGATCACTGGGTGTCAGGGGTTCAGGACGGACTAGTTGTTGGAATGGGAAGTTAAAATTCTTGACAACTACATTCGGCCTAGTTGTTGTCCCTGGATGCAGAAATGTAGGGAAGTCCGGCTCCGATCTGTTCCACATATATCTTGTAAACAAGAGGTTCAAATTCCTGCCTCTGGCCTCCGCTTTTGCATAGCCTGCGGCTCTGTTTGTCACGTTCAGGCTCCCGGTAAATAGTACCAGGTGTTCTGTCTTAAATAAAGTAGATGGGCAAAGAAAATCGATGAAGTGGTTCGTGGCCCCTGCCCCTCGTGATATTTCCTAGAGAGCACCTGACTATAATCAACAGGAATGATTCGTCCATCGGATTACCTGGTCTGAGCTGTAAATCATTCTTGACTGCTATCATATCCACGTCGAATCTCTCTCCTGATACGTTCTTTTGGAAAACGTTGTACCCGAATTCTCTTTATTTGTTACACAGCATGTGTTTGTGCTACTGCCATCCCTGAATGTTGTGCGCTATGATAATGAAGATATTCCTACCAACCATCTTGTCTCCTTGTCCTGCTTGAGGGTATATGGTAATGCAGGAGGCTGTAGGGCATACCCGAACGAAGTTTCTTGTAGAGAGACGGTTGGTAGATTTTGAGGCAGCCGTCGAATAGCTTGATCTTAATTTTGATCAAAGCTGCTTTTACCAACTGCTCGTCTACGTGAGAGTCGAATAGCCACTTGACGGGGCTTCCTTGGACTCATGCATCCATATTCTCAAGAGACAGAGATTTTGATTTGGATATATATGTGTTTATTTCGATGGTGAGGTTTATTTCCTTGTCATCGTATTTGTATTTCTTGGAGCTGCCGCTGACCGTAAGGTGACGCTGGTGTTGACTTCCTATTGGTTATTGATTCTTTATCGTTAATTTGTATTAGTTTGTTTTGGGAGGTGGGGGCGCAGCCTCCTGAGCATCACTATGCTCTTGGCTGACCACTCCTTCCTTCTTCTTTTCTGGTTTGGAAACTGGGACTTGTATAGTTGCTTGTGCTGGCTGCTTCTGAGCCTTTATGACGGATAGAACCTTGGCCGATTGCAGGTAACTTCGAAACTTCATAAGTTCCAGAACGTTCGCACATAGCATTTTATTCATCTTTCTGTTGTAAGTTTCGGGAAAGGACAGCTAAATCATGTAAGCATGATCAAGCTGTGTTCAAGCTTTATAATATGGTATGCACAGATGCACGTGCAGCCTCTTTTGCTTCCCTCCAACATGCAGTGGTTAGCAATCTCGCATGTGTTCCAATAGTGTTCCCTTTCTATGATGTTTACCCCCATGTGCGTCCACGCCCATGTGCCAAAGTAAGCCAGGAGGCACTCACCACAAGGCACCCCTGTATACTGTTTTGGTAGTTTGACAGCAAAGAATTAGAGCGTGAGACGATCAGGATTGTGTTGTCTACGTACCTAAGTCATTTAGTATGTAGCTTAAGCACTTCCCTTATTTAAACAACTTCTATATTTTCTATGAACAGGCTGACTAAGACAAAGGACAGGAGTGAACCCATGGCCATTCAGTACACATTTTGGTAATCCTGCACACGAAAAGCGAAGGGGATAAACCTTATGCAGAGCTTAACCAGTTTCAAAATGTCACTCTGGAGGAGAGATAGACTCCAACCCTTCTATGGTGAAGAGTCGGACAGTTCCCTTTTTGATTGAATGGCAAGATTGGTGAACAGAGAGACAACATCATAACTAAGGAGTTTCTTGTTCTTACTTTTTACTATGTAATGTTTTTAAAAGGAATGACAAGATCTTGGGATGAACACCGGTAATACTACCCACCATACCTACCAGTGATCAGGGAAGTACTTTGGCCAATTACATCTGTGAGTAGAACAAATTTGCAGCCATGGACTTCCTCCAACATTGGTCTGGACTCTACCATCATAAACCGACCAATCAGCGACGAGCTCAAGATTGAAGATAGAGTAATATTTGGTCATTATCGTATAACAGTCGGTGATTCAGTTTATACCGTTTTAAGGCTCCAGAAGCAGAAGACAGAAAGAGATCCAGTCGACAGAACTCCAAGGAAATCTAAGTACATCAACTTAATACAAGAATGGACGCAGAAAAGAGGATAAAGTTCAGCATACAGCAAATAAACACGGAAGACTGGTTAGTGAAACTTCAACACTAGGAAATATTTTAAAGAAGTACAATCGGGATATTATATTAATATCCTAACACGGAGAAGATCCAGAAAAAAATGCCGATGAAACTGTTCAATTACACCGTTATTGAAGCGAACCCTTCAAGAAGAGCTAAGGCATCTGATAGCGTTCAGCAAAACTATATATTGGATAGTCTAATATAAAAAATAAATGTAGAAAGAGGACCAAAAAAATGGGGATTAATAAATAGACTTAAAGGCAGACACCCGAGAGAGAAGATCAGAATTATAAACAGACGAGGTGAAAAGATCTAAGAAAACAGGAACATTGCAGAACTATTTCGCAATCACTGGAACTCCGTGTTCTCCCTAACACCAGAAGAAGAGGAAAACTTCAATCCAGAAATATATGAAATGGTTTACACTCACGTGCTTGAAACATCGCCAAGATTATTCAAGCATCAACAGTAGAGCAAAGAAGAGAAGGAATTCTGGGTACAAAATCCTATATAACAACAAAGAAAATCAAAGATGAAATCCAAACATTCAAGAAAAAAGCGCAAGCACCATCAGAAATAACTAGAATTAATTATAACAGGGCATCGGACGTAATCATAAAAACATTAAAGGATATTTGTCGAAGTATGGCCAAGTGTACGGGAATATGTGTACACAGGCTCTAAGGTAGGCAAAGCAAGGCGACAACTGTTATTGTTCTAAGAGTGCGATTTGAATCGATAGTGGCAGCTGCGTGACCAAGGAATATACCAAAAATAATTACAAAAATTAATTCTAATGAACACTGAATAAAGGCACAACAATAAATATGGATATATATGGGTACATGAATGAGCCGGAATTAGGTTCAGAATAGTAATTAAATAACCTGGGTTATTGAATGGTTATAATTGGAGATTTAGGGTAGTGAGTGATTTAGTCCCTTTGAACCTCGAGAGAAAAGCGGGACAAAGTTGAGGGAGGTCTTATTGACCTCAATTACTCACAGAGGGGTAGCCAAAAAACCAGCAACTTGTGTTTTGTGAGATGCGGGCCTTTTGTCCTCAAGAGGTTACTGGTCGAACTTAGAAAAGTGGGTGGGGGAAGATGATACCCGCACACTCGGCTTGAGCTAGCTAACGGGCCTCTTGTCCTCAAGAGGTCACCAGAAGAAATTCGGAGGATGGCTTCTCTAATCCTTGATCCGAAGGCGGTTGAGAAAGGCTGCGTTGCCCCACGAGTCTCTTCTCCGTGACCCGAAGATACGGGTTTGATGTCCAGCTCTTCCGTGGCTTGCGACCGTCACTCACATTTCTCGGAGAGAGAGCTTCGTTGAATTGAACTCCTTTCGAAGAAGTGTCGTCTAACCAAATCTGTCTGTAATCCTGAAGTGGGTGTATATATACTCGGAGTTCTGAAAAAAACAGGGAAGCGAGAGAGAGAGAAGCCTTCTCGAACCCTCGTTATAGGGCGCGTCAAACCGAGCGTCTCCTTACAGGTAAGTGTCAACGGCAAGGATCAGCGGGCCAGACGGACGACACGCGGCGGGATCTATATAAGCTGTTCGTGGCAAACCTACATAGTAATCTCCAGACCCGAGGGGGAAGAGAGAAGATTGAGAGGGCGGGAAGGTAGCCTTAATTACAGTGTCATGCTTCGTGGGAATTTTGCGGAGACCCGGCGGCAAGTCCAAAAGGGGCGAAGTCGGAGGGGGGGGGGGGAATTAACGGCTCGCTTTCTTTCTCGAAGTAATATCTTAGAAGGCGGGGAAATAATATTATTCTAGGGGATACCTCTACACTCCTCCATATCCAAAGACATTTTTAAAGCGCAGAACACTTTGGAGCGAAAAAAATGTCTACAATTTTATAACGACGATAGCATGACACGAGCAAGCCGTCCAATAAGGCAAGCAATTGAGCCAAGCGGAATTAGGCTCCGCTTGGGGGGAAGAAAAAGAAAGCAGAGGATTCTCATCGATGCGGGCCTTTTGTCCTCAAGAGGTTACTGGTCGAACTTAGAAAAGTGGGTGGGGGAAGATGATATCCGCACACTCGGCTTGAGCTAGCTAACGGGCCTCTTGTCCTCAAGAGGTCACCAGAAGAAATTCGGAGGATGGCTTCTCTAATCCTTGATCCGAAGGCGGTTGAGAAAGGCTGCGTTGCCCCACGAGTCTCTTCTCCGTGACCCGAAGATACGGGTTTGATGTCCAGCTCTTCCGTGGCTTGCGACCGTCACTCACATTTCTCGGAGAGAGAGCTTCGTTGAATTGAACTCCTTTCGAAGAAGTGTCGTCTAACCAAATCTGTCTGTAATCCTGAAGTGGGTGTATATATACTCGGAGTTCTGAAAAAAACAGGGAAGCGAGAGAGAGAGAAGCCTTCTCGAACCCTCGTTATAGGGCGCGTCAAACCGAGCGTCTCCTTACAGGTAAGTGTCAATGGCAAGGATCAGCGGGCCAGACGGACGACACGCGGCGGGATCTATATAAGCTGTTCGTGGCAAACCTACATAGTAATCTCCAGACCCGAGGGGGAAGAGAGAAGATTGAGAGGGCGGGAAGGTAGCCTTAATTACAGTGTCATGCTTCGTGGGAATTTTGCGGAGACCCGGCGGCAAGTCCAAAAGGGGCGAAGTCGGAGGGGGGGGGGGGAATTAACGGCTCGCTTTCTTTCTCGAAGTAATATCTTAGAAGGCGGGGAAATAATATTATTCTAGGGGATACCTCTACACTCCTCCATATCCAAAGACATTTTTAAAGCGCAGAACACTTTGGAGCGAAAAAAATGTCTACAATTTTATAACGACGATAGCATGACACGAGCAAGCCGTCCAATAAGGCAAGCAATTGAGCCAAGCGGAATTAGGCTCCGCTTGGGGGGAAGAAAAAGAAAGCAGAGGATTCTCATCGATGCGGGCCTTTTGTCCTCAAGAGGTTACTGGTCGAACTTAGAAAAGTGGGTGGGGGAAGATGATATCCGCACACTCGGCTTGAGCTAGCTAACGGGCCTCTTGTCCTCAAGAGGTCACCAGAAGAAATTCGGAGGATGGCTTCTCTAATCCTTGATCCGAAGGCGGTTGAGAAAGGCTGCGTTGCCCCACGAGTCTCTTCTCCGTGACCCGAAGATACGGGTTTGATGTCCAGCTCTTCCGTGGCTTGCGACCGTCACTCACATTTCTCGGAGAGAGAGCTTCGTTGAATTGAACTCCTTTCGAAGAAGTGTCGTCTAACCAAATCTGTCTGTAATCCTGAAGTGGGTGTATATATACTCGGAGTTCTGAAAAAAACAGGGAAGCGAGAGAGAGAGAAGCCTTCTCGAACCCTCGTTATAGGGCGCGTCAAACCGAGCGTCTCCTTACAGGTAAGTGTCAACGGCAAGGATCAGCGGGCCAGACGGACGACACGCGGCGGGATCTATATAAGCTGTTCGTGGCAAACCTACATAGTAATCTCCAGACCCGAGGGGGAAGAGAGAAGATTGAGAGGGCGGGAAGGTAGCCTTAATTACAGTGTCATGCTTCGTGGGAATTTTGCGGAGACCCGGCGGCAAGTCCAAAAGGGGCGAAGTCGGAGGGGGGGGGGGAATTAACGGCTCGCTTTCTTTCTCGAAGTAATATCTTAGAAGGCGGGGAAATAATATTATTCTAGGGGATACCTCTACACTCCTCCATATCCAAAGACATTTTTAAAGCGCAGAACACTTTGGAGCGAAAAAAATGTCTACAATTTTATAACGACGATAGCATGACACGAGCAAGCCGTCCAATAAGGCAAGCAATTGAGCCAAGCGGAATTAGGCTCCGCTTGGGGGGAAGAAAAAGAAAGCAGAGGATTCTCATCGATGCGGGCCTTTTGTCCTCAAGAGGTTACTGGTCGAACTTAGAAAAGTGGGTGGGGGAAGATGATATCCGCACACTCGGCTTGAGCTAGCTAACGGGCCTCTTGTCCTCAAGAGGTCACCAGAAGAAATTCGGAGGATGGCTTCTCTAATCCTTGATCCGAAGGCGGTTGAGAAAGGCTGCGTTGCCCCACGAGTCTCTTCTCCGTGACCCGAAGATACGGGTTTGATGTTCAGCTCTTCCGTGGCTTGCGACCGTCACTCACATTTCTCGGAGAGAGAGCTTCGTTGAATTGAACTCCTTTCGAAGAAGTGTCGTCTAACCAAATCTGTCTGTAATCCTGAAGTGGGTGTATATATACTCGGAGTTCTGAAAAAAACAGGGAAGCGAGAGAGAGAGAAGCCTTCTCGAACCCTCGTTATAGGGCGCGTCAAACCGAGCGTCTCCTTACAGGTAAGTGTCAACGGCAAGGATCAGCGGGCCAGACGGACGACACGCGGCGGGATCTATATAAGCTGTTCGTGGCAAACCTACATAGTAATCTCCAGACCCGAGGGGGAAGAGAGAAGATTGAGAGGGCGGGAAGGTAGCCTTAATTACAGTGTCATGCTTCGTGGGAATTTTGCGGAGACCCGGCGGCAAGTCCAAAAGGGGCGAAGTCGGAGGGGGGGGGAATTAACGGCTCGCTTTCTTTCTCGAAGTAATATCTTAGAAGGCGAGGAAATAATATTATTCTAGGGGATACCTCTACACTCCTCCATATCCAAAGACATTTTTAAAGCGCAGAACACTTTGGAGCGAAAAAAATGTCTACAATTTTATAACGACGATAGCATGACACGAGCAAGCCGTCCAATAAGGCAAGCAATTGAGCCAAGCGGAATTAGGCTTCGCTTGGGGGGAAGAAAAAGAAAGCAGAGGATTCTCATCTTCTGCTTATACGCACACCGTTTGGACCAGACACATGGGTAAAACGAGATAGGAGTGTCCCTTGCTTGACGGGGAACGAATGGGGCCTATTAGGTCGATTGCGACCCGGGCGAAGGGCTCGGCTACTCTCCAGGTCCTTCGAGGGGGAGCGGGGGCTACACGCCTTTTGGGGGTGACCTTCTGGCAAAGGTCAAAGGACTTGCAGAAGTCGATAATTTCTTTGGCCGCTCCTGCCAAGAGAAATATTTAAAAACTCGCTGTGCCGTTTTGTTATGGCCGAAATGTCCGGCCATTAGGCCATCATGAGCCATCTTTAGAACGGGTTCGAAATTCGCTCTCGGCACACACAACGCACTGATCGGAGTTGATCTCCGGTTCAACATAAGAACGGTATAATAACGCATCCTTCACGGTGTATTCGATCTTCCGATTCTCTCGCACCGTTTCAGTCTCCTTCTTCCTTTCTTTGTCTCATAGGGTTTGTAAATGGGGACAATTCTTCTGCACCTCAGCACATTGAACATTGGTGGCAAGGTTGATTTCTTGGGACGATAGGGATACCGGAAGCGATACATCCTTCTCGGCCTGGTCCCTGGTAACGCCTGGCTGAGAAAATGGTTTTGGGGAGAGCTGTGCGCTCTGTCCAATGAAGATGGAGCAGAATTTCATCATGGCCGCGACTATGTCGGTCCATCCGGCAAAGTACTGGCACTCAATATGGCACCGTATCACTGGGAACCTGGTGGCATTACCTAGAAAGTCATGCACCAACGCGAGCCTGTTATGCTTGGGACTTAGGGGGAGCAGTAGTTTGTCGGAAACTACTATACGGGTTTTACCTGCATCTCTAACCAAGATTGACCTTCGGCAACCATTTACTGCGACATTTTTAAACTAGAGGCCACCGGGGGAATTCTTGTTCAACACTAAATTTACCTGTTGATTCGTGGGAAGGGGAGCAGGATCCGCTGGCGATGCGGCTGGTGGATTAGGCAAGAGGGCAGCAGAGATTTGGTGGACCTGATGAGTCGACGAGGTCCTCAGTTGAGAATTTTGGGGGCAATTGTAACTTTAGTGCCCAGGGGTGCCACACGTAGAGCATACAATTGGTCTACGGGTGTAGTTGCTAGACGTGAAGGGAAGTAACGGGGGCCTCATGTCCTTTTGCTCTCGCGGCGAGTAAGGCTTGTACTTGCTTGGCACCTGCACTTTTACGAAGCCGTTGTTGCCCTTGGGTGGGCTTCGGTTAAATCCAAACTTATGTTTGGGGGAGAGGCAGGGGTTCTTCTCGATCTCCTTGGGGTAGAGGTCGTGACTGAAAGCGTAAAGTTCGGCTTCTTCCACACACTTCTTGAAAGTGGACGCTCTTCGGTCCGCTCTGAAGGCCCTTAGTTCGCAAGGGAGGGTTTACATCAGTTGATCCCTCAGAATAAAGTCAATTATCAACTCATAATTATTTGATACTTGGACGGAATCCAGCCAGAATTCGAAATTACGCCGGAGTATGAATCCAAATTCCCTCTGGTTTGGCCTGGCTATATTCGCGCAGAGCGGAATCTAACCCTATAAAATCTAGATTCATGTTAATATCAGAAAGAAGTTCTGCCTTTAGGGTTGAATAATCAAGGGTGGCCACTGAAGAGAGCGAAATGAACATGTCGCGAAGACGAGGATTCAAGGTTGGAAGTAACCGGGCGACACCATCTGATTCTAAGTCCCAATTGTTGACTTCGAAGATCTTCTCGAAGTTCGTCAAATAAAAGCAAAAATGTTCTCCATCTTTGTATGCGGGAAATTTTAGTGAGAGCACTTGAGCCTGTTCATTTCGAGATCCTACAGACTCATCTCGACTTGGTCACGACTTATCTCTCTCTCAAATTGCCTAATTCTTTCATTCTCTTCTGCTTCTTTCTGTGCTTTTCTTTCCTCGACTTGTACTTCTCTCTGAGCTTTTCTTTCTTCCTCTTCTCTTTGTGCTTTTCTTACTTCGTCTTCTGCTTCTCTCTGTGCTTTTATTTCCGCACCTTCGTTACGTTCCTCTTCCTGGACGTAAGCGATTAAATCTTTCTCAGATAAGACTAGGATCAACCCTTGTTTATGAAAGCTATCTTATGAAGACATTCCTGATATGCTACTTCCGGCCTTTGCCAACGAAAAAGCTACCAGAGCTATTGAAACTTTACATCAAAACAAATATAAATTCTACTAACGAGGAAATTATTAAAATTCCTAGTATAAATCGGGCAAACTCACACAAAAAATAAATAACTAACTAACGGGAGAATCCGACTTACGACACAAGAAAAGACGGTTAGTATTACAGCTTAGCTAGTATCCTCTTTTAATGAACTAAAAAAACTGAGGAAACACCACACAAAAATGGGCTTAAAAATTGGTTGTTACCTGTTAATCAAAAGAAAATTGTCCTAATATATTGGTATTCATATATTCTTGGTAATACAGCTGCTATCAATTTAACTTAGTGCTTCAAAATCAGGTGGCAAAGACCCCAAGCCTGACGCCAAATTATATATATATATATATATATATATATATATATATATATATATATATATATATATATATATATATATATGTTGAAGTATGGCCAAGTGTACGGGAATATGCGCACACAGGCTCTAAGGTAAGCTAAGCAAAGCGACAACTATTATTTTTCTAAGACTGCGATTCGAATAGATAGCGGGAGTCGCGTCACCAAAGAATATACCAAACACAACGACAAAAAAAAATTTTAATACACACTAAATAAAAGGCACAACAATAAATATGGATATATATGGGTACATTAATATGAGAAAATTAGGTTCCGAATAATAATTAGATAACCTGGGTTATTAAATGGTTATAATTGGAGATTTGTGGTAGTGAGTGATTTAGTTCCTTTGAACCTCAAGAGTAAAGCAAGGCAAACTTGGGGAGGTCTTGGTGACCTTGATTACTCACGGAGGTGTAGCCACAAACCAGCAGCGGTTGTGGCTATTTTCTCGAATTGAACTTGTGTTTGGCGAGATGCGGGCCTCTTGTCCTCAATAGGTCACCAGACGAACTTTGAAGGGGAGGGGGGAGGACTTCTCAAACTCGGGTCGAGCAAGCTATCGGGCCTCTTGTCCTCAAGAGGTCACCGGTCGAACTTCGAAAAGGAGGGGGGGGAAGATGACTTCTCCTCACTCGGCTTGAGCGGGCGACCGTCCTCTTGTCCTCAAGAGGTCACCAGAAGAACTTCGGAAGATAGCTTCTCCAATCCTTGATCCGTAGGCGGTTGAGAAAGGCTGAAGTTGCCCCACGAGACTCTTCTCCGTGACCCGGAGGTACGGGTGGGAGGTCTATCTCTTCCGGGAGAGAGAGCTAGTTGAACCGAATTCCTTTCGGGTAAGTGTCGCCTAACTAAATCCGCCTGTAATCCTGGAGAGGGTGCATTATGACCGGAGTTCTCCAAAACAGGGAAAGAGAGAGAGAGAGGCCTTCTCGAACATTCGTTATTGGGCGTGAGAAACCGAGTGTCTCCTTGCGGGAAAGTGTCAACGGCAAGGATTAGCGGGCCAGATGGACGACCATCGGCTGCAGCCATAAAAGCTATTCGCGGCGAACCTATAAAGTAATCTCCCGACCCGAGAGGAGGGCGAGAAGATTGAGACGGCGGGAAGGTAGCCTTAATTTCAGCGTCATGCCTCCTGTTAATTTTGCAGAGAACTGGCGGCAAGTCCAAAAATGGTGAAGTTGGGTGGGGGGGGGAAAGTAAAGGCTCGCTTTCTCTCCCTAAGTAATATCTTAGGAGGTGGGGAAATAATATTATTCTAAGGGATACCTCTACATTATTCACAACGTGTGCCTAAACATTGGTTACTTTCTGTATGGTTATAAACTAGCCAAAATGGTTTCGCCAAAAAGCCAAGAAAACCACATCGTCAGCTTAAGAGTTACAGGACTAACAACCGTTCGAACGCCAAAAACACAACATAAAAAAAACTAAAACAAACATAAATAAACAAGCATACCTTACCTATCACTTATTTCGAGCTTACCTCTAAATATGCCTTAGGGAACAGAGATAAGCGTGACTTCCACGCAAACTTGCAACTCTCTGCAAACTTCAAACCTCTTTACATTTCTCTCTTCCACTTTTACCATTGGGAGAAACATTAACACACGGGAGAGGGGACAGCATATAGTACAATAAAATAGGGAAAAAAACACTAAAACACCGTGATTCGGATCTCATGTTAAACTGTTAGTTTATCAACCACCTAGGTCAACTGTTATGACGTTGAATTTATTTTCCCCTGCTCTATCTTTGTTTTGCTCTTCCTCTCTCTCTCTCCTCCTTTCGAAAGTCTTTTCATCGGAGCCTATCAAAACCCCATGGATGTGAGCATCGGAGGATACACGGGGATAATTGGGGCCTAGCCCCCTTTCGCCAGCCAGGCTCTTCATTTAGGAAGACCGGAGCCCTGGAAGAAGGTAGGGTACGGCGATCTATGACTTTCTCTTCTACTTTCCATTTTCATTTCATTCATTCATTCATTAGACTCGTCCAAACGCTTGCTTACTCACCGGAACTGGTAAATTCTCTAAATTTCTTGGATGAGGGGAAAAAACTACTTTCTCGGAAAACTTCAAGAAAAAAATATATGTGCTCTTCTGGCTGATTGGAGATTCCTCCTGTTCTCTTTAACGAAGTTAGCCCCCCTCATTACCTCTAAAAGGGTTGATTTCCTTATCTATTTCTTTGACTTTTTTTCACAACCTTTTACCGCGAACTTATTTATTTCTGCTAATACAAACACATTGTCCCGGTCGAGGTCTGAGTTACAGTTGGCAGTAAGGTATAATGAACTCCTGCAAGACACCCCCATTAGATGCCCTCTAGTGATGATACGACAGTAGCACCGTCTTTTGAGGTTAAGGATGTGGGTTTACCATGTAAACCTTTGATCCTGTGTTAGACTTAGAAACTTTATGTGATTTTTAAAAGTGATTGGGCGTCGTTCGAGTAGCAGTGGGATATCGGAAAATTGTCTTTTGCTCGTAGAGGTTATGACAATTGTTTTTTCAGTTTAAATTGTGAAGCCGTGTTGTACTGGATAGTTCTGGATTTTGTCATTTGCTTCTTGTAGGTGATTTGACACTTCGGTTGTGCTGGGGACTGGTAGCCAAATTGCCAAGTCGTCCCCTTATAACGCCCATTTAATGGCGGGTGGTACTTGAAGAGAGTCAAATTGTTGATTGCTATTCTGAACAGGGTTGCGCTGAGCCAATTCCTTATGGTACTCCTTCATGTTGACTAACTTGTGTAGACAGGGCTCCTTGAAGCTCTATTATGAATTTTCTATTGTTGATGATTTTTTTTATGAAGAGTGCAGTACTCCTCTGATTCCTAACTCGTGTATATTATTGATGATATGACGTCGCCAGACCGCCTCATGCGCCTTGGCAATGTCAAAGAAGACCGCTGTGACAAACTTATCTTCGACAAATGCTCGAATGGCGTCGTGGTCAAGGAGGGTTAAGGTATCTAGTGTGGAGTGAAATTTCCTGTAACACTAAATGGTTTGAGGACAGGATATTGTTTGTTTCTAGATACGATTTCAATCTAGCATTGGCCATTCTTTCTCATATTTTGCATAGGCCTGGTGTCAAGGAGATTGGTCAAAAATTCCTTGGGTGTGATGGATCTTTTTCAAGGTTTAAAAAGGGAGGACCAGTGTCTGACGCCAATTATCTGGGAAGGAACCATTAATCCAGATGCGGTTGTAAATGTCCAACAGTAGTTCTAAGGCTTTAGGTTGGATTTTACGTACTATAAGGTTCGAGATTTCGTCATTTCCATGGGTTGTGTTTTGGCTTTTTTTAGGGATGCCTGCATTTCCCTCGTAAAAAAATTGTTGTACGAAAGGATTATTGTTGGTTAATAAGTCTAAATAAGTCGATAATGTTAAGGTTTTTCGGGCTAAGAAGGTCTTATTCCGAGATCACTTAGAGTTGGTAATGAGGAAATATCCTATTATGTTGGCGACTTCTGTTTGATTGCTGATGGTAGTGCCTTTAATACAAAGGCTAGGGAGGTGAATAGGGCTGCGGTTTCCTGACATCATTTTTATTTGTCGCTAAAGTTTGGTGGTATTTTTGTTTGCTTTAGATACATATTGTTTCCAAGATACTCGTTTAGCTTCTTTGAAGGTCCTTCGAGAGATGGCAGATGCTCCTTTATATTCCATGTAATTCTTCAACGTTTTAGTTCTTATAAACATTCTGTGAGTTTTATTACGTTTTCTGTTATCTTCTTGGCACTGTTGGTTTGACCATGGAGTAGTGCGCTTACTGGTGTTGTCTTTGGTCTTTGGGATGTGTTTTCTAGCTGTTTTCTGTAGTTCTCTCGTGAAGTAGTAGATATCCACTTCTGAAATGGGTTAGAGTTTGGCTGTCGTCAGTGCGAAGGCGATCCAAACTGCTCGCTAATAATTTCATTGTTGACTGTAAATTGGGGCTATTTGAGCAAGAAACTTAATCAATATTGGGTAATAATCACTACCACATAGGTTTGGGTGAACGCTCCAATGAATTTCTGTGGGGAAATTAAAGGAAGTTAGGCTCATGTCTATGGTAGAGAGTATGTTGGTTTGTAGGTGATAGTGTGTTGGGGTTTTTGTATTTAAAAGGTTGATATTGGCCATCTATTAAGTCTGTTATGATGCGTCCTCGTTTGTTTGTTTTTGTATCTTTCCAGTAGTGGCTTCTGGCGCTGAAGTTGCCGAGGATGAGGAAGGGTTGTGGTAGTTGCACGAAGGGGGCTTCGAGACCCTGGCAATTTAATGGCAGGTTAGCGAACAAGTTTACAGAACACACTGTGATGAACTCTCGACAATGTAGTCAAACGGCTATGACATTTAGGGGTGCGTTTAAGTGATATTTCGTGTGGTGGGTGTTTCGTCAAGTGTAAATCGCGTTGCTTTTGGTCGAGTCGGTTATAATTAAATGACAGTCACATTTGTCATTCAGATGCTGCTGAGGGTTCAAGTGCATAGTCTCGTTAAGCCAGATCCACACTGTCTTTTTTCTGTTTATTCTTTGTAATGATTCAAAGTTGGCCCGAAGGCCACGAAAATTCTATTGAAAGATTTTAGTTTGTTTGTCTTGTTCTTCGGTGTCTACATCTATTTTGTAGTCTTGGAAGCTCTATAGAGTTTTGGGTATAGTATGGTTCAACTTGCTGGTATTAACGGGTTTGATATGTTCTTGTTTGCGTTAGATTTCTTACCGAGAGGCTCCTTATATATTAGCTGTGGGCGCTGTAGCTTTAGTGTTGTGTTGCGCCAGGTGGTTAGTATAAGTGTTTCTCGTTAGCTAGCAGGTGGGTGTGCTCGTTGTGGACTCTGTATTGACAGTGGATTGTATGTCTCAACGCATTCTTATTGGTATCCAGCTCCTTGTTTACGTTTGATTCTTATATATTTTTAGTTGAATTTGTAAACCTTAGTGGAGAAGTTGGTAACCTACCTATTTGGTGATATTTGTGAGAGTATGGGTTGTTTCTGTTTTGTGCTTCTATTTTGCGTTGTTCTGTTCGTTGCTGTTTTCTTGACTTTAGATGTCAGGCAATGAGCGTTTGGTGTCAAGGGTTGTGGGTTTATGGGTTTCTTGAGGAGGAGTGAGAATAGTCCAAGGACACAACGCACCACTTCACAAGCAACTCTCTGGTACCCTAAGAACTCGCAGGCAATAAACCAATTGTTCAGAACTACGGCAATCAAGGACATAAGGACTCATTCTGGAATAACGCGCTTCGCTCCGTGTCCTGCAAGGATACTCCCTCGAACAACCTCTCGAGGCCCCTTCCTCTTCTTAGAAAATCTTAAGCCTATTTAATTTTTCTCTATCACCGTCTAAGAGGCGTGACGCTTAACGGCTACGAAGCTTCACCTCATCATCTCCTCCCGTTTTATTTCGGGTAAATATTGTGCTACTTATAGCTCGTACCGAAGCATTTCATTGTAAATTAATTTCCTTTTGCTGAACGATTATTTTTCCCATAATGTATAAATTATTGTTAAATTCTGTTACTTGTTTGTATAATTAATAGTTGAGATTATTTTTGTTTCTCTTGTTTAAATCCAAGAACCACATAAAAATCCATGAACTATTTTCTAAGTCGGTCAATGGAATTAAAGCAATCGAATATCTCCGTACTTAAAAGGGACTCCTCCCCCTCCTCCAAGCCTACCGAGAGCAAGCGAAGGTCAGTGCGCCTACTTGACCTACGACACCGAACTGACGTGCAAATTCCACACTACATAGAGGAATATAATAAGAATATGGAGTATGTGATCAAAACAGATCAAGTTCTGCATTATTATGCACTAACTATAAAAATAGTAAAATGATATAAGATTTTGGTATTCCATTTCATTCAAGTTGGAATTTACAATTTCCTCGAAAAATAGAATGTTACCTATATTTGCTTCACTATGCAAATAACAAAAGAACTTGCTGCTACTCGTGAACCTATTACAATTAACATAGTGTCACCAAGGTTGACAACAAGACATTTTATTGCTCATCATCAAACATAAGACAAACAAAGTCCTTCAAAACGATGCTAACTGCATGGCATATGTAAGACTACAAGATATGTTTGCCAAACTTGTGCGGACAAACCAGGTCTTTGCCTTGAGCCTTGCTACAAACTTTACCACACTCAAGTATTAAAGGTAATGTTTGAATTTTATGAAATTTGTAATAAAAAATATCAACCAATTAAAATTATTTAGCAATTTTATTTTTTTATAAATAGTGCAACTCAATCTGGTATTAACATACAAAAATATTTCACCTATTTTTTTTTATTGTAAGTAAAACTAGAGTTGGCCATTTTCACGCACTTTCGAAAATTGATTCTTGACAGAGCCGTGCCACGAGGGTCCGCAGGGAAAGAGTTAAAACTTTCCGCTGTTTTTTTTTCTTCTAAAGGTTTGGTTGGTCCATTTTATTCGACAGTACAGCTACTGGTTATAGCTAACTCAACATGTTTCTGGGAAAAGATTTTCCTGTAATTTGAAATGGTGCGAAGATGAGGGCATTTAATTTGAACAAGATGGAGTGCTTACTCATTACCATGTTGATATAGAAAACTACCTTGGTAAAACATTACATAATTGGTCGATTGAAGAAAGAGCTACAATCGAGTATCAACCACGTTTACCAGATTTTAACCCAATCGAATTTTTATAGGGTCATTTTAAAAATGAAGTATACAACAAAAATTTTCATCAATTTAACAATTCAAGAACACAGTTGAAAAACTATGGAAAAATATCCCTACAAATATTTTTGTTGAATTATGCCAATAAGCTAATAAAAGAGCAAAGTAGTTCATTGAAGCCAATGCTTGATAGTTTGAACAGTTAGCCGCTTAAAATAAATTAAGATTTCTATTATTTCAATGTATATTTTAAGTATAAAAATTAAAAAAAAAAATTATCTTTCTGTTAGTTGGTTTGCCAGTTATAAGTTTTTAAACACTATATATTGTTTGATTGTTTGGGGCCACGGACGTAGCTTTCTTCTAACGCCGAAACTACGTTCAGTTGCTCAAAAGCTTAGTTCATTCAGTAGTGTCACCATCCGTAAAGCTTATAAGTCAGCTTTTTATGTCATTATGGATAAAAAATGAATACCTCTCCAAGTTTAGGACAATTCTCAGAGAAAGCAAGTTTTGTGTTATTATTAGGAACCGACCCAATGACTTAAAACTTAATAAATTAATACGATGCAACAATATATCCGTGATAAACATCAAATTCACTTTAATCAAGTAGACTACAAGTTTGGATATGCCTTTGGCAATTTAATAAGAGGGAAAGTCTCTCCAACTACCTGCGGTGTTTTGTGATAAGATGATGAATGGTTATTACATTGTTGGTTTGCCATGGCTCAAATCACTTACAAGTGCCTTTGAATGGCTAAATGAGGCTTCTGCCACTAGATGGAACCACACAGCGCCAAATCCGATGGTAGATTTGAAATCTCCAAGGTGAATAACCATATGCCCCATGATCATATGGGTCATTTTATGGCTCTAAATGGGTAAAATTGAACTTTACTCCTTTTTAAAACAACGCTTCGCCGCAGGTAAAAACACACAAGTCAAGCAACCCACTCCGACAAATTATCAGCCGAAAACCCTCAGACACGTACCTCCTTGCCAAGAGATTAAATACTTTCCCTTCTTACTACTTTCCATCTGCATAAAGCCTCAAGTCTTCTTCAGATTTTCTGCAGATACCTACTGTTTTCAAACCCGCTGCCAACTTTGGCTTGCTCGACGTTGAATCTCTTTTCGCGAGGAATCCAGTGGATGAAACGATCAGCCTCATGTGTGACCTTGGCTATTGTTACGAGAGCACTGCACTACTTGCATGGGTGGGCGCGATAACCGATAAATCGATAATCGATAAATGCAAAATTATAATACAATATTGATTATTGACTATATATAGCGTTATTTTATAATACAATAATAAAATTATTTGAATACTGTTTCTTAGTTTCTTACCTGGTGAGGCTCTCCTTCATCTCCTCATAGGTTTTGAGGATCCTCCTCACAGCTCGGACCTACATATTTCTGCCTCCAAGGCACGCGCGGCTCACCCCTGTGCTAAACTGGAACCAAAAACTGAACTGAAATTATCGATTATCGCTAGTTTGGAACCAAAAGTTTTGGCGATACCGATTAATCGATTACGCGGAAAAAAATATCGGATAACCTGATATCGTTATTGCGATAACGCCCACCTATGACTACTTGCCATAACCGAAAAAGTCCTGCGCCAACTTGTTGAGTCCTGCATGAAAGAAGCACCTTTCTGGATCCCCCCTCATGCCACTACCGGGACAGTTAACGTGCGCAAAGATCACCCGGATTGGGATATTCAACAAGATTGTGCTAACAGTCTTGAAGATAATACAGGCCTCACAAATGGGTGCAGTCGAGCGCTTCATAAATTGCAGTGCGCCCCGCAAGTGTGTCCAATTCGGAGACGGCAGAAAGCAACCGGAAGCCGATGCGGCATTGTAGGGTAGGTTCAGAGGAACAGTCGCAGCACAATGGCAGGCAACTTTAAGCCACACTCGACCGTCTCCCATTTTCTTTGCCAAGCACTCCGGAGAGCAGCCAATGTTCCTGCCATATAATCGGTGTGATAGAACGGGTTGAGGCAGCGTTAGTTTTAACCCCTATCACATATTATTTTAAACTACGATGCTCCCACGTGCATCTTCGCTTCGAAGCTTGGCGCCTTATCGCAGCCACCGGATATCAATGTTTAAACAAGGAAGTTATCGTCCCCCCGTTCGCCCCCATACGCCGACCTCGCCAGATTGAGTTAGGCTTATGGGCAGATGAGGCATTGTTCCCAGGTTCGGCTGTGCATTCCCTCGAAGCTCCCACTCCATTGTCCCCCACGCCAAGGGAGTGTCTCGACTATTTAGATGGAAACTTTACCACTAAGATCAGATTGGAGATCCAGATTTTCGTCGCGAAACATCACCACGACCCTGTCTCACTTTGTGCGCCAAGGGACCTCGACCTCGAGATTCACCATCACTTGTCCAGAAGGAGGACAATATCCCTTGAGTGCCAAGGTTCGAGCCTTTCGTGACGCCAAGTCCTCAAGGCTTCCCCCTCGTTGTTCAGAAAGAGAACAACGTTAGAACAGCCATTGTTCGTTCGAGCCCCGTTGACAAGAAACGGTTCTCACCCTTCCCCCGTTGTTCAGAAAGAGAACAACGTTAGAACAGCCATTGTTCGTTTTGAGCCCGTTCGCCAAGAAGCGGTTCTCACCCTTCCCCCTTGTTGTTTAGAAGAGAACAACATTAGAACAGCCATTGTTCTTGAGCCCGTAGAGAAGAGACGGTTCTCACCCCCCGTGTTGTTCAGAAGAGAACAACGTAGAACAGTCATTGTTCTCCAAGCCGTTCGTCGAGAAACGGTTCTCATTCCCAAGACGCCACGTCAGGATCCTTTTATCCCCCCCCCCTTCGGCTGGAACTCACAAGCGGACCGAAAATTCCTTCACGTCGCCTTCCACTGCACCACTAGTATAAAGTTACGTAAGCCAAACGTCACCTTTGAGTACTTAACCCTTTTGTCAATTCTATCCTGTGCTTTAAATGGTTTAGCGAACCATCCCATCTCTTTAACTCTATATTTGTTTTACCTTTTAAAATTTTGTAATCCTCGGATTAGCCCGAGCCCCCACGACCCTTTCCATTCTCTGTTTATGTCAATATTTTCCGTTTTGTGTTTGTTGATAGTTATTATTAATAAAACTCTATTTTATTAATGATAGCAATATTATTATCCTTGAGCTCAGTTCCATTTCTTAAGCATATCGAAGATACATAATATCGGCCCGCCAGATATTAACGCACTCTAAAGATAATTAAAGAAGTTCCCATAACGAATAGTTATATATGGTATATCGTCGAGAGTTCATTCTACGACAATCGGTATGAGAAAGAGCGAAACGCTGGTTTGGTCGCCCAGTCCTCGTGTTCTTTTGCCGCCCTCATTTTTGCGCTAATTCCCCGCAATTCCTACATGTCCAAGAACCCAGCAGAAGATAATCTCGACATCCAGCTAGCTCGCCAAAACCATGGCGAGCCAATGCCCCGAGGGCACTCAGAGCGCTGTGCGAATCGCTATAAATTACATTTCAGTCTCCAACTGGAGAACGTTGCATTATCTCCCGTACTGAGCGTCGTATTGCAACTAGCTAGGCTTTAAAGACAAATGCAGCGCCTGGCAGAGCCTCGCTATCTTCAAACAGAGGTGAAACGGCGTGTAAACCGCCCCCCTCTTGGGAATTGAAACCATCCGTATACACTGGCACGGTTCCAGCGCAACACGAATTGTAGCCCCAAAAGGCCCAACGCAATAGTCCCGGCACTGTAGAAGCTTTGGGAGCATAGGCGTGTCGACAGATGGTCAAAGGTGGTACCCTCCAGGATGGCGTCCTGAGCAGAACCAGAGGCACCACAGGCCCGAGAGCTATACCGAGCTCTCGAAGGAGTTTCTTAACCGTAAAATCAAAGGGCTTATGGTCTGACTGTCATCTCTCGGTGGCATAGGCAACGTCCAGATCAGCTGCGGATGCACTGAGAGGCGTTAGCGACTGAGGGAGGTGCCAAGAGGGAACAATATCAAAATTATTTGTAGGATACATGATCCCTCTTGATTGTGGATTCACATTAATCTTTTTCGTGTCAGGCGTCCATTACTCGTCCTTAAATCCAGCTGTACTTAGCCCCAACTATCTAACGTAGAGGAAAACCTAAAACAAAGCAGTGGAACACTCGACTATCTCGCTTACTCCAATTAGGGTAGACTTAAGCCAAGAATAAAGCCTAAAACACACCATTTTCCTTTTGAGTCCTTCCTTTAACCTAGTCATGACGAGGTTAACTTTAGAACCCAGCCTATAAACGGATTCACTGTAAGAACTTTGGGAGTCAGAGCAAACTCGACGGTGACACGTCAAACGCTTTCGTCAACACCCCTTTAAGGGTAACCCATGCTCACCCCTAAGTTATTCCTCCTTAAGTTCACCAATTTTCGTAAAGGCCCTTTCTTATGAATGCGACCAACCTACAAAAGAGTCCATATGGAGCGTTTCTAGAACGCTCGAAGACTCACCTGTGTATGTGGCTCGGCACTCTACAATAAAATTCTTTAAAAGAGTTATCCATGAAAGGAAACTGCTAGAAAGCTCCCTAGAACATATTACTAAAGAGCTAGCTGAGCAAGGGGAGGGATCAATGATGATTGTGTGAGGGGGAGAAAGGGTAGGGGTCTAATGACCCACAGTAGCCCTCTTAACTTTTAGCAATAAATGATCACCGTTATTGGGTGGGCCAGCTTGTATCTCTACTGGGTTAAGACATTCGTGCCCGTGCCAAAGAGTTGTTACCATTGTCCCCGCTTCGCTATTATTAAGATATGCGATGTAAAAAATTCTTAACCAAAAGATTCTTTTAGTTATTTCGAACCAAACCATGCAGAAACTATTGCTTGCGCCACTAAGTGGTGTATAGTGGTAAGTTGCATCGTGCTTATTCGAAGCGACACACTTGTTTATAAAAGAGATCTTGGCTGTTCAGGATGCGGTCCGAGTTTCGGTTCGGAAATCTATGGTCGTGACCTTGTGATGGTTTTGTATATCAGGTATCTTCTATGTTTCCAATGTTAAGAAAGCACACTCTCACCGGATCCCTTCCAGGCCTATTTACAGTATAACCCATGCGCCAAAATTGTAACTTTTCTGTGTACTCAACTCTCACGAGCACTACTCTGAAGGAACTCGTCTAAATTCGCGTTCGAGCAACATCCTAGCTAAAACCAGTGCCTTCCATCAAGATGCAACCGCTTAAAAGAATTCGCAGAGTCTGTTAGTCTCAACCGAGTCCATTTACTAAGAAGAGGCAAAAATCATGAAGGTATGCGAACCCATAAGGAGGGTAGCAAAGAGGGAGCTTCTGCTTTCTCTCCCCTGTCCACCCCGTAAGGGGCGCGGCGATTAGTCATCCTGGCCGCCGAGCTGACGGGACTCAGCACCCCGTCCAACCCCAGTTTAGCCTCTTCTCCTTCCTTCAGACAGCTTGTATTTCTCCCCTACTTCGTCGCTTTTCATACGACCTCTCCCACAACTTTCTCTGGTCAGCCTCTAATTTCACAGGGTAGATGCTGACCTTCACAGCTAACTACCCCGAATCGGGGCTAAGGGGGGAGGGGACAATGTTCCCAAGCACTGAGCTACGGTTTGAGATGGTGATTTTTGGGGGGTGGGTTTTAATAACCTGCTTCATCCCCCCCCCCCCCACCCCGTAAGGGGCGCGGCGATTTGCCATCCTGGCCGCCGTGCTGACGGAATCCAGCGTTCCATCCGGCCCTAGCTTAGCCACTCTTCCTTCCTTCAGATAGCCTGCATTTCTTTCCTACTTCGTCGCTTTTCAAACAACCTCTCCCACAGCAATCTCTGGTCAGCCTCTAATTTTACAGGGTAGATGCTGACCTTCTTTTCAGCCAACCGTCCCGGATCGGGGCTGAGGGGGGATGCAATGTTCCCTAACCCCTGAGCTCCGGTCTGGGGAGGTTGGTTTTTAACAACCTGCTTCATCCCCACCCATACCTTCCTCACATCCCTTTTCCTCTCGTCTTCAAAATCTATCTTTTTTACGCTGTGTTCAAGGTGGAGCCACCATGGCGATGGACTGCCAGGCCACCAGGTGAGAGAGGTGGTCCCAAATGGCGGCGCCTGGCTCTGCCAGCCTGTAAGCACCTCTTGCAGTGCGGGCTACTGCGAGAGGTGGTGAGCGATTGCGTCCCGTTAAACAAAGAGGGTCACCATGCCCAATGATGCAAAACAAAACATCTCCCCTTAATTCCCCCCTTGATTCCCCTCGGGCAGCTCCACCGAAAAAATGGAGGTCCTTCCTTCCCCTGTGCTTGCGCAGGGGACCCTCCATATTCCTCTAACCGGAGATGAGGCTTACTCCTCTCCTTCGCCTGCAGGTGCTGGGGACTCCCCCTCACCCCCTTCTCTGGAGGTGCTTTCGGGCACCTCCCTTTTTCCCGGGCCAGTCCCCTCTTTTCTTTCCAAGGGGACTGCCAAGAAAGCCAGCAGGCAGCCCTTAGCCAGCCGCACTCCATGGAAGCGACTCGGTAGGGCAAACCCCTTAGGGGGGAAAGGGAAGCCAGGCCCCTTCGGTCGCTTCCCTCAAAAGACCTGCTAACAAGAATCTTAAACCTTGCCGGGGTCAAGGCCTGTGCCTCCCCACAAAAGACTGGTGACACTGCCAAGGAGACATGTGAAGTCCTAAGAGAAAAGGGCCAACTGGAGGCCCCTCCTATAATAGACATGTCCTTGAGAAAACCCAGCCTCAGACGATAGGGCCTTCCATGGGGACGAATCCGGGCTCGGCGCCAAGCACCAAACCCGAATCCGCCCCTATGCAAGGTCCTCCTCAAACGGCTGGAGCCTCCGAGGCAGTACAAGGAGGGGAAGGATCTCCTCTGACCGGTCCCCCTGCGACCACCAGGACCTTTTCCATTTCGGAGAAGGACCTGGCTGAGGTTGGTCAATATGGCCTAGATGATTCTGTTGGCGGAGGTGAAAAGCGGGTTCATTCCCCGCCCTCCTCTCCTAAAAAGAAGAAAAAGAAAAGAAAGACTAAAAAGACTCGGGGCTCCTTTCCATACGCGGGGGTTACGGGGACAGATGGGTCTTCTGCCACTCTGGCTAGCGACTAAGCCAAGATCGGCACATCCGGGCCCTCTGCCCCCCTGGGTGTGGAGCCCCTGACTATGACAAAGACGAAAAGTGCACAGGGCGGAGCTTCGATGACATCATGGCCACTGATTCAAAGGTTACTTGGCGTTTTCAAGCCCACTGGCTTCAAACGATTCTTCGTTATTCGCTCCACTGATTGTACCATGTTGGCCAAGGGCAACATGTTCCATCAGAGGAGAGGATTAGCTAGTGCAATTAGTACAGAGCCGAAGGTGACCCGTTTCTCGGACGGGAGCCTTCTGGCGAATGCGGCGAATCCCGCCGAGGCGACCAAGATAAGTTCTCTTCGTACACTTCATGGCACCCTGGTGAGTGTTACGCCGCACTCTACTATGAACTTTGTGAAAGGAGTAGTTTATGCGAGGGAACTCGTTGACTACTCCATTGAGGACATAACCCTAGAGCTGGCCGACCATGGATGCGGTCAAGGTCGAACGTGTGATGAGAAAACAGTGAGGGGCCTAAAGACCCACCCCTACACTGTTCGTCTCGTTCGACTGTAACAAGCTCCGTGAGTCGGTGCGTGCCGGTTGGTACCGCTACCGCGTGTAGGCATTCGTGCCACTGCCGTGGCGGTGCTATTACTGTCACCGCTTCGGCCATACGAATCGTTCTTGTAGACGTGCTAATTCGGGATCACCCGAAGTTTGTGTAAAGTGCTCCAAGGCCGCACGCGATAAGTCGAAATCGTTTGTGGACAAGTGTGTCAATTGCAAAGAGCCGCACCCTGCTTCTTCGAAGCAATGTGGTGCATATCTCCTCGAGAAAGAAATCCTGGCCGTTCAAGCCCAGGATCGACTCTCATTCCGTGAGGCTAAGGACTTTGTCCTGGCGCGCCCGGCTCTGCCTTGGACGTCATATGCCTCAATAGTTAGAAAGGCACCCTCTGCTCCTGGCCCATCCAGGCCAACGAGCACAGTTGTTTCCGCGCCCATTCAGAGCCCTTTTGCGGGCTCTACTCAACCCGGGAGCTTCCCTGGTAAATCTGGCGGCAAAAAGGGTTCACACTCAGCCCCGGCTAAAATCACGGCTCCCCCCTCTTCCCCCAGCGTGACCGTTTCCCGTAAGGCGAAACGGCCACACGCCTCCACCGAGTCGTTAGACTCACAAGAGGCAACACCCCTGAAAATGGTCGCTAGGCCATCTTCCGGGGTTCCTAAAGCTGTCCCCCGAAAGTAGAACAGCAACAAAGAAGCTTCGGCTCCTTCGCCCACGCCTCGAGGGGGAGCGAGTGGGTCGGAGACGGTGGTTCCTCAAAAAGAGGCCCCCCCCGCCTCCGAAACCGCAACGCCCGCCTAACGTTTCGAGGCGGAGGGAGGAAAAGACTCGCATGGCGAGCCCAACCTCTCCCAATAAGTCCTCGAAGGCGACAGCACCTTCAGCGCTTGGTTCGGCCAACAGCGCACGGGGTTCTGCCCCCGGGAAGCGTACGGCCATTCCCGTGAGGATCTTCTGTTCGAGGAGGGCCCTTGCGTCTCCTCCGAGCTAGGCCTGGAGGGCATATTCCTTCAATGGAATTGTCGTGGACTCCGGGCCAACTGGGAGGAGCTTCGGAGGCTCGTCTTGTCCCGTTCCCCATTAGCTATCTTTTTGCCGGAGACCATGCTAGGCGCGTGCCCCCTGCCCGCCCTCCTGGGGTTTAAGGGTCTTGTGACCCCACCACCGCGGGATGGCCGGGCTGGGGGATGCGTGGTGTACACCCGACATGATGTCTCCGTTCTTCCTTTCTCTTTAGATGCCTCCTTTCAGGCAGAGGTTGTGCAGCTGCACCTGGATAGGAGGTACACTATCATTTCGGCGTACATTCCACCGTCAGCTGACTTCGACGCGGGGGCCTTCCACCGCGTCGTGGCACGGTTGCCGAGGCCCTATTTCTTGCTTAAGGATCTGAACGGCAGGCATCCTCTTTGGGGAGATTACTCCATAAATCCCAGGAGACAAGTCTTTGCCGATCTGATCGAAGAGCTTGAGATGGGTGTCCTAAACTTGAATGAGTTTACGCATCACTGTCCGAGAACCGCTTAATTTTCTTTCCTTGATCTATCTTTGTGCTCTTCGGATGCACATCCTGATTTTGATTGGGGAGTGGTCGATGACCTTTATGGTAGTGATCACTTTCCCATTCAAATATCATTTTCAGGGCAACTGCCGCCTAAGAGCCCACCTCGGTGGTAATTGGCGCGGGCGCGGTGGCCTGCATTTCAGGAAATGACTGAATTTTCTATCTCAGTCAAGGAGTTTAGGTCGGTAGATGAGGCCGTTGAGTTCTTCTCCGGCAACTTCATCGCCACGGGCCTGACTACTATTCCTAGGACGTCTGGCCGTTTGGCACGCCGACCACCATCATGGTGGTCGGCCGAGTGTGAGACGGCCCTGAAACAAAAGCGTTATGCCTACATGCGCTATAAGCGACGCCCAAACGATTTCACTGTCGCTGAATTTCGTCGAGCTAGTGCTAGGTTCCGGTATATTTCGAAGCACGCCCGCCGCTCTTCTTGGCGGGCATACGTATCTTCACTTAACGGGAAGACTTCTTTATCAGAGGTGTGGAGGCGAATCAAAAGGATTCGGGGCAAGTTCTCGCAGGACCCCCCTCCCATTCTCCAGGAGAATGGGACCGCAATCTCGGACCCCGCGTCCGTGGCGGAATCCTTAGCGACTGCTTTTTCCGCATTCCCTAGCCAGGATGCTGCTCCGCCAGCATTCAATGCACGGCGTGATGTCGCGGAAGGCCGCCGGCTGGACTTTACCTCCAGAGGCGGAGAACCCTCCAACGACAGGTTTACTGGGAGCGAGTTGCGCTCCGCTCTCGCCTCGTGCGCGGGCACCGCCCATGGTCCGGACAATGTTCCTACGCCATGCTTCGACACCTGGGTGAGCGAGGCATGAACTTTCTGTTAGATTTGTTCAACAGGATCTGGGTGGAGGGTCTTCTCCCAAATTCCTGGCGAATCGCTACTGTGCTAGCCTTTCGCAAACTGGGGAGAGATCACTGTACTTCGACCGGTTTCCGCCCAATTTCTCTAACCTCTTGCGTGTGCAAGTTGATTGAGAAATTAGTAAATGTTAGACTAGCATTTTCCTGGACAGCGGAGGCCATCTGTCTTCTGCACAGTGCGGCTTCCGCAAGTTCTACTCCACGTCGGATGCTCTGCTCCGACTGGAAAATGCTGTCTGCGAGGCTTTCCTTCGTAGACAGCACTACGCCACGGTGTTTTTCGATCTTGAGAAGGCCTATGATACCGCATGGCGATACGGTATCATGGAGACTTTGCACACAATGGGGGCGAGGAAACGCCTCCCAGTCTTTATATCCGAATTTTTGCGAGATCGTCAATCCCGCGTACGGGTGGGGGGAGCTCTCTCCGGCCCAAAGGAGCAGGAAGAGGGTGTCCCGCAGGAAAGTGTCCTCAGTGTCACACTCTTTGCCCTGAGCATCAACGACATCACCTCGGTGCTGCCGGAAGATGTTCTTGCTACGCTCTACGTGGACGACCTTTCGATCTCTTTTGGCGCGGCCCAGATGCTAACTCTGGAGCGTCGACTCCAACAGGCATTGAACCGCGTCTCTCGCTATGCCGAAGCGCACGGGTTTCGGTTTTCTTTGGCCTAAAACTAAAGTGGTGCATTTCTGCCGCCATCCACGGCTCCACCCCGACCCAGATTTATTTCTTAATGAGGTGCGCCTGGATGTGGTTGAGTCGCACCGTTTCCTTGGTCTTGTATTCGACCGACGCCTCACCTGGGAGGCTCATATTCGCAGCCTTAGGGTCTCTTGTACCCACGCCATGGATATTCCCTGTTCCGTGACGCTCAGCGCTTTTGGCACTGATTGGGCTACTGCCCTACTTTTTATCGATCGTTTGTTCGTTCGAAGCTCGACTACGGATGCGAGTTTTATGCATCTGCAGCCGAGCATTTATTGCGGAAGGTGGATTCGATCCACCACACCGGCCTCCGCCTTGCGACTGGTGCCTTCCGCACTTCCCCCACTGAGAGCTTGTTGGTCGATGCTGGGGAGATGCCACTCGCTCTGCGCCGCGTGCTGTGCATCACTTGCCTGTACGCGCGAGCACAGCGCCTCCCTCAGTCGCCAACAGCTCTCACTGCATCCACAGCTGATCATGACGGTGCCAATGCCGCCGAGAGACGCCAGTCATACCCTAAACTCCTTCAAGAGCTATATGTAGCTCTCGGGCCGGTGGCGCCCCTGGTTCTGCCCAGGACGCAACCCTGGAGGGTGCCAAATTTGGCTATTTATCGCCACGCCTCTGCTTTCAAATCTTGTACGGCGCCGGGATTATTGCGTTCGACCTTTTTGGAGCACACCTCGTGTCACGCTGGAACCGTGCCAGTGTATACGGATAGCTCCAAGTCCCAAGAGGGGGTCGGCTGCCACGACGTATCCCCTCTGTTTGAAGTTAGCGGGGCTCTGCCAGGCGCTGCGTCTGTCTTAACGGCCAAGCTAGTGGCAATACACCACTCGGTACGGGAGATTACGCAACGTGCCCGGTTCGGATACCAGATTGTGATCTATAGCGACTCACAAAGCGCCCTGAGTGCTCTCGGGGCATTGGAATATCTGCATCCCCTGGTTCACAATATCCGTGACGCCACGGTTTTGGCAAGCCAGGCAGATGTCGAGATTATCTTCTGCTGGGTTCTTGGACATGTAGGAATTGCAGGGAATTAGCGCGCTGATGAGGGTGCCAAAGAGTCCGCCGGGACTCTGCGACCGGACCAGCGTTTCTCTCTTCCTCACACCGACTACATGGCAGGAATACGGGCAGCTCTTCAGACTGCTTGGCAAAGAAGATGGGAGACGGTCGAAGGGAACTTAAAGTTGCGTGCCATTGCGCCGCGACTGTTCCCATGGACCTATGCCCCAATGCCGTGGCGGCTTCAGGTTGCTTTCTGTCGTCTCCGAACCGGACACACTCGTGTGACGCATCGCTATTTGATGGAGCGCTCGCCTGCGCCCTATTACAACGTCTGCGTCGTCCCCCAGACTGTTCGGCACATTCTTGTCGAATGTCCCATTCTGTGTGATCTTCCCGCACGATACCTGTCCCGGTACCGAGATGGGCTGGGTCGCTACCGCCTGTCCCTTGTACTCGGAACGGATTCGTTCACATTAACTTGTGGACTTGTTGACTTTTGGGTGGATGCTGGGCTTCTCCCCTTTATTTAAGGTTCTTTTTTGTTTTTTGTTTGTTATTGTTTTGTTTGTAGGTTGCACTCTCCTGAACCGGGATGAGGGGGACCTCCTGCCGCTGTCGGAGATTGCTTTCTGATTGTTAAGTTTTTCTAATATTTATCATTGTTATGTTTTCATATGTTTATTTTAAACTAGCCTAGTTCTAGGCTGTCGTGTTTTTCGCATACTTATGCCCAAGTGGGCAGTTGCTAGATGGGCTCTATAAAATTAAAAAAAAATTTAGCCCCACCCATACCTTCCTCACATCCTCTTTCCTTTTCTCTTCACACTTTATCAATTTTACGCCTCGTCCAAGGTGGATCCGCCATGCTGATGGACTGCAAGGCCACCAGGCGGGAGGAGTGGTCTTGAATGGTGCAACCTAGCTATGCCAAGCCTGTAAGCACCCCTTGCAGGGCGGGCTACTGCGAGAAGTGATGAGCGTGTGCATCCCGTGAAAAATTGGGGGTCACCATGCCTAATGATGCAAATATAAAAATAACCTTTCCCTTTCCCCCTTACAATTAACGGAGCCGCCTTCGGGCAGCTTTACAGAAAAAATTGAGGTCTATCTTCACCTGTGCTTGCACAGGGGACCCTCCAAATTTCTCTGACCGGAGAGGAGGCTTACTCCTCTCCTTCACCTATGGGTGTAGGCAGTCCCACCTCTACTTTTCAAGATGACTGCCAAAAAAGCCAGCAGGCAGCCCATAGCAGACCACTCCCCATTGAAGCGGATCAGTAGGGGAAACCCCCTTAGGGAAGAGAGGGAAGCCAGGCCCCTTCGGTAACTTCCCTCAAAAGAGCTGCTGGCTAGAATACTAAACCTAGCGGGAGTGAAGGCCTGTACCTCCCAAGACGAGACTAAAGACACTGCTGCCAATAGGACCTGTGATGTCCTGGGACGGGGGGCAAAATAGAAGCCCCACCCGAGATAGACATGGTCCTAGAGGCAACCCAGCCTGAGACGATAGGGCCTTCTATGGGAGTAAATCCTGGCTCGGCGCCAAGCACTGAACTCGAGTCCGCTCCTATGCAAGGTCCTCCTCAAACGGCTAAGGTTTCCAAAGCAGTAAGAGGAGAGGAGGAATCTCCTCCTCAGAACGGTACCCCTACGACTGCCAAAACCTTCTCAATCTCGGAGAAGGACCTTGCTGAGGCCAGTCCAACTGGCCTGTGGGCTCTTGCCGGCGGAGGGGAGAAGAGAGTTCATTCCCTGTCAATCTCTCCAAAAAATTTAAAAAACAACAAAAATAAGACTAAAAAGACTCGGGGCTCCTCTACATCCGTGGGGCCTGCAGGGACGGATAAGTCTGCTATCTTTTCGGTAAGTGACGAGGCCAAGATTGGCACATCCGGCCCCACTGCCCCCCTGGGTACAGAGCCCCTGACTATGACCAAAAGTGCGCAAGGCTGAGCCTTGATAACATCGGGGCCTCTCATTCAGGGATTACTCGGCGTTTTCGAGCCTGCTAGCTTCAAACACTTCCTCGTTATTCGCTCCACTGATGGCACCATGTTGGCTAAGGGCAACATGAAATATCAGAGGAGAGCTTTAGCTAGTGTAATTGGTAGAGAGTCGAAGGTGACCCGTTTCTCGAAAGGGAGCCTAGTGGCGAATGCGTTGAATCGCTCCGAGGTGGCCAAGATAAGTGCTCTTCGGACACTTGATTGCACCCCAGTGAGTGTGACGCTGCACTCTACCATGAACTTTGTGAAAGGAGTAGTTTATGCGAGGGAACTCGTTGACTACTCCATAGTGGACATCACCTTGGACCTGGCCGATCATGGGGCGGTCAAGGTCGAACGTGTGATGAGAAAACAGTGAGGGGCCTCGAGACCCACCTCTACACTGTTCGTCATGTTTGACGATGACAAGCTTCCTGAGTCGGTGCGTGCCGGTTGGTACCGCTACCGTGTTAAAGCATTCGTGCCACTGCCGCGGAGGTGTTATTGCTGTCACCGCTTTGGCCATACGAATCGTTCATGTAGACGTGCAAAGTCGGGGTCACCCGAAGTCTGTGTAAATTACCCCAAAGCCGCACGCGATAAGTCCAAATCGTGTGTGGCCAAGTGTGTCAATTACAGAGAGCCGTACCCCGCTTTTTCGAAGCAATTTGGTGCATATATCATTGAGAATGCAATCCTGGCCGTTCAGGCTCAGGCTTGACTCTCATTCCGCGAGGTTAAGGACTTTGTCCTGGCGCGCCCGGCTCTTCCTGGGACGTCTTACGCTTCAATGCTTAGAAAAACACCCTCTGCAATCTTCCGGGGTTCCTAAAGCTGCCCCACGAAAGGAGGACAGCAACAGAGTAGTTTGGGCTGCTTCTCCTACGCCTAGTGGTTGGCTGGTGGCTTGGAGACGTTGGATCCTCGGAAAGAGGGCCTTTCCGCCTCCGAAGACGCAACGCCCACCTAAGGTTTCTAGACAGAGTGAGGAAAAGACTCGCATGGCGAGCCCAACCTCCCCTAATAAGTGCTCGAAGGCGACAGCGCCCGGGGCCGGATAAGAGGTACGAGGGGCGATCAACAAGTTTTCGCAATTCGGATATAAGGAAACGAGATATGAGGAAAAGTGTTTTATTTTTTTTTCAATATAACTACTCTCGACTTCAATGCACTTGTGCCACTTGTCCCTGAGGCTTCGAATTCCCGACAACCAGAAATCTCCTGACTGCTGTTCAATCCACTCCTGAACGACGAGCTGGACATCTTCATCGTCTTCAAACCAGCGTCCACGCAGTGCAGCTCTGAGCTGGCGGAATAAAAGATAGCTACTAGTGGATCCCAGTGATGGACCCACGTTTTATCTCCTGCGACTCTGCGTGACTCGAATCCCGCCGGGTCTAGGTTGTACAGGAGCAGCAACTCCTCCGAACTTTGACGACGTTGAAGTCGATAATAGGGCCTGAGGTACCTAGGGACCCAAAAGGCAGAGACCTTGGTCATGGCCAAATTGTCATGGATGATGTTGATAACACTTCCATGTGATATTCCAATTTCTCGCTCTATTTCCTCGACCTTTACTCGTCGATTTTCGAGGATCATCCTCTCTACAGGGCCACATTGTCCTCGTTGGTCACGTCTGACAGGCGTCCTGGACGAGGTCATCTTCAAGGGACTCGCGACCATAGCGGAACTCCCTATTCCAGTAAGTAATGGTTGCATAGGAAGGGGCGGTGTCGGTGTACACTGCAACCATGCATTAATGGATCTCTTTTGCATTCTTGCCTTCCTTGGTCAAAAATTTGATCACTGCGCGGTGTTCAACCTTTTCCATTGTTGAAAGATTTGTGATTGACGATCTGCGATCAGCTACTGCTTCTTAAATAGACGAGGCAAGAGCGTGCGGCTGCAGGTCTTGAATGGTCACAACTTGTCCTAACACCCCCACAAACAGCCATCCCCCTTCCTCTGTTTTGCCCTATGGATTCTCAAAACCTATTGACCGCCCCTCGTGTATTGTTATTTCTGTGTACCTTCCACCGTCAGCTGACTTCGACGCGGGGGACTTCCGCCGAGTCCTGGTACGGTTTCCGAGGCCCTTTCTCTTGATAAGAGGATACTACTCAATAAATCCCAGGGATCAAGTCCTTGCCGACCTGATCCACGAGCTTGATATGGGTGTCCCAAATTTGGATGAGTTTACGCATCACTGCCCGAGCACTGCTTCATTTTCCTGCCTCGATCTATCTATTTGCTTTTCTGATGCCCAGCCTGTTTTGATTGGGTGGTGGATGATGACGATGGTAGTGATCACTTTACCATTGAAATATCATTTTCTCGGCCGCTGCCGCCCGAGAGCCCGCCCAGGTGGTGCTGGGCGCGGGAGCGGTGGTCTGCATTTCAATAAATGACTGAATTCTCTTTCATTCGAGGAGTTTAGGTCGGTAGATAAGGCCGTTGAGTACTTCTCCGGCAACCTCATCGCAGCGGCGACTCGGCCGGCCCCAGCTTAGCCCCTCTTTCTTTCTTCGCTATCCCTTAATCTCAGTCTCCTGTACCACTTCTTCCTCAGTGTGCCCCGGCTTTTTCGCTGTTGTTTTACAACCACCTTTTTGCTACCCTTTTGTGGCACGATCTTTCCTACCTATGGGCCTCCCATATCACGACCCCGCGTTCATTTTTATCGCGCAACCGAATACTCAAACGTAAAGATGTTAGGCATGTTAACCCTAACCGCTCAAAAGTGTCACCATGCTTGATCCGCTACTCTGATCAGCCTACCATGCTGTGTGGGTTTGGTCAGGGGTTCCTAAGGAGTAGCGGTGAAGGTATAGAGCACCGCCTAGTGGTACCGGCCGGGACCATGTAAAAGGCACTCAGTAGTGCCGGTCCCTTGTTGGGATCAGTGTGGGCCACCGCGGGAACGGGTTTGGAATTTCACGTATCGGGCAGGGATACTATTCTTGACTCACCAACTCTACTAAATTAACAAACAAAAACGCAACAAAAAACAACAGCAAAAAGCAAAAAATAAACGAACTCAGAATAATATTTGGACCGGGTGTTGGTCCAGCTACATGACGCTCAATGCCACAAGAAATTAACCATTCTGTGCACTCGAACTGCAAGAAAAAATAAAAGGCATTACAAAAGAGTCACAAACAGAATTATCAATCAGTCCTGACCGAGCAGAGGCTACAGTTAAAACCAAGTAAAAAAAAATATAAAAAAAACTACTGGCCCTCACCGCTTTAGGTGATAATCAAATAAAACCAACGAAAAGAAATAATCACAACCTGAGAGAAGGTACGGTTCTACTTGACAGATTTATGCCTGGACCCAAAAGTACGGATGCCTTCATAGGCCAAGGGATACAAAGGCTGTTTGAAGATGACGGCCATCAAATAGACTATGTCCATCTTCGAGAGAAAATCGCATACACGCTCAACTCCGCTGAAAATCGCTACAATAATATTCAAATGGCAAAACATCCCAGAAATAATCAGATTCGCAGGAATAACAATCCGAAAACAGGAAAAACTGCTCACTCAAATTCAATGTCGATCGTGCCTGCCGTTTAGTCACCCGGCCAAATATTGTAAAACTGATCCACAATTATGCTACAAATGCAGTAAAAAAGGTCAACAGTGAACCAAGCAAAGTAAAGGAAAGATGCATTAACTGTATAGATAACCACCATGCATTCAAGCAAACATGTCCGCAATTCAACTTCGATCAGTAGGTAGGGATTAAAACTTTACGTTTTGGCATCCAAAGGCACCAAGTCTTAAAAGACATAGCTGAGTAAGGAAGAACGTTGAGTACTACAACTTATGCTACCGTTGCTTCCACCAACAAAGCTCCAACCACCGAATTGAACTTCCAAACCAACATTGGACCTAAAGGCCCTCAACAAAACCTCAATATCTAATGAAAAGTGCCTAGGATCCCTAGAAGGTCCCTAATTAAATCCTCACCACGTTCAAACTGAACAACCAACCACTAAGCCCCACTAAAACAGACCTACCTAAGGCTCAATCACAAAAAAGAAGCAATCAAGAATCTCGTAAATCTGCCACTTTCTCCTACTCACCAACTAAAAGCCTAGAAGTTAAAGCAACCCGAAGACAACAGCTCATTGAGCAGAGAACCTATATGCTAAGATGGTGAGCTACTCTCACCCCTCCAAAACAAACTCATAACCCACGACTCTTGACACCAGACTCCCATTGCCAGGCATCTCAAGCCGAGAATACGGTACTGTTTGGCGTGAACACACCAACACAAAATAGAAGTACAAAGCCCAAAAATGACTCTCTCATTTCTCAAATATCACCACATAGATTACCAACCTCTCCACCAAGGTCCACGTTCAACTACAAATATATGTAGAAGAATTGGCAATAAGCAAGGAACTCTATACCAATAAGAATGCCTCCAGAACTACAGCCCACCAATCAATACAATGTTCACAACGAACACTCTCGCGCCCTAACCAAAGACAAATACTGATTAATCACCCAGCGCAAAAAAAACCCAAAGCTGCAGCGCCTACAGGTAAAATATAAGGAACCTCTCACTACGAACTAACAATACGGACAAAAACATACAGAACCCGATAATACCAGGCACGTCAAAACAAACTACACACAAACTCTATACAAAGTCCGGTAGCTCCACCCTATACGGAGCCTCACAGCCTCCTAAATAGATCTACAAACCGAAGAATATGACAAACAAACTCAAATCCTGCCACGGAATATTCGTGGCCTTACGGCAACTTCGAACCATTAAAAAAATAATCACAGAAAGAGACCCGTCGTGCATTAGTCTCAACGAGACGATGCACTCAAACCCGCAGTAGCATCTGAATAGAAAATATGATTGTAATTTCATCACAACCGACTCGACCAAAGGCAATGCAATCTACACGCAACGAAGTATTCCACACACGCAATACCATTTAAACACTCCCCTAAATGGCATAGTGGTTTGGCTACATAATTGAGTGTTCATAACTGTATGTTCTATATACTCGTACTTGTCCGCTAACCTGCCCTAAAACCGCCAGGACATCGAAGCCCTCTTCGAGCAACTACCAGAGCCATTTCTTATCCTTGGCGATTTCAACGCCAGAAGTCACTCCTGGAACAATATGAAAACAAATAATTGAGGACGCATCATAACTGACCTAATAGAGCACCAATACATCAACATCCTAAATACAAATACCCCAACACATTATGACCAACAAACCAACACATTGTCTAACATAGAGTTAAGCGTAACCTCCCATAATTTCCCCACAGAAACTCATTGGAGCGTTTACTCAGGCCTATGAGGTAGCGATCACTACCCAATAATGATTAAGTTCCTTGCTCAAAGGGCCCCACTTTCCAGAAAACGATGAAATCATTATAAAGCAAATTGGAACGCTTTGGCATTGACGACAGCAAAACTCTAACCGAATCCAGAGGCGAATATGTGCTACTTAAGGGCAGAACTACAGAAAGCAGCTCGGTAACACATCCCAAAGACTAACCACAACACCAGCAAGCGCACTACTCCACGGTGGAATCAACAGTGCCAAGGCGATAAAAGAAAACGTGATAAAGCTCGAAAATTTCCATAAGAAATAAAACGTTACAGAATTACATGGATTATAGAAGAGCATCTGCCATCGCCCGAAGGACCTTCAAAGAAGCTCAAGGAGCCTCCTGGAAACAATATATATCTAAAATTAATAAATATACGCCTTATCACAAAATATTGGCGATAAATAAAAAATATGCCGGGACACCGCAGCCCTATTCGCCTCCTTATTCTTTGTATTAACGGAAAACCATCAGCAATCGAAACAAAGTTGCTAACATAATAGGGCATTCCCTAAGTACCATTTCTAAAGGCTCTCGAAAAAAGAATACTTCTCTATGGATGAATTACAAGCATCACTAGAAGAAAGCCGAAACACAGCCCATTGAGATGATAAAATCTCAAACCTGATCATAAGTAAAATCTACCCAGATGCCTAACCGCATTTCGACTAATTGCTCCTTCCCGAATGTTTGGCATCAAGCACTAGTCCTTACCCTTCTTAAAACCTGAAAAAGATCCATCAAACCCAACAAATTATAGACCGATCTCCTTTACACCATTCCTATGCAAAATATTAGAATGATCAATGCTAGATTGAAATGTTATCTATAAAAAACTTTCTGTCCTCAAATAAATACGGTTATAGAAAATATCGCTCCACACCAAATCCTTTTATCCCTCCTTTACCACGAAGCTGGCCGAGAATTCAGCGAGGGAAAGTTTGTCACAGGGGTCTTTTTTGACATTGCTAAGGCGTATGACACGGTTTGGCGACATCATATACTCAATATCATAGACGAGCTAGGAATCGGAGGTCCATTCGCACTCTTCATCAAAAACTTCCTTAACAATAGAAAATTCACAATAGATCTCCATGGAGCCCAGTCTACACAATTCAGCCAACAAGAAGGAATACCACAAGGAAGTGTGCTCAGCACAACCCTGTTCATAAAGGCAATCAGTAATTTGTCTCTCAAAAGTACCACCTACCATTAAATGACCTATATATGTGGACTACTTGGTAAATTGGCTCTCAAGCGCCAGCGGAACAGAAGTATCAAATCGCCTACAAGAAGAAATAGACAAAATCGAGAACTACTCAGTAAAAGACAGCTTCATAATTTCAAATGAAAAAACAACCGCCATAACCTTTACAAGAAAAAGACAAATTCCGCATATCACATTGCTACTTGAACGACGCCCAATCACTTTTCAAAATAACAAAATTTCTAGGTCTCACATTGGATCAGAGGGCTTACATGGAAAGCCCACATCTTAAACCTCGAAAACGATGCTACAAAGTCACAAACATTCGGAATAAACTGTCGCATAATCACTAGGGAACAGATAAAAGCACCCTCCTGTACCTTTACGAAACTCCTCTTGTCAAGCATAAACTATGGATGTTATCTGTACAGAGCAGCATCAAAACCTGTAATCCAGAAAATAGATCCTGTGCAAAACCAAGCCCTCCATCTACCCACCGGTGCCTTCAAATCTAACCCAACATCCTCACTTTGCGCCAAGACCAAAATAATAATACTTTTTCGTAACTAAAGACAAGTTACAGAACTCAAATTCCTTGCACGTGTTTACAGACATAACAACAAACTAGAAAGAATACTAAAAAATACGCTACCGACAGACAACCTAAGGACCCGCAGCTACATCACCTACACGGTAAGGGTTAAAAAAGTCTTATAAAGTTTAAACCTACCAGAGCCAATCATCCTAATTGACAACTCTTATACTATTCCTCCGTGGATTATTCAACTTTTAGTAATATGTCTAACAACTCTCCCATCTTCGAAATCCAAAATGAAGTCCCTAATGCTGTCTTACCTTTTCCAGGACCACCAAAGGTCCCATCAACCATGTCAGTCCAATTTCGCAGATGGATTAAAGTCGGCGGATAGCGTGGCATGTGCAGCAATTCTGTCGCATAACATACGAGCAGCCCGAATTCCGGATTGCGCTTCCGTTCTCTGGGCCGAACTCGCTGCCACCTACATAGGTCTCAAGTCCGTCAAAACAGCTACCAATAAACCACAATATTTTCACTCATAGTGCGCTGACAATGATTAAATCACGCAACCAATCTCATCCCCTAGCCATTGAAATTCAAAGAAGCAAAACCCGATTAATTATGAAGCTTCACTTCTTGCAATTTTACAAACCTTTTAATCCAGGTACCATTTAATTACTACCACCCATTCTTTTCAGTTCACTACTTCCTCGTATCACATCAGCATTCACACACTCATGACTATAATTCACGCTTTTAAATTATAATCACTATAAAATACTGTGCCTGTTTAGACCCATAAAGTGGTGAAGAGGGCATAAAACGTTAAAAAATAACTCCCGTCACGCTGAACCGTGCCAGTGTATACGGATGGCTCAAAGTCCCGAGAGGGGGGTCGGCTTCCACACCGCATCTCCTCTGTTTGATGTCAGCGGGACTCTACAAGGCGATGCGTCTGTCTTCACGGCCGAGCTGGTGGCAATACACCACTCGGTACGGGATATTACGCGGCGTGCACGGTTCGGAGAGCGGATTGTGATCTATAGAGACTCACAAAGCGCCCTGAGTGCTCTCGGGACATTGGAATCTTCGCATCCCCTGGTTCACAATTTCTGTGACTTCCCGGTTTTGGCAAGCCAAGCGGATGTCGAGATTATCTTCTGCTGGGTTCCTGGACATGAAGGAATTGCGGGAAAATGAGCGCTCCGATTACGGCGCCAAAGATTCCACGAGGACTCGGCGACCGGACCAGCGTTTCGTTCTTCCTCACCCGGACTACATGGCAGGAATACGGGCAGCTCTCCGGGGTTCTTAATAAAGAAGATGAGAGACGGTCGAAGGGAACTTAAAGTTGCGTGCCATTGCTCCACGACTGTTCCCATGGACCTACCCTCCAATGCTGCGAAGGCTTCAGGTTGCTTTCTCTAGTCTCCGAATTGGACACACTCGCCGGATGCACCGCCATTTGAGGAGCCCTCGCCAGCGCCCTACAGTGAAGACTGCGTTGTTCCCCAGACTGTTCGGAACACTTTCGCCAAATGCTTTAGGATTCTCAATGTTTACAGCATGCAGGCGAACCGCATTCTTATGCTTGAAACCTATAATAGCATCATCTTCATCGAAGACAGCCTCAAAATTCATAACAGAACTTGCATCCACGATGGCACAAATAGACTTCGCGCAACCATAAATAAGACAACTGCACTCGGTGCCAAAGCCTTTTCTGCCCGACGATCTCTGCGAAAAAACTTGCATGTGGGTCAGAATAGACTGTGCCCCAAAACACTTGAAGCGCCCTATGCTGGCCCCCTTTCCTGGTCATCGAACGTGGCAATAGAGTTTGGATTTTAGAATTCCCCGATGGAAGACGGCACTCTCTTAATACAGGTTAAAACTGGCGAAGCTACCTCTCCCTCAAAATGATGACGTGCCAAGCGATCAGCAACGTCATCGGTTTCAAGTGGAAGAAAGAAGGAGGAAAAAGAGCACTTCGACTCGGAGAGTACAGAAGAGGACCGAAGACGAAGCCACGGGAATTAATGCGGACACGTCTACAGACACCGGAGAGAAAAACGGCGAGATGAACGTGTTCACACGTTTCGGGAGAAGAATCACGTTTGCTAGAAATCTGTCGTTTATATATCTTTAATTTTATGTGGCAATATTATAGAGAAATATTGTAAGGAGAGGGGATAAGGCATGAATATATTCATGCCTCATTGCCTCTATAGCTTAGTACATACATTACTATGTATTTGGTAGGTGTATGTTTATGTAGGAACCTAATGCAAGATACGCCAGCTGCGAATGATTATATATAAAATGTATCGGGTATCAATTGATTACTGTTATACGATATGGCAGGACCTGGCATAAATAGGCCAATTTGGACACGGGTATTTATTTATGTGAATGTCAACGCCATGTGCGTTATTATTGATACTGCCGATATTAGGAGTGCCAGAAAAAAGTTCAGATGTATATCTGAACAATGTAAATGTTATACAACCTTATGATCAACTCCGTCGCTAGCGCAGGAGTAGTTGTAGAGGTCGGATTACGCATATGTAGGCTTCTGGTACCCCAAAATTGTGGATTCAATAGGCGAGCAAAGATACCTCCACAAAATGGACGTGAATTGGTCCTATTAAATCCATTTGTGCCCTATTAAATGCAAAATCCAATTGTATAATAGAACGCAAATGAGCAAATGAGTCTTATATATATATATATATATATATATATATATATATATATATATGTAGCAAGAAGCGTGAGACAAAAGACAACCAAAGAAATGGTTCAACACCTGAGTTAATGAAGCTGTGTCTCGAGATAAAGTAATCAAAGATAAATATTTATTTAGGAATAGCCCGAGTAAACACAGCTGCTGACCATAATAGATGGCGCAGTGAAAGTTTTATCAAAAATCAAAAAACATATAACGGTTTAAATTGCAAACTTACACATACATTGTACACAGACTTCCTAGCCCCGCCCAGAGATTAAGGATAGGAAAAGAAACTGAGGTAGGCTGTCCGGCGGTAGCCGTCCAATGTATAAGCCACACCTCCACGATTTGGAGCGCAAATATAAATAGAAAGAAAACAGTATGTTAAAAGGGTAGTTAATCATAAAGTATCGGAGAATAATAATGAATATGTCCGCATTTACGCTCCCGTTTAAATCCGCCGAGGCTTGTTTCTCTCTCTCCCTTAACTCTTCCTGGTGTCGAATAATATAGACTCCTAGTCTCTCGCTCAATACCCTCCGTCTCTCTTTTGCCGATTGCAATCATAAGATTCCGTTATTAGAATAAAGGTTATTTTGTTAGTCCATCTTTGCCTTGAACCCTCGACAAGCCCAGCCAAGAAAAAAACCGTTAAAAAAAAACAATTATCTTTTGATTTAGATAAATAATTCGCCGCAAAGCCATCCTTCACCTCGAAACTGGAACTAGTCGTTCCCTTAATGAAGTAGTGATTTGCGGTGATCTCATAATTTGGTGACGTACTCCTTCCATAAACAGGTTACCAAAACTTCCCTATAAACTGGTTACCCGTCGTTCGACCCCCTATAGAACCACGCTCTCTTCAAACAGTGTGGATACAGCGTGCAAACCGATCGCCTTCTGGGATTTAGAGCCCTCCGTATACACTGCCATGGATCCAGCGTGAAACTTTGTGTGCCCTAAAAAGGCCGAACGCAATACTCACGGCGATGGGGAAGTTTCGGGAGCAGAGGTGTGGCGAAAAGTAGGCAAAGGCGGTAAACTACAGGCTATCGTCCTGGGTAGAACTAGGCCACATTAGACACTTACGACGAGCTCCCAAAGGGGTTTCCTAACCCCAAACTCAAAAAACTTAAGCTATGACTGGCGTCTCTTGGTCGGTGGCATAGGCACCGTAGAGTTCAGTTGCAGATGCAGTGAGAACGGTTTGCGAATGAGGGAGGTGTCATGCTCGCTCGTACAGGCGCATAATTCACTGTCCACGGTGAAGAGTGAGTAGAATCTCCCCAGCATCGACAAGTAGGCTCTCAATCGAGGGCGTGCGGAAGGCACCCTAGGCCAGGCGGAGACGAGTGTGGTGGATATACTCAAACTTTAACAATACACCTGCGGCTGCGTATACATAAAACTCGAATCCCTAGTTTAAACTTTGTTCGAACAAAGCATCGATAGAGAAGCAAGGCAGAAGCCATATCAGCACACAAGATTCTAAACGTCAAGGAACTAATGATGTCCATGGGGAGGGTACTAAAGACCGTAAGGCTGTGAATTTGATACTCTCAGGTGAGGCATCGGGCAAATAAAAGACCAAGGAAACGGTCAAAATCCACCTATTCCAGGCGAAGGTCGTTTACGAAAAAGTCCTTGTCGAAGTATAGCCGTGGTTGGTGGCAGAAGTGTTCTACCTTAGTCTTGATAAAGGAAAACAAACTTGTGCGCTTCAGCATAGCAAGAAATAAGGTCCAATGCCTGCTAGAGCCGACGCACCGGATGTGGCATCTGGTCCGCACCAATATATCTAAAATTCTTTCATGTAGAGCGTATAGAGAACATCTTCTGGCAGCAGGTGATGCCGTTGATGCTCAGGGCAAATAGTGCAACTTCCCTGTGGGACACCTTTTTCCTGCTGAATTGGGTCAGGGAGGGTTTCTTCCCATACGTACGGGGAATCTAAGATCTCTATAAAACTCAGAGATAAAGGTTAAAAGGCGTCCCCTTGCTTCCATGATACCCTATCGTCACGCGCTATCATAGGCCTTCTTGAGATAGAAATACACCGTGGTGTACTTCTATCTACGAAGAATGGCATCGCAGACGGTATTTTCCAATCATAACAGATAACCTGATATGGAGTGGAACTTGCAGAAGCCGCACTGTGCAGAAGACAGGTGGTCTCAGTTGTTCAAGTAAAAATACTAATCAAACATTTTCCAATTTCTCCAGCTATTTGCACACAGGAGGTTGGAAAGATTGGGCTTAAACCAGCCGGAGGAAAGTGATCTCTCCCCGGTCTCCGAAAAATAAACACGGTGACCCTTTGCCAGGAGGCTGAAATGATACCCTTTGTCCAGATCCTGTTAAAAAAATTTAACATAAAGGCTATGCCTCGCTCACCTAGGTGTCTAATCATGGTTTACTGGATATCGGCCAAATCGGGGACGAATTCCGTGCACGAAGCGAGAGCGGAAAGCAACTCGCTAAATGGAAAAATGTTGAAGGGGCCTCTACCTCTGGAAGCAAATTCCAGTCGGTGGCCTTCAGTATTATCACAGAGTGGAGTCAATGTTAGCAGAGCAGCATCCTGGTTAGAGAATGCGGAGAAAGCAGTCGCGAAGGACTTCGACTCTGACACGGACGCGGAGTTCGAGATATTCCTCCGATTATCTTGGAGAATGGGAGGGGGATCCTGCGAGAAGTTGCCCCGAATCCGTTTGACTCTTTTCCACCCTTATGCTAGAGCTTCCCTTTGAGGTAAAGACACGTATGCTCACCAGGAAGAGGCATGTCCTGTGATAAATGCTTCTATTCGATGTCTGAATCGCCTACATGCTAGAATCGAGTGGTTCTTATTCATATTGAAAATTACTCTGATTACGGAGGCTTATAAGGATTCTTTAGTGTTATGAGAATGATTATTAAACTCTTTTCAACTAAGCTAAATACATAATTATAAAATAGATTAAGATCTGGGGAGCTAAGACAATTAAGGGTTATGGGATCATGAAAATTTTCCGCCATCCATTCCAGCGTTGCTTAAGCTTTGTGTGATGGTGCCGAGTATTGTTAAAACACATAAGGTCTTCCTTCACGTACATTGTCGATCCATGGCTTAACCACCTTTGGCCTCTAACTCCTTGCAAACTTTATAAACGAAGGATATAGCGACTTTTAAAATCGTGTTATTTATAAATTGCTATGTTCAGCCTTTAATGCTACAATAACTGCGTGCCTCCTCATTTTTTGTGCAAGCATAGGGTCTGCCATTGAGTCTGAAGTATAGAAAATATATAGTCAAGGAATGTACTGCTATAGCAAAAAACATATGTCCCCAAATACCTTACGCCCCTATTTATATATATATATATATATATATATATATATATATATATATATATATTTATATGGATTTGAGCGACTCACAAAATAGCGCGTGAATTGAGCAATAAATGAAAAATATATAAATATATATAATTCCTCGCATTCCATAAAACAAAACATCGTCTTTTACCACAGAAAATGACCATCAAAGCGCTTAAAATCTCTAAAGCTACTAGTCTGAACAACATATTCAACATCCACCTTAAGCAAGACAGCAATCTCAGCCATCAAGAAAGTTTTGACTATTCTAGGCTCACCAACACACTTCCCCCTCAATCTAGGAAACCTGCCCACCCTCAAACTAGACAAACCCACCAACATAATTCTTACTTCCCAATCTCACTTCTATGCACACTAGCCAAAACACTCGAAAAACTAATGCACCTAAGAATCAGCCCAAATATACCTCCCAGACACAACAAGGTTTCAGAAAAGCACACGCAATTACGATCTTTTTCACACAACACATAATCGATAGCTTTAACCAGCCATTGCCCCCCCCCCCACCACACACATGTACAATTCGTGTATCAATAGAAATAAACAAAGCCATCGACACAATATATACAAAAACATATCCTAGCACGCAAAATCCTGAACACCAACTACCACAACAACGAGAAAAAGTGGCTAATAAACCTCTTCTATGTCAAGTGGGCCAATGTCACCCACCGAACACATAACTCACACCCAAAAACTCCAAAATAGTGTCCCACAAGAAACCATTTTCTCGCCTCTATTATGAAAACTACTCATATATGATATCCCACAACCACAAACCCCATTATTAAGCACCTACACTTCGCCAGACGATACCTCCCTCACTGCACAACACCCTTCAATGGCAACAGCAGGACACTTTAACAACATATAAACACACTAGAACACTGGCTCACACCAAACCGCATCTGCACACAAATCAACAATAACGCTTTTCACACCCAACTACCACGAATCGAACAAACGCCCCAAAATCAGGCTAAAGGGAAAACAGTTGCCACTAAACAAAACACCTACCCTCTTCGGACTCGGTAAACACATGACATTCAAGCCCCATACAACATAGATTACAAACAAGGACATATATAAAATCAATGTCCTCAGAACACCATTAAATATTACATTTGGACAACAGAAACAGCCTCTCACCACTCTATACAAACAATTCATCCGCACCACCTTTAACTAACGAGCACCAACATGGCACCCAACAGCAGCCAAATCACACGCGCAAAAACTCCTAAACACACACAACAATCACAGGATGTACACAAAACACACCTATACGCTGAAAAAAATACATCAAGACATGGTAGAATCCAACATTTCAGCAGAGCATTGGCCCCTCCACATCCCAGCCGCCACTCAGACAAAAGAAAAAAGCCCCAGTAGACTACTTCCAACGCATCTAAAATAAATTTCCTCCACCACCAAACCAGAACTTGATCAAAAGTATACACACTACCTTCATCCAGAGACACTTGAACACACTACCACCAAACATCTTAAACGAGTGCACCCCGCCACACCTCCCATAATATACCAATCAGAGAAATCATTACATAGAACAAAAAGTAATTCTATCTCAACTCAGGCCAGGCTATTCCACTATACTTCAACAATATAAAGATAGAATAAGCCTTGCTCTGAAAACAGCATGCATCAGATGTAACCAAAGCACAGATAACATAAAACACTTACTCACACTGCCCAAACTTCACACAAGACTGCACTACTCACAATATTTCCTTTCTTAAGGACATATAGGCCGACCATAGGAGCGTAGTGGATTTCCTAGAGGGCTGCCCACCTAGAGGAGGATAGGCGCAAATAAGTTAGGTTGCAAAAAAACTCTCTTGTTGACTCTCAAAACTTTTATGCAGTCCTGTAGAGAAGATCAATTGAAAAATGGTGTCCTTATCCCTTACCGCACCTGCACTGTTTAGGTGTAGCCCCACTCCAGAATAGTTCGCAGGGTTCTTAGGCTGGTAGAGAGCCTTAAGCAAGTTGTTAATGTATGAAGCTTTCCATAGAAAATATTCGCCGCACCTTTAATCGGGAGTGACCCTTGTCAATATATTTTCTATTGGGTTTTTTAACTAACTTCCGGTTCTTTATAGTTCTTTTTATTTGTTTTTTAATTATTTTTTTATTGTGGAATCTTTCATATCTTTGAAGATTTTATCTGCTGCTCTATAAGGACGGAAACTGCATTTGAAATGCTTCTCGCCAGTGTGAGTCATATGCTGATGAAGATCAACTGCATTTGAAAGGTTTCTCACCAGTGTGAATTCTTTCATGAGTTATTAGATTCCACATTGCGCTGCTTGATAGGCAAAGAAACTGCACATAAAAGGTTTCCCACCCGTGGTTTTCTTGATCTCTAAAGATACCAGATCCCCGTAAAGGGCGCGGCGATTTGCCTTCCAGGCCGCCGTGCTGAGGGGCCTCAGCGCCTCGTCCCGCCCTAGCTTAGCCCCTCTTCTATCCTTCGATAACCCCTAATTTTATTCTCCTGTACCACTTCTCCCTCACGGCGCCCAGTAGTGCCGGTCCCTTGTTGGGGTCAGTGTGGGCCGCCACGGACAGGGGTGTTGAATTTCACTTATTGGCCATAGATACTATTCTTGACTCACCAATTCTACAAAATGAACAATCACAAATGCCACAAAAAACACAAAGCAAAAAAAACAAACGACCTGAGAATAATATTCGGACCTGCTTGTTGGTCCAGATACATAACGTTCAAAACCACAAAAAATGAACCATTCTGTACAATCGAACTGCGAGAACAACTACAAGTAGTTACAGAAGTGTTACAACCAGAATTATCAATCAATCTTAACCGAACAGAGGCTACAGTTAAAGTAAAGACAAAAAAAATTATCAAAAACTACTGGCCCTCATCGCCTTAGGTGATAATCAAATAAAACTAACGCACAAAAATAATCACAACCTGAGAGTACGTACGGTTCTTCTGAATAGATTTATGCCTGAACCCAAGAGTACGGAGGCATTCATAGGCCAAGAGATACAAAGGCTGTTTGAAGATGAGGGCCATCAAATAGACTGTGTCCATCTTCGAGAGAAAATCGCCAACACGCTCAACTCCGCTGAAAATCGCCAAAATAACATTTAAACGGCAAACAATCCCAGAAATAATCAGATTCGCAGGAACAATAATCCGAATACAGGAAGAACTGCCCACTCTAATTCAATATCGATCATGCCTGTATTGTAAACCGATCCAAAATTATGCTTCAAATGCAGAGAAAAAGGACACAACAGTGAACAATGAAAAGCAAAGGAAAGATGCATTAAACGTCGAGATAACCACCGCGTATTGAAGCGAACATGTCCTCACTTAAACTTCCATAAGGAAGTACGGATTAGAACTGTCCCTTTTGGCATCCAAAGGCACCAAGCCTTAAAAGACATGGCCGGAGAAGGAATAACGTTAAGTACTGAAACTTATGCTACCGTTGCTTCCACCACCAAAGCTCCAACCACCGAAATAACTTCTAAACAAACATTAGACCTAACAACCCTCAACAAAACTCAATATCCAAGAAAAACAGCCTAGGACGCCTAGAAAGCCCCAAATTAAAACCAGACCACGTCTAAACTGAACCATCAACCACTAAGCACCCCGAAACAGACCAACCTAAAGCGCAATCACAAAAAAGAAGCCAACAAGAATCCCCTAAATCTGCCACTTCCTCCTCCTCTTCACTAACTAAAACCCAGAAGTTAAAGCAACCCGAAGAAACGGTTCATTGATCAGAGAAACTATATGCTATGATAGTGAGCTATTTTCGGCCCTCTACAACAAACTCATGAACCCACAACCCCTGACACAAAACTCCCATTGCCCGGCATCTCAAGTACCGTTTAGCTGAAGCACACCAACACAACATAGAAGCACAAAGACCCAAACGACGCTCTGCTTTCCCAAATATCCCTACATAGAATACCAACCTCTCCACCAAGATCCACATATTCAACTACAAATATAGAAGAATTGGCAGTAAACAAGGAAAGCGATACCAATAAGAATGCCTCCAGACATACAGCCCCCACTCTCAATATAGTGTTCACAACGAACACTCTCTCCCGTTAACAAAAAGAAATGCCTCTATTAAGCACCAAGCGCAACACAAAATCAAAGCTGCAGCGCAACACAGGTAACTTATAAGGAACTTCTCAGTAAGAAACCTAACAGTACGGAGAAAAGCATACAGAACCCTATAATACCAGGCACGTCGAAACAAACTAAACACAAACTCTATACAAAGTCTGGTAGCTCCACCCCATACGGAGCTTCCAACACTCCTAAATATATCTAGAAACCGAAGAATATGACAAACAAATTCAAATCCTGCAATGGAATATTCGTGGCCTTCGGGCTAAATTTGAATCATTACAAAAAATAATCACAAAAAAAGCCCCAAATGTGTATTTGTTTCAACGAGACTATGCACTCAAACCCGCAGCAGAATCTGAATAACAAATAGGATTGTCACTTCATTACAAATGACTCAACCAAAGGCAACGCAATCTACATGCGACGAAATGTCCCACACATGAAATACCATTTAAATACGCCCTTAAATGCCAGAGTCGTTCGTCTACATTGGCAAGAGCTCATAATAGTATGTTCTATATCCTTATCCTCTAACCTTCCCCTAAACCGCCAGGACCGCAAAGCCCTCTTCAAGCAGCTACCAGAGCCATTTCTTTTACTTGGCGATTTCAACGCCAGAAGCCGCTGCTGAACGATACGAAAACAAATACTTGAGGGCGCATCATAACAGATATAATAGAGTGCCAATACATCAACATCCTAAATACAAATACCCCAACACATTATCGCTAACAAACCGACGCATTGTCTCACATAGACATAAGCCTAACCTCCCTTAATTTCTCCACAGTACCTCATTTGAGCGTTTATTAAGACCTATATGGTAGTGATCCCTACCCAATAATGACTAAGTTTCTTGCTCAAAGTTCCAAGAAACGATGGAATTATTATAGAACGAATTGGACCACCTTCGCATTGACTACAGTCAAACTCCAACCTAATCCAGAGGTGAATATATGCTACTTCACGGCAAAACTACAGAAAGCAGTTCGCTAACTCATCCCAAAGACTAACCACAACACCGGCAGGTGCACTACTCTATGGTGGAACCAACAGTGCCAAGCCGATAAAAGAAAACGTGATAAAGCACCCAGAATTTTCATAAGAACTAAAACGTTACAGAATTACATGGACTATAAAAGAGCATCTGTCATCGCCCTAAGGACCTTCAAAGAAACTAAATGAGCCTTCTGGAAACAATATGTATCTAAAACTAACAAAGATACACCTATCACAAAAATTTGGCGCAAATAAAAAGGTTGTCAGGAAAACGTAGCCTTATTCACCTCCCTATTCTTGCATTAACGGAAATACCATCAGAATCAAACTCAAATCCATATCATAATAGGGCATTCCCTCAGTACCATTTCTAAAGGATCCCAAAATAAGACCTTTTTAACCCTGAAAATTCCAACAGAACCAACGAATTTAGATTTCCCAACCAATAGAATCCTTCCGTACAACAATCCTTTCTCTATGAACGAATTACAAGCATCCCTAGAATAAAGCCCAAACACAGCGCATGGAAAGGATAAAATCACAAACATCTTCATAAGTAAAATCCACTCAAATGCCTTAGAGCTATTGTTGGACATTTATAACCGCATCTAGACTAATAGTTCCTTCCCGGATGATTGGCGTCAATTGCTAGTCTCCCTCTTCTTAAAACCTGAAGAAGGATCCATCCAACCCAACGAATTATAGATCGTTTTCCTTGACACCATGCATATGCAAAATATTAGAAAGAATGACCAATTGAAATGATATCTAGAAACAAACAATCTTCTGTCGTCAAACCAACACTGTTATAAAAAAACCGCTCAACACTAAAATTATTTAACCCTCCTTGACCACGACGTCGGCCGAGTATTCAGCGAATGGAAGTTTGTCACAACGGTCTTTTTTGACATTGTCAAGGCATATGACACGGTTTGGCGACGTCATATACTCAATAACACACAGAGCTAGGAATCAGAGGTCCACTCACACTCTTCATCAAAAACTTCCTTAACAATGAAAAATTCACAATTGATCTCCATTGAGCCCAGTCTAAACAATTCAGTGAACAGGAAGGACTACCACAAGGAAGTGTGCTCAGCACAACCTTCTTCATAATAGCAATCAACAATTTGACTCTCCAAGTGTAGCGTTTTATACCCCTACAAGTGGCAATATTTAATCATAACAGCATATATATATATATATATATATATATATATATATATACATAGCTTCAGGAAGGGTTGGTCACCATAACTTAAATCGTGTGATTGGTACGCCAATCTAGTAATATTCACCCCATCTATTTAATATTGACCCAATCCATTTAACTATATAATCTATTTGTTCATACTCGTATAATCTATTTATCAATCCATATAAATATTTATCATACATTTATAATATTTACTCATTTAACATTCAACTATAATCTAATTAATATTTGTCAATCTAATTATCAATCATCATATGTGTACTCTAATTCTCATTAACTCATGCAAAGTTAATTCACCCGCGTAAAATTCAATCCAATCGTAAACTGCATAATTTCACTCTTTAATCATAACTATTCATTTCATAATACATATTTTTCGTAACTTTGTTCATAATTCACGTATTCCCACGGCGTCGCTGATTTAGGCCTAACGAAATTTCGTCTGCTGGTATTCAGAATTCACGTAGCAATTTTCATCCCCTTGAATAACAAAAATATAGGTTTGTGGGTTTATTGTGACCTGAGCTATCTAGTGTATTGGCGCAATAATCACCTAACAACCTATAAATAGTGCCCAGAATAGTTTAATTATCTCCTGTTCATTTATTGATTCGTAATAATAAATTAATTTTCACCGTCATGTGTGTTATATTTTCGGACCACGCATCTCACATCACTCAGTTCAATTTTTTTCTCGCGTGGACTTTCCTATTTTTCACGGCTGGCTTGACACGTTTCTCATTTCTAAGTTTGCCTTAACATCATTAGGTTCTCCCTTAGCAATTTCATAAAATTAGTTATAAATACAGTAATAAAGACAAAGAGTGACCAAAATTCCATAAGTTTTTCAAAAAAAAATTTACGTTCAAACGCGTGAATTGGATTTGTGCATACACAGACACACACTTTTAATATTTTATAAATGAATTATAACGGAGCCCCAAGCTACGCCCCACATTCGGGCACAGTAACAACGACCCAAGCATCTTCCCAAGTAACAACGATGGCTTATTAGACCACTTTCGCCTCGCACGCAAGCATTCTCTCGCATTCGCCTCCCACTTCCTCTATGGTTCAGCTGCCACCATTCGACTCGCAAAATCCAATTGGCTGGTGGGAAATGGTGGAGCTCATCCTTCAAGACTAGGCAGTTCCTAGGGACCATGGAACGATCGTTGTAGCCCAGAAATTACCTCTAAGTATCTTTTCCGCTTTTAAGAATATTTTGCTGGCTAGGATAATTTCTGGTTCTTGGTTGAGGTTCAAAAGGGCGATCAAAGAGGGATTTGTAAGATAGCAGATAGAGTACCTGCGGATCCTTCTCGATACGCAGCAAATGGGAGACAGGCGTCGTATGCATTTTTTTAACCATCCCAAAGCCCTTGCACATGCCAAAGGAGCACAGCTCGACCAACTCGAGCCACTCATAACAGAGATATTCATGCGTGGGATGCCGGATCAAATTAAGCCCCTTATATTAATGTCATCCCCATCGAACGTGGAGAAAATGGCAGAGGCAGCTGACGCCCTGTATAATAAATCCTTTCCTCAACTAAGGAAATCCAGGCCATGGGTCGTTTAGCAATCTAAATCAAAACTCACATGTATCCATTTCTCAGGTTAAGTCACCGGTCGGATCTCCTTACAACCGTCCAGGAATCCCTCAGGATGAATCCTCCCAGGCTCCAGGACTTTTATCCGTTCTGGAGGATTGAAATGGATATTCGTGCCCTAAAGGTGCGAACGGGTCTTCACCGTGAGCAACATCGTGAGCAGGACGGGAGATGCAGACGTCGTTCCTCCTCCCGAAAAAAGAAAAAACCAACGAGTGAACTCCAGCACAAGAGGTGAGACACAGCATTTTAATTTTCAACCTAGGCTTAATTCCCTTTATCCTGACAACTTTCAGGGTAGCTGCTGGTACCACTCTAATTATAGGAGCAACGCTGTCCGCTGTGTTCAGCCTTGCAATTTTCACCATGCATCAATTCATGCCCCCACTTTAACCCTCATACTGATCGTGCTGCTCATACTACTATATTTCAACCTTCAGGCTTTTGCTGATACCACCTCAAATTTGGTGCAAGAGCATAAAAATGCTCAAAAACATGTTCGTACCATCAAAATCCCCAATCTCAACCTACCCTAACTTCACCACCTCAAATCTTACAAAACTCTATGGGTTCCCTTACCCAACTTTCATCTAAAGCACAGAGAACTTTAAACTGAATTCGCAAGTGATACGTGGGTCTGTCACCTCTGCAACCTCATCCCTAAATCAGGTCGATCCTCCCTTTAGCATTCTCTGGTTTCTCCTTCCTAGTTGACAGTGGCGCTGAATGCAGGGTCATTCCAGCCTCTTCAGTCGAGAAAGCTTGCACTTCTTCTAATCTGGTTCTTAAAGCTGCCAATTCATCAGACATAAGGACTTATGGGAGGCGTATCCTCGAACTCTCTCTAGGGTTACGTCGTGTTTTCCCATGGACCTTCATCGTTGTCGACGTCGACATGCCAATTTTGGGCCTCGACTTCCTTTCCGCTCATGATCTTTTGGTAGATTCTCGTCACCGCAAGCTTATCAACAGAACCACGACATAACTCTTGCTGGTTCATTCTTTCCTAGAACCAACTCTCTCCTCTCGGTTCGTCTCCCTGCAACTGCTCCCCGTTTCCAGCAACTTCTGCGGGAGTTCCTAAGCCTAAGTCTACCTCCTTCTAAGGACAGACCTATTAAGCACAAAAAGGTGCGATTCCACTTGCAAAACCTTGAAACCTTCCATCGATCGACTTAAACTCGCTTTCATAGAAGCCGTTCATCGGGAACAACTACTACCTTTCTCTTCCACTAATATAGGTCCAGTGGATATCCCAGCCTACCTTCCGCACCCAACTATTCCTTCAACACTTCCGAACCCTACTTCGGCTCTTTCAAATCAAATTGCAACTTTTCCTCCGACCTCTTTACTCGCAAACCCTTCGCCAACCATCTCTACCCCCACCCCTCCAATTCTTCTTCCCAACTGCTGCCGCCTCACTTTTTGTTGCGGGACCACTCGACAACAGCTGGAAAACATCAAGCGCCTAACGCGCAACTCTCGACTGTCGCCTCTTCGGGAGGTCCAGAACAATCGTCACCCGATGCTCTGGTCCTCGCTTTAGATAATCTCCCGCATCAATCAAGTGGCTCTTCTAATCGCCACCTGACCCGCAATCCGAGTCAGCTAATTGGCACTATAACCCGTTCTGGACGCGTTGTAAGGAGGCGTCGCCGCTATATAGACTAAGATTTGTTTTGTAAGCACCTTGTGTTGTGCGAGCTTTTTCCTCGGTGGGGTAGTATTGTAGCGGTCTATACCCCTACAACTGGAAATATTTAATCATAATGTATATATATACATAGTTTCAAGAAGGGTTGTAATATTTGAATAGTAAATTTTAGTTAAATATGTCCCGAAAGAATCTCGTTTTAATGCGTGATTCTTCTCTCATTTACAGACCCTTCCAACTCCGTTGTAATCTATTTCTGTATCCAATTCAATCCATATAATCTATTTGTACATATAATCTATTTATCACACCAATAATCTATCTATTAATTGCCAAGCAAATTACCAATTACCTTTTATCAATTATCAATCTATTTACCCAATTTATAATTATCACCATTTAACATTTACCAAATTGTAAGCTATTTATCCAATATAATCTATTTAGCATACCATTTAACGAGAATCGCATTTGAAAGCTATTTACCCATCTAATTAATATTTAACCCATATATTTAATATTGACCCAAATCATTTAACTATATAATCTAAATGTTCATATAATCTATTTATCAATCCATATAAATATTTATCTTGCATTTATAATATTTCTCATTTGACATTCAACTATACTCAAAATTAATAATTGTCAATCTAATTATCAATCATCATATGTGTACTCTAATTCTCATTAACTCGTGCAAAGTTAATTCACCCGCGTAAAATTTAATCCAATCATAAACTACATAATTTCACTTTTTAATCATAACTATTAATTCCATAATACATATTTTTCGTAACTCTTTGTTCTTAATTCACGTATTTCCCTGACGTCACCAATTTAGGCCTAACGAAATTTTGTCTGCTTGTATTCAGACTTCGCGTAGCAATTTTCATTCCCTTGAATAACCAAAATATAGGTTTGGGGGTTTATTGTTACCTGGGCTACTTAGTGTATTGGCGCAATAGTCACCAAACAACCTATACAAGTACCACCTACCATTAAATGCTCATTATATGTGGACAACTTGGCAATTTTGCTCCCAGGCACCAAGAAAACAGAAGTATCAAATCGCCTACAAGAAGCAATAAACAAAATCAAGATCTACTCAGTACAACACGGCTTCACAATTTCAAATAAAAAAACTACCACTATAACCTTTACGAGAAAAAAAACAAATTCCAAATATCCCATTGTGATAGAACGGGTTGAGGCCGCGTTAATTTCAACCACTATCACATGTTATTTAAAACCACGATGCTCCCCACGTGCATCTTCGCTTTGAAGCCTGGGGCCTTATCGCAGCCACCTGACTCAATGTTTAAAAAGGAGGTTTATCTTCCCCCGTCACCCCATGCGCCGAACCTCGCCAGATTGAGTAAGGCTTATGGGCAGATAAGGCAGTGGATCCGGCTCGGCTGTGCATTCCCTCGAAGCTCCCACTCCATTGTTCCCCACGCCAAGGAGATGTCCTGACTATTTATTTGGAAACTTTACCACTAAGATCAGATGGAGATCCAGATTTTCGTCGCGAAACATCACTACGACCCACTCTCACCTTGTGCGCTAAGGGACCTCGATCTCGAGATTCACCATCACTTGTCCAGAAGAAGGACAATATCCCTTGAGTGCCAAGGTTCGAGCCTTCGTGACGCCGAGTTCCCAAGGCTTCCCCTGTTGTTCAGAAAGAGAACAACTTTAGAACAGCCATTGTTCTTTTGAGCCCGTTGACAAGAAACGGTTCTCACCCCCTCCTCCCACCTGTTGTTCAGAAGAGAACAACGTAGAACAGCCATTATTCGTTTGAGCCCGTTCGCCAAGAAACGGTTCTAACCCTTCCCCTGTTGTCCAGGAAGAGAACAACGTTAGAACAGCCATTGTTCGTTCGAGCCCGTTGACAAGAAACGGTTTTCACTCCCCCCCCCCCCCCCCTGTTGTTCAGAGGAGAACAACGTATAACAGCCATTGTTCTTTTGAGCCCGTTCGACAAGAAATGGTTCTCACCCTTCCCCCTTGTTGTTCAGAAGAGAACAATATTAGAACAGCCATTGTTCTCGAGCCCGTAGACAAGAGAGGGTTCTCACCCCTCCCTGTTGTTCAGAAGATAACAAGGTAGAACAGCCATTGTTCTTCAAGCCGTTCGTCAAGAAACGGTTCTCATTCCCAAGAAGCCACGTCAGGATCATTTAATCCCCCTCCCCTTCGGCTAGAACTCGCCAGCGGACCGAAAATTTATTCACGTCGCCTTCCTCTGCACAACAAGTATAATTACGTAAGCCGAACGTTACCTTTGAGTATTTTACCCTTTTGTCAATTCTATCCTGTACTTTAAATGGTTTAGCGAACCATCCCCTCCCTTTAACTTTATATTTGTTTTACCTTTTTAAATCTTTTAATCCTCGGATTAGCTCGATTCCCCACGAACCTTTCCATTCTCTGTTTGTGTCAATATTTTCCGTTTTGTGTGTTGTTGATAGTTATTATTAATAAAACTCTATTTTATTAATGATAGCAATATTATTATCTTTGAGCTCAGTTCCACTTCTTAGGCATATCGAAGATACATAATATCGGCCAGCCAGACATCCACGCACTCTAAAGATAATTAAATAAGTTCCCTCAACGAATAGTTATATATGGTATATCGTCGAGGGTCCATTCTACGACATATAAATATATATAATATTTAAATTTGGTATCAAGTGTGTAATGTTTAACGCTATATCTTTGCAAACACTGGTCTCAGTCGAGTAAAGCATAGTGTTATTCGTTATAATAATAGAGTATAGTAGTTTCCTTTTGTTTTAACGATTGCTATCCCCTTTTTTGAAACTTAAGAAGCTGGAGTAGCTCAAGGAACTGTTATAATAATTTGTTTGTGTTGTTTTTTTGGTGATTTCAGTCAGTGGTTATTTAGATCGAGAAAACAAGTACGAATAGGTCAGTGCCCATATTTAGGTGGGCTAATTCTATAGAGGCATAATTCTTGTTGCAAGGAATTTTAGTTGGTTGACTATTGCGCCCCCAAGTGCAAAGATGAATTAGTTCGAAATCTTTAAAGTGCAAGGAGAATCCTTGGGACTTTCCGGAAAAGAACTAATTGAGTACGTTGAAGAGGAGCAAAGAACGGAAAGAGAAAAGTTAAGAGAAGAAAGAGAAAGAGAAATCCAAAGAGAAGAAAGAGAAAGAGAAATCCAACGAGAAGAAAGAGAAAGAGAAATCCAACGAGAAGAAAGAGAAATCCAACGAGAAGAAAGAGAAAGAGAGGAACGGAAAAGACAAGCTGAGCTTTACCATCAGATTGAATTAGCTCGTGTTGAAGCAGAAATACAGTCATCCAGTTCAGGTTCTGAAGCTTCCCCTAATCTCCCACTACAGCTCCCCAATTTCAAGGATGGAGAGGATTTTGGAGCATTTTTAGCCCACTTCGAAAAGATCCTCGAAATCAATAACATGGATCTAGAGGCTGAAGGTGTGGTAAGATTACTTCCCTTGTTAAATTGTAAATTGCGCGAAATTTTCATATCTTTACCATTTGAGTGTACAATTAACTACAGCACCTTAAAAACTGAGTTATTGGCCGCTCATAATATGACTCCCGATGTCTACCGCCAAGAATTTCGAGGAGGTCGTATTAAACCCGGACAGACGTTCCGTCAATTCGGATACATTCTTCAGAGGAATTTTAAATTTTGGTTAGAATCCTCAAAGGTTGATCCTAACTACGTGTCCTTAACCGACTTCGTGTTGCGGGATCAATTTTTAGCGTCTCTCCCGATGGAAATACGCGCGTTCGTCAAGGATCGTCGGTGCCAGGCCTTTAAAGAATGTACCGAAGAAGCGGATGTCTATGCCGTAAGCCATAATTTATACCCAAAGAAGAATCGAACTTCTCACCAATCCCCCTACAAGGAAAGAAGGAAGGATTCGAGCCCCTTCAAAAGAAAGCCGATGAAGTTTCCGAGCCCCGTAAAACCCCAAATCTTCTTTCCCCAAAACCAACAACGTGACTCCAAACCTCCCGTTAAGATTTCTCCTCCATCTCTCCTCCCGAAGCGCCCAATCATATGCTTCACCTGTGGTGTAGAAAACCACATGAGCTGGAATTGCCCCCAAAATTCTAGGCTTAAAAGCGGACCAGCCCACCAAGTTCACCAGATTAATGCCACCCCGGCTCCCCCGGTGGTGCAGACCCAAGCAGCAACTTCTCCCCCTCCTTCAGGCCACCAGGTAAATTTTATTTTTAATAAAAGTTCATCGGGAACTTTGAAATTTGAGGAGGGCAGCGTGAACGAGTGCCGAGTATCGACTCTCGTCAGGGACACAGGATGTACGTGTTTCATCGTGTCCGACGAGCTCCTCCCCCCAGTGGACCCTAACCACGAAAAATTTGCGGTGGTACATGACTACCTTGGGCGGGTGAACCAATTCCCCGTCGTTAGATGTTACCTGCAGTGTCAATATTATGATGGCTGGGCTAAAGTCATTTCAGCCCCCATACAATTCTGTTCCGTACTTATAGGACAGAGCCCCCAAGAAAGTTCCGACCCTGTGTCTCAGGCCGCCCTTCCTCGAGGCCGAGCTAAGAAAGAAGCCCAGGAGCCCGTCCCCATCAGAACACCGATACCGTCCGATTTCTCGGAGACCCTTAACCAGGACTTTAGGACGGCACAAAAGACGTGTGAATTACTATCACCCTTAGGTGATAAGGCCCAAGACAAGGACACGGAGACTCTCCGTAGGCCCAAAGAAAAAAGTACCTCCAACGCGCCCATGGAGATACGTTCGTAGCAATGGAGGAAACATCGGCGCTTGAAGAAGATTACCCCGCGGAGTCCCTTAATGTAATACAGACAGTGTGCATCCAACCTGATGGTGATTACCCTCCTCCTTCCCGACCAGGCGAGTCTTTTGAACCCTCTGACCTGTATATTGACGCGCAGCTGACACCACATCAAAAAAATCAGCTACAAGAACTATTTGAATTGAGTCACCATTTAACCACCCTATTAGCTCTTTTCGAGCGACTGCGCGAAAATGGCCTCACCATTGGTACCAGCAAATGCCATTTTGCCCACGAAACCATAAAATACTGGGGTTTCAAAATAGGACAAAGCAAGTTAGGTCCCCAAGAGGACAAGATTAAGGCAATCGCCGACATACCCCTCCCGAATACTAAGAAGCAATTAAGATCGTTCCTAGGATCAGCTTCTCACTATCAGCGATTTGTTCCGAATTTCGCTGCAATTTTGCGCCCTCCCCGGCCCCCTTTTAAAAAAGAATTTCCCCGATCGTCGTGACGTTGGAATGATGTTGCTGTTTCCCATTTTAATCAGCTCAAGAGTAACCTCATTTCTGACCCCATTTTAAAGTTTCCCAACCCGGAAAAATCCTTTGGGATTAAGACCGCCCGAGCAACGAGGGCATTGGAGGTGTGCTCCTTCAATACGAGGATGACGGAACGAGTCATCCAGTTGCATATGCTAGTCGCCAATTATTACCACGCGAAAAGAGATATGCCACTATAGAGAAGGAAGCTCTATCAATTATCTGGGTTATAGACAAATTCAAAATATACTTGATAGGAAAAGAATTTCAGATAGGAACCGACCACCGTCCGTTAGCCTATATTAGGAATGTGCGACACTCCAACGGCCGAATCATGCGCTGGAGTTTACTCTTGCAAGAGTATCAATTTAAAATAAATTATATAAAAATGTTCCGATAACCAAGTCGCTGACGCACTCAGTAGGAATGCGTTACCGAATAGCGTAGAGTAATTATATTCGTAGGATTAGGATCTATGTATGTATATACCGTCTTGAACGACTGAAATTAGATTCTCTTGTAATATAATTATTTAATGTATACGTCTGAATTTTGTAACGCTCAATGTCTATTTTTTTGTATGTATATATATTTGTACCCATTAAATTACGTATAAATTATTTTGTCCCATATGTACTAATTTTAACACATTTCATTGTTCCATGCACTTTTTTTTATTAAGTTTGTATTAAAGGTTATTTTCCCCTATAATCAAAAGATCAAAATAATCATATGTATTGAGGTAATACTAGTTAGGTGCAGGAAGATACGGTTGGTACAAGAAAACGAGTTCCCCACAACGGAGCTCTATCGTTGTCCCTTCTCTCTTGTTTTCGAAGTGACAACTTCCCCCGGAATGGAGGGGTGTGATAGAACGGGTTGAGGCCGCGTTAATTTCAACCACTATCACATGTTATTTAAAACCACGATGCTGCCCACGTGCATCTTCGCTTTGAAGCCTGGGGCCTTATCGCAGCCACCTGAGTCAATGTTTAAAAAGGAGGTTTATCTTCCCCCGTCGCCCCATGCGCCGAACCTCGCCAGATTGAGTTAGGTTTATGGGCAGATAAGGCATTAGTCCCAGGCTCGGCTGTGCATTCCCTCGAAGCTCCCACTCCACTGTCCCCCACGCCAAGGGGATGTCCTGACTATTTATTTGGAAACTTTACCACTAAGATCAGATTGGAGATCCAGATTTTCGTCGCAAAACATCACTACGACCCACTCTCACCTTGTGCGCCAAGGGACCTCGACCTCGAGATTCACCATCACTTGTCCAGAAGAAGGACAATATCCTTTGAGTGCCAAGGTTCGAGCCTTCGTGACGCCAAGTTCCCAAGGCTTTCCCTGTTGTTCAGAAAGAGAACAACTTTAGAACAGCCTTTGTTCTTTTGAGCCTGTTCGCCAAGAAACGGTTCTGACCCTTCCCGTGTTGTTCAGGAAGAGAACAACGTTAGAACAGCCATTGTTCGGTCGAGCCCGTTGACAAGAAACGGTTCTCCCTCCCCATCATCTGTTGTTCAGAGGAGAACAACGTATAACAGCCATTGTTCTTTTGAGTCCGTTCGCCAAGAAACGGTTCTCACCCTTCCCCCTTGTTATTCAGAAGAGAACAAAAATAGAACAGCCATTGTTTTCGAGCCCGTAGACAAGAGACGGTTCTCACCCCCCCTGTTGTTCAGAAGAGAACAACGTAGAACAGCAATTGTTCTTCAAGCCGTACGTCTAGAAACGGTTCTCATTCCCAAGATGCCACGTCAGGATCATTTAATCCCCCCCCTTCGGCTAGAACTCGCCAGCGGACCGAAAATTCATTCACGTCGCCTTCCTCTGCACAACAAGTATAATTACGTAAGCAGAACGTTACTTTGAGTATTTTACCCTTTTGTCAATTCTATCCTGTACTTTAAATGGTTTAGCCAACTATCCCCTCCCTTTAACTTTATATTTGTTTTACCTTTTAAAATCTTTCAATCCTCGGATTAGCTCGATTCCCCAAGATCCTTTCCATTCTCTGTTTGTGTCAATATTTTCCGTTTTGTGTGTTGTTGATAGTTATTATTAATGAAACTCTATTTTATTAATGATAGCAATATTATTATCCTTGAGCTGAGTTCCACTTCTTAAGCATATCGAAGATACATAATATCGGCCAGCCAGACATCCACGCACTCTAAAGATAATTAAAGAAGTTCCCTCAACGAATGGTTATATATGGTATATCGTCGAGAGTCCATTCTACGACATCCATTGCTACTTGAACGACGCCCAATCACTTTTCAAAATAACAGAAAATTTCTAGGTCTCACATTGGATTAGAGGCTTACATGGAAACCCCACATCTTAAACCTCAAAAAATGGTGCTATAAATTCACAAACATTCTGACTAAACTGTCTCATCATCACTGGGAGGCAGACAGAAGCACCCTCCTGTACCTTTACGAAACTCTCATCTTTTCCAAAGTAAACTACGTATGCTATCTCTACAGAGCAGCATTAAAATATGTAATCCAGGAATTAGATCTTGTACAAAACCAAGCCCTCCGTCTAGCCACCGGTGCCTTTAAATCAAACGCAACATCCTCACTTTGCACCGAGATTGGAGTGCTACCTCTGCTGAACCAAAGACTAGTTGCAGAACTCAAATACCTTGCACGTGTTTACAGACATAACAACAAACTAAAAAGAATACAAAAAATACGCTACTAGCAGAAAACCCAAGGTCCCGCAGCTACATCACCTTCACGGTAACGGTTAAAAAACTCTTACAAAGTTTAAACGTGCCAGAGCCAAACATCCTCATTGACAACTATTATACTATTCCACTGTGGATTATTTAACCTTCAGTAATATTTCAAATAACTCTCCCATCTTTGAAATCTACAATGACGCCCGTAGTGGTATCCAACATTTTCCAGGACAACCAAATGTCCCATCAACCATGTCGGTCCATATTCACAGATGGATCGAAATCGGTAGATGGCGTTGCATGTCTTGCAATTCTCCTGCACCACATACGAGCAGCTCGACTTACAGATTCCGCAGAACTCACTGCCATCTACATGGGTCTCAAGTCCATCAAAATAGGTACCAATAAAAGCACAATATTTTCTGACTCAAACAGTCCGCTAACAATGATAAAATCACCCAACAAAACTCATCCCCAGCCATTGAAATTCCAAGAAAGATAACGACGATTTTAGGTAACGTAACCCAATGATGATGTCCCTCCCATGTAGGGACAAAAGGCAATAACGTCGCTCAGAGATAAGAAATCAGCAGTCGCAGATAACTCACTGCCCAATGAACCAACATACCACAAAGATTATTACAACCGCATTGTCGAGGCAGTTAAAAACCTTTGCAAGTCTGAATGGTATGTACACGGTCATCAACATCTATGACAAATAAAAAATGACCTTAACAAGTGGAAGAGCTCTTCCAGAAAGTCGTAGTCTTAGGACGCTTACGACTAGGACTCACAAAGCTTACCCACAGCTATTTCTTTGCAAATTATTTGTTTTCTATCCCACACATATTACTAACCTACATTAGATCCCACCGATACCGGAAAATATACCTGGGTAACAGCGCAACACTTAAGAAAATCCTCACCGATGAACTCCAAAAGAAGTACGGCACTGGTAGCATACTTAAAGAAAAGTAAATTATATACTAAAATCTAGAAAAAGAAATGAACCCAAACCGATAAATTATCAAACTTCGCTTCTTGCTATTTTACTAAACTTTTAATTCAGGAACCATTTCATTACTACTACCCATTCATTTCAATTCACTTCATCTATTACATCACCTTTCACACACTCATGAATATTATTCACGCTTTTAAATTTTAATTACTATAAAATACCGTGCCTGTTTAGATCCATAATGGGGTGAAGGAAGGCATAAAACGCAAATAAAAAAAAGATGCCATTTCGGCTGTTTGATAGCAATAAGTACTGCATTTGATAGTCTTCTCACCCGTATGGATTATTTCATTAACCTTTATACTTCCCATTTGCTTTGCTTGATAGGTTCATTTGCCTTTGAAAGGATTCTCATCTTTGTGGGTTCTTTAATGTCTCTGAGGAGACCCCATTCGCGCTGCTTTATAGCGACAGGAACTGCAGTTGAAAGGCTTCTCGCAAATGTGCTCCCATATGTTCCTCACGATGCCTGCGATGCGTCGTCTGATAGGGAAAAGAACGACTTTTAAAATTTCTTAATAGCTCTTGAAAAATTAACTTCCATCATATTTGAAGGTAGGGAATCATTCTTCCAAAAAATCTAGAGTAAATTTTAATTCAAATATAAAGACCAACATCTAAAAGGTGTGGTCGGCACGCTTCAGCCAGTCCTATCCCTCCCCCTTTATACCTTATTAAGCACGTCATAGGCCCTCTCAGTGATGGAGTGTAATTTTTGTAGCATCGCGCCCAGGCAACAAGCACACACCCTCACAAACCCCTCCATGCACATTTATGATATACAAAATCACCCAATTCCTCCTCGGTCAGCCCTTTCTCTCTCAAACACTCATTCATACAATCAACGCCCATTTTACTTTGGTCTTCCAACCCATCTCACACTATGACGCTAACTTTCGTATATCATCTTCAAGTCTATTTCTATCAATTCTATACCACCATTTCTATACCACCGCAGAAAGCTCTGTCGCAACCTTACTCACGCCGTAAATATTGAAGCGAAACAAAGATTTAGACAATTTAAATAAGTTATTTAATTATATAGTATAGCCTTGAAAAAATTAATAGTAATCCTAAATGAACGCATTTTGATTTCTTAGCCTCGAAAATAAAAAATTGGGATACTGAGTATATCTTATAGGCGCATAGACCAAATAATGGTAGAACTAAGTATTTAGACATTCATGGAATTTTTGTAATTTGTTTATTTACAGATTTTTTTATCTAGAATATTCCACAAACATCTACAATTATCTCGCAGGCTCGAACAGTAGTTTACTAAAGTAAGGCTTTTTTTTATATAACCTCATTTAGTATCTGACTCTCATACTACATCATTATATGTACTATCATAGTTAAAAGTAGAGAGCTCTCAACGAATTTGAAAAGCAAAGATAATTGAGCATTGAAGAGAAGGAAAAAGCTATAGAAGTATTCTTACAGCCTTACGTGTTCCTCAAAGCACTGTAGTTTGGATTGCTACAAAATGGAAAACCTCCAGGACTACTGCAAACCTTCCTCGCTGTGGACCTTTGAGGAAATTAATCAACAAGTTCATAGACGGAGGCTGAGATCGCGCTTGAAGAACCCTTTTATAAATAACATATGGGGTGGGGCGATTTTCCAACTTTTTTCGAATCTATTTAATGAGTAATGAGGAAATGTTGCCAATTGGTGAGAAAAATTTGTTAAAACAGTTTTGCTTTATAACCATACAGCCTGTGCTTTGAGCTTGAAAATAGAAAACTTACATTAAAAATAACCAAAATATAGGTAATACTCCAAATATTTATATGCGAGAAAATTACTTGCGAGTACTACTGATAATAATGATTTTTTTTTTATATTTTATGTATGCAAAAGCTATGAATTGAATAACTATGTATATCTTCAGTTGGCTCAAGAAGGAACATAAAAATAAAATATGCCACATTTGACACTGTAACTGTGAAAATTGCCCAAAATTTAATTTGAAATTGAGAAGTTTGCTGGTAGTTTGTAAACAATAATCTGTGGTGCACACAATATGTGCACACACAAACGCATGAAGTAATGTGTACACTCAGCCAATGTAAATAAATTTGTGTGTCAAACAAAACAAAAAGAAACTCAAACGAAACACTGTTACGGAGCTGATCTTACATGAAGACGAGTCTTATTCATTCATCTTATCAAAGCAACGAACATTAAGAGTTGTATTTAACATCATCAAAGATAAGCCCGTGAAATCGATAATCAATCTAATTCGAACTCCTCCTCCATTTGCTACCCAAAGCTACTAAATAAATAGAACTGAAGTTTTATTGTTTTTATCACCATTTTGCTCGAAGGCAAAATCATATCAGAATTTCTACTTATCGCCCAGCCCAAAATATTCATCCATTACCTTTTGGGGTCAGGTAATAATTTCTCGGAACGTTATCGTATCACCCAAATCCGGTTTAACGATCAACGTTTCGCAACAATCTTATGGGGAGCGCAATAGCAGAGGACCACATAAAAACCATCCAAACAAACTCCTAAAAAAACATTCACAACCTATTCAACCCCCGCCCCCCATAAATCTATAATGTTAACATATGGTAAAAAAATTTCGTAGTAATAAAATAATTGTTTCAGCTTGCGCAAACGCCTAGTGTTTCTAAGAATATATGCTAGGTCACAACCCGGTAAGGTGCGCGGCGATTTGCCTTCCTGGCCGCCGTGCTGAAGGGACTCAGCGCCACACCCGTCCCCAGCGCCACACCCGTCCCCAGCTTAGCCTCTTCTTCTTTCAGACAGCCTGTATTTCTCCCCTACTTCCTCACTTTCCCTACAACCTCTCCCACAACTTTCTCTGGTGGGCCTCTATTTTCACAGGGTAGATGCTGAACTTCTTCTCAACCAAATATCCCGGATCGGAGCTGAGGGGGTAGGGGATAATGTTCCCTAACCCCTGAGCTCCGGTTAAGGATGGTAAGTTTTAACAACCTGCTTCATCTCCATCCATAACTTTCTCACATCCCTTTTCTTTCTCACTTCACTATCTATTATTTTACGCCGTGCCTAAGGTGGAGCCGCCATGCCAACGGTCTGCCAGGTCACCAGGGTGGAGAGGTGGCCTTAAATGCTGACACCTGCCTCTGCCAGCTCCATACACACCCTTCGCAGAGCGGGCCACTGCGAGGAGTGATTAGCGTTTGCTTCCCATAAAAATAAAGGTCACCATGACCAATGATAATAAAATTAAACAAATCCCCCTCAATTTCCCCTCGTCCATCGTCGGATCCGCCCTCGGGCAGCTCCAAAGAAAAAAATGGAGGTCTTCCCCCCTGTGCTATCCAGGGGACACTCCAAATCTCTCTAACCGGAGAGGAGGCCTACTTCTCTCCGTCGTCTATGGGTGTAGGGGAGTCCCCCTCACATCCTGGTCTGGAAGTGCCTTCGGGCACCTCCATCTTTCCAGCGCCCCGTAGGGAGCGAAGCGATTTGCCTTCCTGGGTGCCGTGCTGACGGACCTCAGCACCCCGTTGGGCTCCAGCTTAGCATTCTTCCTTCCTTCGCTAACCCCTAATTTCCGACTCCTGTACCACTCCTCCCTCACCGTCACCCTGCTTTTCCGTGGTCGCTTTACAACCACCTTTTCTCTACTCTTTTGTTGGCCCCTTCTTCTCCTGCCCATGGACCTCCCCAATCACGACGCAGCGCTCATTTTCATCGCACACCCGAATACTCCGACGTAAGGATGTTAGGCGTGATGACCCTAACTGCTCAGAAGTCTGTCACCAAGCTTGATCCGCTACTCTGATCATCCTACGATGCTATGTGTTGGTTTGGTCCGGGGTTCCCAAGGAGTAGCGTTGAAGGCGTATAGCGGCCCGCCTAGTGGTAACGGCCGGGGCCATGTAAAAGGCGTCCAGTATTGCCGGTCCCTTGTTGGGGTCAGTGTGGGTCGCCACGGGAATGGGTGTTAAATTTCACTTATTGGCCATGGATACTATTCGTGACTCACCAACTCTACAAAAGGAACAAAAAAAAACAACAGAAAAAGCAAAAAATAAACGACCTCAGAATAATATTCGGACTGGCTTGTCGGTCCAAATACATAACTGTCAAAACCACAAGAAATGAACCATTCTGTGCAGTCGAACTACGAGAACAATTACGAGGGGCGGTCAATATGTTTTGCGAATCGGTAGGGCAAAACAGAGGAAGGGGGATGGTTGTTTGTGGGGAGATTACGACATGTTATGACAAGTCAGGGCCTGCAGCCGCACGCTCCTGCCTCGTCTATTTAGGAAGCAGTAGCTCATCGCAAATCGTCAGTCACAAATTTTTCAACAATGGAGAAGGTTGAGCACCGACCTGGCAGTGATCAAATTTTTGACCAAGGAAGGCAAGAATGTAAAAGAGATCCATGAATGCATGGTTGCAGTGTACACCGACACCACCCGTTCCTATGCAACCATTGCTCGCTGGAATAGGAAGCTCTTCCATGGCCGTGAGTTCCTTGAAGATGATCCCCGTCCAGGACGCCCATCAGATTCAGATGTGACCAACGAAGACAATGTGGCCCGTGTGGAGAGGGTGATCCTCGAAAATCGACGGGTGAAGGTCGAAGAAATCGAGCGAACACTTGGAATATCACATTGAAGTGTTATCAACATCATCCACGACAATTTGGACATGACCAATGTATCTGTCCGTTGGATCCCTAGAAACGTCACGCTTCATGATCGACTTTAACGTCGTCAAAGTCCACAAGGCCAGAGTTGCACAAGCTGCCCCGCGCGAATGCGGATTCGAAGAGATCAAGCATCCCCCCTACAGTCCAGATCTGGCCCCTAGCGACTACTTATTATTTCGCCAGCTCAAGGCTGCACTGCGTGGATACCGGTTTGTGGACGATGAAGATGTCCAGCTCACCGTCCAGTAGTGGATTGAACAGCAGTCGGGAGATTTTTGGTTGTCGGGAATTTTGAAGCTTCAGGACAAGTGAGCCTAGTGCATTGAAGTCGAGGGTAGTCATATTGAAAAAAAATAAAACACTTTTCCTCATATCTCGTTTCCTTATATCCGAATTGCAAAACTTATTCACTGCCCCTTGTACAAGTCGTTACAGAAGAGTCACAACCAGAATGTTCAATCAATCCTGACCGAACAGAGGCTACAGTTAAAGCCAAGTCAGAAAAAAATATCAAAAGAAAACTATTGTCCCTCACCACCTTAGGTGATAATCAAATAAAACCAACGGACAAAAATAATCACAAGCTAAGAGTAGGTACGGTTCTACTCAACAAATTTATGCCTAGACCCAAAAGTATGGAGGCCTCCATATGCCAAGGGAATACAAAAGCAATTTGAAAATGACAGCCATCAAATAGACTCTGTTTCCATCTTCGAGAGGAAATCACCCACACGCTCAATTCCGCTAAAAATCACCAAAATAACATTCAAACAGCAAACTATCCCAGAAATAATCAAATTCGCAGTGTGAATACAGTAAGAACTTCCCACTCTAATTCAAAGTCGATCGTGCCTGATGTTTGGTCACCCGGCCAAATATTGTAAAACTGATCTACAATTATGCTTCAAATGCAGCGAAAAAGGACACAACAGTGAACAATACAAAGCAAAGGGAAGATGCATTAACTATAGAGATAACTGTAGAGCGAACATGTCCTCACTTCAACTTCCATCAGTAGGTACGGATTATACCTGTCCATTTTGGCATCCAAAGTCACCAAGCCTTAAAAGACATGGCCGAGGATTGAAGAATGTTGAGTACTCCAACTAATGCTACCATTGTTTCCACCACCAAAGTTCCAACCAGCAAATTAACTTCCAAACCAACATTGGACCTGACAGCCCTCAGCAAAACCTCAATATCCATCAAAAACAGCCTAAGACGCCTAGAAAGCCCCCAATTAAAGCCCCACCACGTCCAAACTTAACAACCAACCACTAAACACCTCGAAACAGACCTAAGTAAAGCACAATCACAAAAAAGATGCCATCAAGAATCCTCTAAATCTGCCACTTCCTCCTCCTCCTCACCAACTAAAAGCTCAGAAGTTAAAACAACCCGAAGAAACGGCTCATCGAGCACAGAAACTATATGCTACGATAGCGAGCTACTTTCACCCCTCCACAACAAACTTATAAACCCACAACCCTTGACACCACACTTCCTTTGCCCGGCCTCTCAAGCTGAGAAAGCAGCACCGTCTGGCACAAGCACACTAACACCAAAGAGAAGTACAAGTGTAGATATAGGGGATTAGAAAAAGGGGCAAAGAAAAAATAATAGCGTAAGCGAGTTGCGAACAGCTTCCCGGGTCGCTGGACCACTGTTAGCCAGCGGCGAATCCACTCGGCCATCCTGAGTCTCAAAAAAAAGACTCATTCATACAAAGCTTTTAAGCCGCTTGCCTACACTTCTCGCACGCTATACAACCCCCTTCCTAGAAGCGGAGCGTATTTTTAAGAAATGAAGAGAGCCCGTTTGGAAATGTAATCCAAAAGCTAACGCTTCCCCTCCCGGGTCTGGGAACCATTGTAGATATAGGGGAGTAGAAAAAGGGGCAAAAAAATAATATCGTAGGCGAGTTGCGAACAGCTTCCCGCGTCGCTAGACCACTGTAAGCCAGCAGCGAATCCAATCGGCCATCCTGAGTCTGAAAAAAAGACTCATTCAAACGAAGCTTTTAAGCCGCTCGCCTGCACTTCTTGCGCGTTATAACAAGCCTACCAGAAGACGCTCTCTTTTCCTAAATATTACCACATAGATTACCAACTTTTCCACCAAGGTCAACATATTCAACTAAACTATAGAAGAATTTGCAATAAACAAGGAACTCGATACCAATAAGAATGCCTCTAGACACAAAGCCCCACTGTCAATACAGTGTTCACAACGAACACTCTCGCCTCCTAGCCAAATAGAAATACATCTATTAAACACCAAGCGCAACACAAAATCAAAGCTGCAGCGCCCACAAGTCAAATATAAGGAACTTCTCACTAAGAAAACTAACAATACAGACAAAAACGTACAGAACCCGGTAATACCAGGCACGTCGAAACAAACTACACACAAACTCTATACGATGTCCGGTAGCTCCATCTAATACGGAGAATTCAAACCTCCTATATAGATCTAGAAACTGAAGAATATGACAAACAAACTCCAAAACTGCAATGGAATATTCGTGGCCTTCGGGCCAAGTTCGAATCATTAGAAAAAATAATCAAAAGATAAAGACCCAGTGCGCAATTATCTCAACGAGGCTATGCACTCATACCAGCAGCAGCATCTCAATTACAAATATGATTGGTCGAGTCAGTTGTAATGAAATGACAAAGGTAACGCCTTCTACACAAAACGAAATATTCCATACAAGCAATACCATTTAAACACACCCCTAAATGCCATAGCTATTCGGTACATTTTCGAGAGCTTATAACTGCATGTTCTATATACTTGTCCGCTAACCTGCCCCTAAACCACCAGGATCTCGAAGCCCTCCCTGAGCAACTACCAGAGTCATTTCTCATGCTTAGCGATTTCAACCCCAGAAGCCACTACTGGAACGACACGAAAACAAATACTCGAGGACGCATCATAACAGATATAATAGAGTGCCAATACATCAACATCCTAAATACAAATACCTCAACACATTATCACCAACAAACCAACACATTGTCTAACATGGACTTAAACCTAACCTCCCATAACTTCCCCATAGAAACTCACTAGAGCGTTTATTCAGACCTATGAGGTAGCGATCACTATCCAATAATGATAAAGTTTTTTGTTCAAACGGCCCCACTTTCCAGGAAACGATGGAATTATTATGGAGCAAATTGGACCGCCTTCGCATTGACGACAGTGAAACTTCAACCCAATCTAGAGCCGAATATGAGCTACTTCACGGCTCAACTACAGAAAGCAGCTCGCGAACACATCCCGAAGACTAACCACAACACCAGCAAGCGCACTACTCCATGGTGGAACCAACAGTGACAAGACAATAAAAGAAAATGTGATAAAGCTCACAGAATTTTCATAAGAACTAAAACGTTACAGAATTAAATGGAATATAAAAGAGCATCTGTCATCGCGCGAAGGACCTTCAAAGAGGCTAAATTAGCCTCCTGGAAACAATATGTATCTAAAATTAACAAAGATACCCCTATAGCAAAAATTTGCCGAAAATAAAAAAGATGTCGGGACAGCGCAGCCTTATTTACTCCCCTATCCTTTGTATTAACGGAAATACCATCAGCAATCAAACCCAAGTTGCTAACATAATAGGGCATTCCCTCAGTCTTATTTCTAAAGGATCTCGAAATAAGACCTTTTTAACCTTGAAAATTCCAACAAAATCAACAAATTTCGACTTCTCAACCAATAGAATCCTTCCGTACAACAATCCTTTCTCCATGAACGAATTAAAAGCATCCCTAGAAGAAAGCCCAAACACAGCCCCTGGAGATGATGAAATCTCAAACCTCATCATAAGTAAAATCCACCTAAACGCTTTAGAGCTACTGTTAGACACTTATAACCGCATCTGGACTAATGGCTCCTTCCCAGATAATTGGCGTTAAGTGCTGGTCCTTACACTTCTTCAAACCTTAAAAATATCAATCAAACCCACCGAATTATACACAGATTTCCTTGACACCATGCCTATTCAAAATATTAGAGAGGATGATCAACGCTAGATTAAAGTGTTATCTAGAAACAAACAACCTTCTCTTCTCAAACCAATACGGATATAGAAAATATCGCTCCACACTAGATCCTTTAACCCTCCTTGACCACGACATCGGCCGAGTATTCAGCAAAGGGAAGTTTGTTACAAAGGTCTTTTTTCACATTGCCAAGGCGTATGACACAGTTTGGCGACGTTATATGCCGAATAACATACACGAGCTAGGAATCATAGGTCCACTCGCACTAATCATCAAAAACTTTCTTAACAATAGAAAATTCACAATAGATCTACATGGAGCCCAATCTACACATTCAGCCAACACGGAGTACCACAAAGAAGTACGCGCAGCACAACCCTTTTCACAATAGCAATCAACAAGTTGACTCCCAAAGTACATCCTGCCATTAAATGCTCATTATATGTAGACGATTGGCAATTTGGCTCCCAAACGCCAGCGAAACAGAAGTATCAAATCGCCTACAAGAAGCAATACACAAAATCGAGAACTACTCAGTAGAACACGGCTTCATAATTTCAAATGAAAAAACAACCACTATAACCTTTATAAGAAAAAAATAAATTCCGCAAATCCCATTGCTACTTGAACGATGCCCAATCACTTTTCAAAATATCATAAAATTTCTAGGTCTCACATTGGATCAGAGGCTTACATGGAAACCCCACATCTTAAACCTCAAAAAACGGTGCTATAAATTCACAAACATTCTGACTAAACTGTCTCATCATCACTGGGAGGCAGACAGAAGCACCCTTCTGTACCTTTACGAAACTCTCATCTTTTCCAAAGTAAACTACGTATGCTATCTATACAGAGCAGCATCAAAATCTGTAATCCAGGAATTAGATCTTGTACAAAACCAAGCTCTCTGTCTAGCCACCAGTGCCTTCAAATCAAACCCAACATCCTCACTTTGCGCCGAGATTGAAGTACTACCTCTGCTGAACTAAAGACAAGTTGCAGAACTCAAATACTTTGCACGTGTTTACAGACATAACAACAAACTAAAAAGAATACAAAAAATACGCTACCAGCAGAAAACTCAAGGTCCCGCAGCTACATCACCTACACGGTAACGGTTAAAAAACTCTTACAAAGTTTAAACGTGCCAGAACCAAACATCCTCATAGACAACTATTATACTATTCCCCCGTGGATTATTCATCCTTCAGTAATATGTCAAATAACTCTACTCTCTTCTAAATCGACAATGACGCCCGTAGTGGTATCCAACATTTTCCAGGACCACCAAAGGTCCTATCAACCATGTCAGTCCATATCACAGATGAAACGAAATCGGAGGATGGCGTTGCATATGCAGCAATTCTCACGCACCACATACGAGCAACCCGACTTCCGGATTGCGTTTCCGTCCTCTCTGCAGAACTAACTGCCATCTACACGGGTCTCAAGACCGTCAACCCCGTAAGGGGCGCTGCGATTTTCCTCTCTGACCACCGTGCTGACGGGATTCGCGCCCCTTCCGGCCCCAGCCTAGCCTCTTCTCCCCCTTCCGTTAACAACCTTTTAGCCTCCTCTGGCAATTTCTTTCCTTACTCTACTACTCCCTCTCTTCAATGCATTTGTTTCGATGGGACTGGACTTCCCTACTCGCGTTTGGCCCTGTGCTAGTTTCGGTCGCCGAGAGGTCCGATTCCCTGGAGGCTGTCCTGGCTTGATTCCCCCTATCAACACCTGCGGAATATTGGTGGTTACTAAACAATCCCCTTCCCCCCCCCTTTCTTTTTATGGCTGCCAATAAATAGTACAACTTCACAGTCTAGAAAAAGAAAAGAAGCAAAACCCGATAAATTATGAAGTTTTGATTCTTGCAATTTTATAAACTTTTTAATTCAGGCACCATTTCATTACTACCACCCATTCATTTCAATTCACTTCATCTATCAAATCACCATTCACACACTTATGACTATTATTCGCCCTTTTAAATTTTAATCACTATAAAATACCGTGCCTGTTTAGACTCATAAAGGGGTTAAAGAGGGCATAAAACGCAAAAAAAATTAGTGGTGCCCGGTTCCCTTCTTGTGGCGTCGTTCTCTTCCGTACCATGAACTCCACGAGGTGATCGCCCGGCACGTTACCATGATGTGAGGGAGGTAATCTCTCCTGTTTTAATCTGGCCAATGAGACAGTTTCCCTTCTTCCGTCAGGGAATTCCAAAGGGCCGCGGTCGATTACCTGGAAATGGCCAGCATATGGCGCTTCTAGTGGTTTGCGCACGTGGTTTATTTGGACCAACACATAGGGGGCACGAAAAGCTTGGGCACAGAGTGCAGGTGCCCTATGGATGTATTTACAAAGTTGACTTGCGCCATGGTTGCTGCCAGTTCTTTAATAAATTTAAAGTCGGCCTTCGATGAAAATGACAAAAATAAAAGATTTGGGCACAAGAGCGTGGTTTTTGTGACTGCCATAAAAGGTGAAAATCCGAGTCATTGGGCAAAGAGCGAATGCCTAAAAAGACAATTAGGAGAGCCACCAGACAGCCTTGCCGACAGGCCATTATGGATCACTTCATAGTCTTGTGTTCCCTTTCCATCCTCCCGTTCGTGGACGGGCGGTACGCCATGATGCGGAGGAGAGGAAAACCAACGAGGGAAGGCAGTTCCTTGAATAGTTCTGATTCGAATTGAGTTCTTCTGTCGGTTACTTCGTAAAGCAGGACTCCAAATCTAGAAATCCACCCGTCTAGGAAGGCTAACTCAACCGTTGCCGCACTTATCTCCGGGATCGTTAGCGCTTTGATCCATCTCGTCGCTCGGTCTATGAATGATAGTAAATATTGATGGTGTAATGGGTAGGATTTTCCAGGCAGCATACACGGTTGCACTGGTCCAACTATATCGATATGCACAGTTTCGAACCTTAAGAATGGAATATCAATGGGCAGGATCGGGGATTTCGTGTGGCGATTAACCTTGAAAGATTGACAAGGGAGGCACTCCTTCGTCTACGAACCAATATCTCTTTCCATATTACCCCGTAGAGGGCGCGGCGATTTGCCTTCCTGGCCGCCGTGCTGACGGGCCTCAGCGACCCGTCCGGCCCCAGCCTAGCCTTTCCTCCCCTTTCCGCTAACAACCCTTTAGCCTTATCTGGCAATTTCTTTCCCAACTCTACTACTCCCTCTCGTCAAAGCATTTGTTTCTATGGGATTGGACTTCTCTACTCGCGTTTGGGCCTGTGCTAGTTTCGGTCTGCGAGAGGTCTGATTCTCGAAAGTCTGTCCTGGCCTGATCCTCCCCATCCACACCTGCGGAATATTGGCGGCTACCAAACCATTCCCTTCCCCCCCCCCTCCTTTTTTGGCCGCCAAGAAGGGGTAAAACTTCACAGTCGGCGTTCGGTTCGCGGGACCTGGCCGTGGCCGGGGGGGGCGGACGGGAAAAAGGTTAAGGCCCACCAGGCATATCCTGCATGCGGCGCCAGGCTTACCCTGAAGTTACCTGGCGGTGAAGTCCATGGCCCCCTCTGTAAGTGGCCCCGCGCCCGCGCCTACACGCCGACTGCGTCGTTTAGAACCGGCCCGTTGTCTGCGCCAATAGGCATGCGCGGGGCTGATGGAAACCAACCCATAGGCCTTTCTTTCGGGTCTCGTGTCCGCTCGCTTATTGGATCTAGCAAGATGGTACTTTCGCGGGCGGTATATTCCTGTTCATGTTCTAACAAATTTTTTAACAAAGCTATCTTAAATACCCAATGAAACCAGCAAAGAAAGTCTTAAGCTGCGCATACCCTCTCCTCTCCCCACCCCTCCTTACTTCTCAGCCCGTCGAAGAAAATGGATACGAATCTACTAACTCGAGAAAAGAAAAGAAACAACTGGACGGATAGAAAAAAAATTGCATAGAAACGAGTAAGGTCTCAGGAAATCGACACTCACCACGCAAAAGAAGTCCGCCGGAAGTTTCAAACTCCCAGCAAGCAGCAGGCCCAGTACGATCCACCAAAACGCTACCTGAACTGCTCTCACTGCGGGTACTCCCAGGACAATTTGTTGATCGATCTTTCAGAAGATTTTACCTGATAAAACCAGAAAGCCAACAAACAAACCTAATGAAGAGATGCATGGTCAAACAGAGTAAAGATTTCCAAAAACTATTTCAACTTCTCAGATCACAATTTCCACCTCTCTCGCCTCAACCAGATGGTAGTATACTAGTCGAAGTAAAAACAAAAGAACAAGCTGAAAAAACCTTAACATTAAAAGAATTGGCAGGATATAAAGTAATAGTAACAGCACATCCCTCCTTTAATAGGCGTAAAGGCGTAATAATGGAACCAGACTTCGCCCAATACTCAGAAGCGGAATTAATGGAAGAATTAAGCGAGTACTCTGTCACTCAAGTACACAGAGTACATAAAACGATTAACAACAGCAAGATACCAACAAACACTTACTTCATATCATTTGACCTAGACATCCTACCAATATATATATATATATATATATATATATATATATATATATATATATATATATATATATCTAGGATGGAGCCGCTTCACAGTTAAAGAATTCAAACCAAGCCCCAGAAGATGCTACTACTGCCAAACTTTTGGGCACTCTACAAACACCTGTCGTCGCAGGAATCAGGGCTTTGCGCCCACCTGCGTCAACTGCACAAATGCACTACACCCTGAACAAATCAAAAATTGCGTAACGAAATGTGTAAACTGTGGAGAGCCCCACCCAGCATCAAGCGAAAAATGTAATGTCTACAAATTCGAAGAAGTAGCATCCATACGTAAAAAAGAACGACTAAACTTTAGAGATGCTAAAGAAAATGCACAGGCCTTCATAGGAACCAGAGAAAACTCTTATGCCTATGTAGTTGAAATAAGCAGAGTGACCAGAGCCCCATACCACGGAGTTAAAGCAAAAACTCAACCGCCCCCTCCCGAGGAGCCTGCACTGCAGGCCTCGAATATTGAACTCCCCTACCCCACACATATGGTCGACGATCGACCATCCCTCCCCCCAAAGCAGTTGCCGCACCGCCAGGCACATGCACCCGATACCTCGATGCTAAACCCCATCCCTAGCAGAGAGGTAAACCTACAATCAAAATCACAGCAAATCCCTGAGCACATCGACCCCCACCCTGAACAGATGGACACTCAGGATATACCAGAGATCGTCCACCCACAGTCTCGGTCACCCTCTCAGTGTTTTGCCACCCCCAACCAAAACACCTACCACTGACATCACCTACGAAGAGAAGGTAGAACACGAGAAAGAGACCCAAGACCCACGTGGAACAGACCTCGTCCCCACCAAACACATTGAAGCTACTTCTCTCACCTACCAACAGAAGCAGAAAAAAAAGATAATCCGTCCTCCTATTATTGCCGTACACCAACACCGCCCTCAAAAGAAGATACCCAAGACACAAACAAGAAAAACAGTGACAAAGCAGAACCAAAACCTTAAAAACCATTCCACAGCAGACTCCAATGGCCACAGGGCCCTAATAAATCAATGGGCGCCACGACCTCCGCAAAAACCAAATCGCTCACTTCTCGAACCAAACCAAAAGAATAATGAAGCTAATCCAGTGGAATATCCGCAGAATCAGAGCCAACTGGGAAGAATTAAGGCTTCTTGTAGCGAATGAGAGCCCCACCTGCGTCTGTCTCCCTGCGTTTTCGGGTGGCCGAAATACTCTCCCCTGGACCGGACGTTACTCCCCCCCCCTCCCTTTTGGAGAACCGTCATCACGTTAACTTTCCGCTCAGAAGCTCCGAGCGTCCTCATCCCCACGTTTATTGCCTGCAGAAGACATCCGTGAAACCTTACCCTGACGTCTCACCTGGAATCCTCCGTAAGCCAACCCCTCTTCCCCGTCAGCAACCCATTTGATTTAATCCTCCACATTTGAATAGTCTCCTTCTGTAATACATCAATTTCTAACTTCAGAGTCTGACGCATAACTCTGCAATTTCCCCCCTCATTTACCAATTTTATTTTGCTCATTTATTCTCTTATTCTGTGTGAATAAAATTATATTTTTGTACATGCCTCTTTAAATAACCTTGAGCTTTACCATTGCCCAAATCTTACCTGACCTCGTTGCCCTCTTTCTCGCTGTTCTGCGCGTCGAAACTCGTGGCGTTCCGTCCCTTATTGGTCCGCCTTCCAGTTATTGGTCCCTCCCCCATAGATATAATATGGTATTGATATAATGTAATGTCATACCACGACACATCGCAACCAGCTCACGACAACCCAGTCGGAGATCTATCCCATGGTGGAGCCCAGAATGCTCTGCTGCACTGAAAAAACAAAGGAAAGCCTACCGAAAATACAAACGATGGCCAAATCCGACTAATAAATGGAATTTAATAAAAAGATAGCTAAATATAGATACATACTTAAACAAACCACCGAAAATCATGGAGAGCTTATGTATCCACGACAAACTCTAAAGCCCCCATCCACCGCACATGGAGCAAGATCCGAGGGATGCTAGGTAAACCCAGTTGAGACCCTACCCCATATTTCGGATAAATGGAAACACTCTCTTAAACCCCATCGATATAGCAGACACGCTAGCGACTCACTTTCCTAAAATATCAAGTAGAGCAAACACAACACCCGAGTTTGCCCAATACCGGTTAGAGAGGGAGTGCTCACCTCTTAACTTCGTATCAAGAAAGTACAAATCTTACAACGAGAAATTCAGCAAAAAAGAGTTGGATACAGCTCTTGCATCATGTAAAGACATTGCCCCAGGCACAGACAATATACCTTATGCAATGCTGCGCCACCTGGGCGAAGGAGGTAATCGCTTCTTCCTAGATATATTCAATAAAATATAGATGAAAAATGCCTTCCCAGCTACTTGGAGAAGGGCTACAGTCCTAGCTTTCCGGAAACCAGGAAAAGACCCAACCAGTCCCCAAAACTACCGCCCAATCGCCCTAACCTCCCGTATATGTAAACTTATGGAAAACATAGTGAATGTACGCTTAACATGCTTCCTTGAAACAAAATCCTGCATTTTACCATCGCAGTGCGGATTCCGAAAATTACACTCAGCCACGGATGCCCTTACCCGTCTGGAATCCGCGATATGGAATGCATTCGCCAGGAAACAGCACTTAGTAGCTGTTTTCTTTGACCTCAAAAAGGCTTACGATGCGTAATTGGCGTTACGCCATCTTAAAAGCCCTCCATAACCTCGGCCTACGCAAACAACTACCAATCTTCATTCAAAATTTCCTAATCAACCGCACCTTCTCTGTAAGATTAAGTAGCGCGAAATCCAAATCATTTCTACAGTAAGAAGGCGTTCCAGAAGGCAGCGTCTTAAGTGTACCCCTGTTTGCTATAGGAATCAACGATATCTCACAAAATCTCCATCAAGACATTACGCCAACCTTTATATAGATGACTTCTCTATCTCCCTAACAGGTTCCGAAATGGCAACAATAGAACGTCGCCTCTAGATTGCCATCAACATCATCACGAGATTGTCTACTACCCACGGCTACCAATTCTCAGCCTGAGAAGACCAAAGTAGTCCACTTCTGCCGTCGTAGAGGGTCTATTAGGGAACCTGACCTATACCTATAACAAAAGAGGATTGCAGTCGTTGAGAACTATAAATTCCTAGGATTAACATTTGATAGAAGGTTGACATGGGAACCACATATAAGAAACATTAAAAACTCTTGTAAGAAAGAAATGAACATCCTACGTACAGTGTCACACCACGACTTGGGAGCTGATCGCTAAACACTTCTCACTCTCTACCGCTCCTTAGTGCGACCCAAACTGGAATATGGATGCGAGATCTACTCCTCTACTTCCAAGAAACGCCTTGCACTAATCAATGCAGTGGTTAATGAATGTTTCCGCATGGCTACCGGAGTCTTCCGATCATCACCCATACCGAGCCTACAATACGATACCGAGGAGACACCACTAGACCTATGTAGGATAAAACTCTCTCTACGCCTCTTTACCCGCATCCAGCGACTCCCAACATCGCCGACTTTGACCGCCGTCATGAAGGACCAAATGGATATTATTTTTACAACACGCCTAACTCTCCCACGACAATTTTGAACTAGAGTGAGACTATGGATGGAGGAAATCGGGGTTACGATGAACCCCATCCATCCACTTGCTTTCCCAGATATTTTATTATGTAAAACAACTTTAAAAATATGCCAGGGGCAATATAACAAAACAATCAACAACTACCACCCTAGGAGAGAAAATTCAATTCCTTACCGACGCAGCAACACATATGGGTATATAATATATACACCGACGGATCAAACTTCATAGATGGAACAGGATTCTCGGTGATATCAAATAACTACGCGTTCTCTGGGAATACAATAACCCAACATCAGATGAATTTACAATCTTCACCGACTCATTCAGCAGCCTACAAACACTAGAACGAATTACAGACATTCATCCAATTCTGTTAGAAATAAGAAACTACGTAAATAGAGCAACATGCAAAAAAAAGAAAATTTCCTTTTGCTGGGTCCCAGCACACGCAGGGGTAGCTGGAAATGAGCAAGCTGATACAGCGGCAAAAAACGCCGCCCTTCGTCCAATCAGGCCCAATGATATCCCAATACCATATGAGGACTACATCACTGCAATAAATGCCACCATTCGGGGGAACTGGATGGCCAGATGAGCAGATTTATACGGACAAAATAAGATGCGACACATTTTCCCAAACTTATCGCCATGGAAGCCTCGAGAACTCACCCGCCGGCAAGAGGTATCCGTATGCAGACTCCGCATTGCACATTTACTACTCACACACGGATACCTAATGGAGAAAGACTATCTCCCCTACTGGGAAGATTGCATTTTACCCCTCACAATTGCAGATCTTATCCAGGAATGTCAAACCTATGGAGAACTCCGACGAAGCTACATACCCATCGATGGTGGGGGTACCCTCGATATCCTAAGATCTGCACTAACGGCTGAAAATATCCGCCCTGGCAGCGGAATCATCCGCTACCTCGAGGAGACAGGACTATTAAAGAAGCTATAGATAAGTCTCCAATAGCACGATCTAAATTTTAATGAATTTTAATTATATTAACACATTATCATACCATTTATCCATCTAGTGCTTCAATCATCACCGCATAATCACCACCTCATCATATCAGACACAACTTTTATATCTCATCTTTAAAACTTATTTACTACAAAACGAATTACGGTGCAATCACCTTGCAGTGAGCACCAAGGGACTCGTAAATAATCCATCCATCTCTCCATATTCGGCCAGAAATATCGAGATTTGATGTGACAAAGTGAAGCCTTGGCTCCAGGGTGTGACAGATCATACAATTGATTGAAGATAGTTCTCCTGCACGCCAAGGGGACGAACTTTCGTGGGTATCTTGATGTTAATTCACACCAAAGTTGAACTTCCTCGAGAAAAGGGTCGGATTTTAGTCGCGAACGAAACTCCTTAGTCATTATCCTGTGCCGCTGCCAAAACTTGGAGGTCAAGAGAGTCAATTTGGACTGAATTTACGTTCCTTGAGAGGCAGTCAGCGACTACCATTGTCCTGACCACGCACGTAAGCGATATCACTGACATATTCTAGAACAGCTATCCAATGGCGTTGTTGTCTGTCTGATACTAAAGGCTTAAGATCACTGCACAAGGTAACGCAGAGACCTTCAATCAGGTGCCTGAAGTGCATGACATTAAGATACGTCGCTACAGGCTCTCTGTCGTAGGTGGAGTATGCTCGCTGCGTCCATCTTAGCTTGCTCGAAAAGAATGCCATTGGTTTTGCAGATCCGTCAACCATTTGGTGCATGGTAGCATCTGTCGCGTATTGCGAGCAATTCGTCACTAGCTGGTATGGCGAATCATTTAGCAGCGGTGAGAGAGTTTAACAGAGCCGATTAAGGCAGATTTGGTATTTTCAAATGCTCCTCGTGCCGAAAATGTGAAATTGCGCCTCCACACTTTTGAATCAACCTGGGACTGCTGTTTCATTAAAGATGGGCCACTTAATGTTGACATAATTCACGAAGTCTTTTTCTCTTTGTCTTGTCTGACGATGGCTTGTTGCGTCCATTTCTTCAATACCGTCACTGTCCAGTCGAAAAAAAGGGGTAACCAATTTACAGAGGGGTTACAGGAGAATTACTAATTTATAGCAGGATCCCTTGGCGCCGGTTTATAGGAAAGTGAATTAAGTATCTTACTCCAAAGATGATTTCTTCACGGGGTTCTTATTTTGGCTAGGCTTACCGAATTTTCAGGGAAAATTGAGGTAAAGAAGGACTTTTCAAAAATATACCCTTTTCTAATATTGGCTTGTTAACGGGACAAGCGGCACGTCACGAAGATAATTTTTGGGCGACTATCAGTCTATATATATCCAACGCGAAGGAGAAAATTCTGAAACGACAAGACTTCGTGAATTTAAAAGAGGAAAAGTGAATGAAATAATCTTCTTAATGACAGTAATCTAATAATCTTAATATAATCCTCATTCTAACTGAGCTGTTCCTCCCATATATATGCTTATTTACTAAAGGGCGTGATCTAGAATTGTTTGGGGGATGAGCTTCAGTGGTAGAGTTTCAATGCTCTCCACCCAAAAGCGGAGCTACCAAAAGCTGTGTATGTCAAATTACTTACATATCCCAAGTTTTATCTATTTAATAGGATACGTTTGTCGCAGCTTTGTGGTACAATTCCTTTTGGTCAATGGGTGTCTTTACCCAGGTGCTTCGTAGACTTCCGTCATTTGATAAATTTATTCTGAGACGCCAAATGTTTGTTTATGCATAGTTTTATTGACACAGTTGTCTCTGAACTTGCGCATTCGTACATTCGTGTGTCCTGCGCTCACTTCCAACGGTCACTTGCACTCTCTATCGCGCTCTCTCTCTCTCTCTCTCTCTCTCTCTCTCTCTCTCTCTCTCTCGCTCTCTCTCTCTCGCTCGCTCTCTCGCTCTCTCTCTCTCGCTCTATCTATCTCCCTCTCTCTCTCGAGAAAATAGAGAGAGAGGTGACGCCCCCTTGTCGCGGGAAGAGAGCTTGTGTTTACCCTTGACTTTTTGAGCTATGTCGGCGGAGGTACCTCTCTTTGGGGTACCCCTAGTAGGGCTTCCCTTGTCGATTTGGTCTGAAACGTGATTCCAGACTAAGTGCGTCCTTCCTTTTTCTACTCTATCCATCTCCTTTTTTATTTTTATCTTATCTCTTCCACTTATTATACAAAAAGAAAAAACAAAAAAAACTAATCCTATCATGTCACTCTTACCCTTTTTTCCCTCTATCTACATATAAGGACCTGGCAGCTACCTCATGTGTCAGAAGAGAGGCTTTAGAACCTCTATAAACAACGCTAATCGACGCTCACTGGTTGCGAGAGACTAGGACTAGAGGTTTCCTATGCGTTGAGGCACGATGAATGGGATGATGTTAGTGTCCCGTTAACCCCTTCCCTGTCGCGTAATTATTGACCATTCCCAGTGACCGTTGACGGGTGCCTCTGGTAGCATTAGTCCGAGGTGGCGGCCCTTTGTTCCCAGTTGGTGTCAGGTCAATAAAAAGCTTTGGGTAGAGTCTCTTGGTGTGGCGGGATATCCATTGAACGCTACTCTGAGATCCTGGCCATCGTGAAGGGAACTAGTAGGAGCTGGTCTGAGAACCTTCTTGGCGAGGGGATCGATGCGCTTATCTGTGGCTCTTTCTACGGTTCAAGTTATCTTTTGGGCTGTGTTTTAATTTTGTTTTTTGCAGTGTTATTGCCTGTGCTTTCACCATTTGCTGTGTTGCTTTTTTGTGTTATTTTCAAGCCGCCCGTTGTTACCTCCGCTCTGTCTTCCCGCACCCACGTGTTTTTTTGTTTTTTTTAAGCTGCCTCGTTGTTAGCTCTGTCTTCATGCCCACGCCCCCCCCCTTCCCCCTCACCGACCGCTAATTCTGATTCGTCACTATTTTTTTCCCTCGTTTCTTGTTTCTATCGTAATTTTATTTGTTCACACTATTCGATTACTCTTTATTTTGTCTCTATTGTTGCTTCTCCCGTGATTGTGTCACTTAAGCCACTCTACTTATATAGTTAATTTGATTTTCTCGCATTATTGTTTCGCTTAGCCACTATGATTGATAGGTTAACGATTCTTGCCCTCAATGGAACTGCAACCAGTGTTTCTTAAAACACTCTTACTCACATTAATGCATTGGGAATTTCTCGTTCCCGCCGCCAGACTAAACGTGGTTTCCGTTTAGTTCCTGCTCTTAGAAAACTTTTTTACTTGAATCAAGCCCCCCCCCACTTAGCCCTGATTCTTCTTCACCTTCCCCTTCACCCGTTCTCTCAGCGTCTCTCCTCAATGTCAGAAGCATCTCGAAGAAGGCTGACTACATTCATAACCTGCTCGTTAACACTCGAGTCACTCTCCTTGGACTCACTAAAATTTGGCTTGCCCCTTCTGCTTGCTGTTTAAATCTGGCTACCCCTGATCGTTACGTCCACCCTCATACCTCCCGTAACTCTCGCGGTGTTGGAGTTGCTCTCATTCACAGTGCCTCCTTTCCTCTGAATAATCTGCCCTCTCCCCCTCTTCTTTCTTTTGAGGTGCTCATCAATGTCTCTGATTCCACCCCCTCTCTAACTATCTTAGTCCTCTACCGCCCCCCAAGCTCCTCCCTCGAGCTTTTTCTTGATGAATTTAGTAACCTCCTCGCTGCACTCTTCCCCACTGGTTCGCTGCTAATCCTCGGTGATTTCAACCTTCCTGGCCACAATCCTAATTTCAAAGCCTTTTTTGAAATCCTTGATCTCTTCTCCCTCACCCAACACGTTTCTTTCCCTACCCACTCTCACGGTAACATTTTAGACCTTGTAATCTCTGACTGTCTTATTTCCAACCTGACGACTAAAATTTGTCTAATGCTATATCTGATCACTTCCTTATCAACTTAAACTTCTCTATCCCATTCCATATACCTCCCCACCTGTCTCATAATCCTAAGCCTTTCTGTTGACTTGCCTCCATTAATATTCCCTCCCTATCTAATGATGTGGCCTCCAAACTTCCTCCCATTGATGCTTCTTCCTCTCCTGACCAGATTCTCTCTTCTTTGGAGCAACCCCTTCTCACTTGTCTTGATGGCGACTCTCCCCTTGTCACCCTATCCCTTGGTACTCTATGGAACTCCTGCGTGCTAGGCAGTCCATGCGTGCCCATGAAAGAGTCCTTAGAAAGGCTCGCACCCGTGGGCCAGACACGACCCCTCTTTCGCTGGCGTTCCGACTTGCGACAGCTTCCTACGTGGCGAAATTAAAATTTGCTCGTGAAGCCTACTCACGTAATCTGCTTACTGATAATAGGAATGATCCCCGTACCCTCTTCCGTCTGATCTCCCGTCTTACTTCCCCAGTCCAGGTCTCCCCACCCATTAGCCCTGCTACTCTCTCTAATTTCTTCGCAGATAAGGTCAATAACCTCCGTGCCTCCCTCCCTCAGCCTTCTGTCCCGGCTCCTGCCATTCTCCCTGACTTCCCGCCTCAGCCGCTTATCGTTTTCCCCGCTGTGACCGCGTTGGAGCTTACAGCCCTGCTCTTGCGTTCTAAGAAATCGAGCTCCCCAAAGGACATTTTTCCGCCTAAACTGTTATGTAAAATTCTGCCTGCTATCCTCCCAACGCTTCTTCACCTGTTCAACACTTCACTTGCAACTGGTCTTGTTCCCTCTTCCTTCAAACGTGCCCACATCCGTCCGATTCCTTAAAAAGCCTCAACTGATCCCCACCGATCCTTCCAATTATCGCCCGATTTCGCAACTTCCTTTTCTTTCTAAGGTTCTGAAGAGAGTGGTTGCTTCATGCATCAACAGTCACATGGTGGCCTTTAACATTAATGAAACCTATCAATCTGGTTTCAAGTCAGGTCACTCCACAGAAACCGCCCTTTTCAATGTGTCCGATTGCTTACGAAGAGCCGCGGTCAGGGGTTGTGTCCCTATCCTCGTTCTACTCGACCTCTCCTCTGCCTTCGATACTATTGACCATACCGTCCTACTTGATCGTCTCCCCTCTTTCCTCGGCATATCAGGCACCGTGCTTGACTTGTTCCGCTCTTATCTCTCGTCTCGTACCCAATCCGTTGTGATTGACGACGTTTCATCCGACTCTACCCTCATTCGCTTTGGAGTGCCACAAGGCTCTGTCCTTGGTCCTCTACTATTTCGTATCTACCTTTTCCCGCTTAGTTCCCTTCTTCGTAATCTCGGTCTATCCTTCCACCTATATGCTGATGACACTCAAATTTTCGTTTCCTCATCCCCCACGTCTCTTGCCTACTCTATCACTGACCTCCTGGCTGCCTACTCCTCCATTTCTGACTGGCTCTCTACCAACTTCCTCAGGCTTAATCACTCCAAAACTTAGATCATCCTCGTCGGCACCCCTGCTTTTGTCAAAAAATCTAAATCTCTCATTCCCTCGCTTACTTTAGGCGGTAATACTATCATTTTCTCTGACTGCGTTAGGAATCTGGGTGTTGTTTTTGATGAGCATTTCTCCCTTAAGCCTCATATCCGCAATGTCAGCAAATCCTCTCTATGTTTCCCTCGTAACTTCTCTCGCATTCGCTCTCACTTTGATCACAAAAGTCTTGAGACTGCTGTTCATGCCTTCATCACCTCACGCCTTGACTACTGTAACTCACTGCTTGTGAATCTGCCATCCTCCTCTCTCCACCCCCTTCAACTTGTACAGAACTATGCCACCCAGCTTCTCCTCCGTCGCCCTCGCTTCTCTCCCTCGAAATACTTGCTGCATGAACTGCACTGGCTGCCTGTCAGATCCCGTACTCACTTCAAGATACTTCTCTTCACATTTAAGGCCCAGTCTTATCTCTCTTCTGCCCTCTCGCCACGCCATGTCCCTCGGGCCCTTCGGTCATCACACGCACCTCTTTCGAATATTCCTTGTTCATCCCTCTGCTCAATGGGAGACTGCTCCTTCTCAAACTGCGCCCCTAAGTTGTGGAATGCTCTTCCTGCTGAAATCAGGTCTTCTCCCTCTCTTACCACATTTAAGCATCTCCTGAAAACGCATCTTTTCAGTATTGCCTTCTCCCCCCTCTTGAATTTCCATTCTTATTTCAGCACAACGTGCGCTCTGGGAAGGCCTCAGGCCTTGAATAGTGCATTACAAAAGACTTATTATTTATTGTTATTATTATTAGTTTAGTACGGGGTGTGCTCCGTTGTTCACCTGGCCACTTCGGTAACCGTCAGTGCTGCTTAGTTGGGAGCCACGGCATGCCGAGGTTTGACGACTCGGTCGGACCAACAGTAGCACATGGAGCCTGCTTTCTGAAAGATCTGAAATGTCTCCTATCGATAGGCGGGAGCGACTCACGTGGGGAGAACTCATCAATCCCCTTTTATACTATTGATTGATTGGGAAAAAAGGTCCAGCTGCACTCAAATACACATGTGCGATATGCCAGGAGGACAAGTGGTGCGTGGACTTCCCGGAGGGATGTTTTCCAAAATGCCACCCTGGATGTATATGCACCGACTGCATCCTTAAAGGAGAGGTCCGAGAGGCAGTGGCATACTGGAATAAAGTCAAAGATCTCTTCACAACCTTTGAGGAAAAATCTAGGGCACTAGACACTAAAACACAGATCCTAGAAACGGAACACGCGCTTCAGATTCAGCGTCTCGAGGAGAGAATCTAAGAGCTAGCTTCTAAGCTAGAGGCCCAATCAGCTCAAGCTCGAGACGAAACTCCCACTGACTTGGGTGGTTCCGCTGATAAGAATACAACTCAAGGAGCTGAAACTGCATTGTCAGTACCACTTCAGCCAATCGGAGAAATTAAGAAGAGTAAGAGGAAGAAAAAAAGAAGAAAAACAACGACCTTAATGCAGCTCACCCCAGGGTAGAGGATTCCTAGGTTACTGGTCGGCAAGGAAAAGTGGAAAGAGAAGAAAAATAGAAAGAGAAGAATAGGCAAATAAAGATCGAAAAATAGGGAAGAAGAAGAAAAAAAATAAGAAAAACGAGGGAAATGCGGAGACGAAAGAGAAAAGAGATGTCTCTCGCGAAAGAAAAGAATACAGACAAATGTGCTAGGCTGAACCTTATTGGAGACTCTCTATCACGGACCCAGCAACCCCTGGTAGCAACACCCCTTCGCACGAGTGTGAAAGTAAGTTACCGACCAGGAAGAGGAAACCAGCAGAATTAGAGTAGAAACAAAGAAATCTCAGATTTCTTAGAACTCAGTCGTTGCCCTAATGGTAAGTGGCAACGACCTCTACATCAGAGGAGGAAGGATAAGCCCCACAGGAAAGATTCACAACACAGTCATGGGTGATGTAAACGACTGTGGGCTGAAAACATGCAGACATGTAGTGGTCGGGATGTTCCCGAGAATAGATCCAACCAGGACCGCTCACTCGAGGAACGTCTCCCTTAATCGAGGCCTGGAAGATTTGTGTACGAAGGAGATGATCTTTTATGTGGACCCTTACAGCACTTTTTATGGTAAAAACGATCTCTACCAAAGAAATGGAGTACATCTTTCTTTAAAGGAAAGTCTGGAATCTGTAACATGATACAAGATGTCGTGGAACGGACCCTAAGGAGTGTCCGGCCTAGAGTGAAGGCGGACGTACGCCAGTACACCCGTGTCACTCCTGGAACGACCTTCTCGGAGGTCGCAAAGAGGGGAGCCACCAAAGGAATAAATAAGCCGGAAAACGGAAGAGAGTAGGCAGTCCTACATTCGGGGACTTCCTGAAAGTTATTCTGTTTAATGCAAGGTAGATCAGGAACAAGTTACTTGAACTTCGTGGCCTCGTAGCAAAGGAAGATACTGAAATGGTAGCCAGAAAGGAGTCTTAAGAAAAAACCTCAAACCGAGATTTTGGAGGTGAATTCACGATTCCCGGTTACCAACTCTTCCAAAAATATAGGCCAGACGGAGAGGGTGGCGGTGTGATGCTGTATGTCAAGGATAGGCTAAAATCGCTGAACTGCAACATAGTATCTCACTACGAACTACTGGGTGGTGACCTAGAGATAGGTCCTTCCAAATACAGGACCCTGGTACTTTACAGACCCTCTACCCAACTCGTTGAAAAGGACAGGGATTTATACCGGCTGCTGAGTGAAGTTTTACAAGACAGATTCTGTATCGCCATGGTTGATCCCAACACTCAAGTTGACTGGAACACCAGAGAAACCTGTGGCGAGAACGCACTGCTCCTGGAGTTCGCGAACAACTAGTTCCTGACTCAATGGGTGAGAGAACCGAGAAGAGGCAATAATACCCTTGACTTGGTTTTCACCCCTGAGGATGACATCGTTGAGGATCTCTTTGTAGGCGAAGAACTAGGTGGCAGTGATCATCGACTAGTCAGATTTATATTCAAGGTCCGCAAGGTAGAGCCTGCTACTAGTAAATCGAGGAAACTTGATTTAAGAAGAAAAGAATTTGCAGGTCTTCGTGCTGGCTTAAATGATGCGAGGCTAGAAGTGTGCGAGGATGTTGAAGATTAGTGGAATAGATTCAAAACTACGTTCATGAGTCTTCAATCACGTTTCATCGCTTTGAAAAGGCTCCGTGGGTCTTCCGTTCAACCAAAGTGGTTTAATCGAGAAATCGGTCAAGTGCTGAGGGGGAAAAGAACGGTGTATCGGAAGTCTAAGATTTCTGAAGAATTTGAGAAGTACTGTAAGCTAGCTAGGAGGGTGAAGTCCAGCATAAGGGTGGCAAAGCGTGCCGAGGAGCTCCGAGTGGCGAGTCTCTGCAAGGAGAATCCCAAGAAGTTCTTTGATTATGTAAGTAGACGTAAACCAATCCATCGCACGATTAGCCCTTGAGTGAATGAGGAGGGAGCATTAACGCATTCAGATACAGAAAATGCTAGCCTTCTGAACGACTACTTCTCTTTAGTGTTTACTCAAGAATATGGACCCATCCCTCAGCCCAAGGATTCTTACTTGCGGGAAAGCTGGAGTAAATGGACCTTACCCAAGGAGAAATAGAAAAAATATCACTGATCTAAAGACAAATAAGTCCCCTGGCCTGCATGGGTTTCTACCTGAAGTGTTGAAGGAAGTGCGCGATGAAGTGTCACGAAATCTGAGCACAATCTTCAACATGTCAATCCGGACCGGATGCGTTTCTAGATATTGGCGTGAAGCGAAGGGGACTCCTATCTTCGAGAAAGAAGACCCTAGCCAGCCGTTGAAATACCAACCTATTAGCTTAAACTCAATAGTGGGTAAAATCATGGAAAGCATCTTGGTTGACAAAATTACGTCATATTAAGAGTCCAACTTGCGATTGAGGAGTTCCCAGCATGGGTTCCGAAGGCACCGGTCATGGCTAACGAATCTTGTGAAATGCTTTCACTTCGTTTTTACTAAGCACGACCGGGATAAGGCGGTGGATGTCATCTACTTAGACTTTCAAAAAGCCTTTGATTATGTACTACGCCGCCGCCTGCTTCGGACAGTGCGTGCGCTGGAAGTAGACGGAAATGTAGCAAGTTGGATAGAGAACTGGCTAAACGGCAGACGGCAATGGGTATTGTTAAATGGACAGGCTTCTGAGTGGGCGCCGTAACTAGCGGTGTTCCCCAAGGTTCTGTCCTGGGACCACTACTCTTCATTATCTAAGTTAATTATATGGATGGTGACGTAGTTGTGAAAATTTCCAAATTGGCTGACAATACCAAACTGATATGAACCTTGCAAAGGAAGGAAATACTGCCAGGCTGCAAGAAGATCTTCGAAAGATTGAGGAGTGGTCGGACACGTTGCAAATGCCTGTTAACATTAACAAATAATAAGGGATGCATCTCGGCCACCGAAACCCCCAATCTCATTATATCCTTAAGGGAACTGCTCTTGAATTCACTGACACTGAGAAGGATTTTGGTGTAACTATAACTAGTGATCTCTAGTTCTCGAGGCAGTGTATTGAGGCGAAGAAGAAAGCTCAAAGGATGCTAGGTTATATAAAACTAAGTTTGAATATCAGAACAAGGAAATAGTACTCTGCCTGTACAATTCACTTGTCCAATCGCACCTGGAGTATGTATGTCTTACAATTTTGGAGTCCTTCATTTCGAAAGGTCATCGCGAGATTGCAACGCGTGCAAGCCAGGGCAAGCAAACTGATTCCCTCTATCAGACATAAAAGTTATGAAGATAGATTAAGGGAATTAGATCTGTTCTCGTTGGAAACTCGTAGATTTCGTGGTCAACTCATTAAAGTTTTCAAAATACTTCGAGGCTTCGACAATGTTGACTACACGGATATTTTCAGCCTTAATGAGAGCAAAATAAGAAATCAGGCTTTAATCTTGAGCTGAAGAGTTACAACCACGATCTGTGTTGAATTTTCCACGTACAGTATCGACGGTAGCTGGAACGCACTTCCGGTGGAGGTTGTCAACAGAAATTCTGTTGACCATTTCAAGTCAAGACTAGACAAAGTCTTGAAAAGTGGCCGAAAAGGAGGACGTAAGGCAATTGAGCGGGGGTTTGCCTGCTCGACAGCTAGTCCAAAAGTACCATCATTAAATGGACCGAAAGGTCTTCTAGGGTACTTATTTTTCTTATAGCTCCTTGAAGCTCTCTCTCTTTTTTTGAACCGGCACCTGGCAGATGTGTGTACGGCAGAGAGGGTCTTTTTTATTGACCCGTACCGAACCTTTTATGGTAGGAATGATCTCTACCAAAGGAATGGGGTACATCTTTCCTTTAAAGGAAAGGGTTTATGTCAAATAAGATCCAGGACTCAAAGGAGTATCCAGGCTAGAATGAGGGCGGACGTACGCCAGTACTCCCGTGTCACTCGTGGAACGACCTTCTCAGAGGTCGCAGAGAGGAGTGCCTCCTCGCCAACAAATAAGCCGGGATACAGGAGAGTAGGGAGTCCTACATTTGGGGACTTCCTGAAAGTTCTTCTGTTAATTGCGAGTTCGATCAGAAACAAGTTTCTTGAACTTCGTGGCCTCGTGGCGATGGAAGAACCTGAAATGGTAGCCATAACAGGGTCATGGGTTAAAACCTCAAACCGAGATTTTGAAGGTGAATTCAAGATTCCCGGTTACTAACTCTTCCAAAAAGATAGGCCAGACAGAGAGGGTGGCGGTGTGATGTTGTATGTCAAGGATACATTCAACTCTACAAAATGCAACATCGTCTCCAACCACGAGCTCCTAGGTGTAGACCTAGAAATAGGTCCTGCCAAGTACAAGACCCTGGTGCTTTAAAGACCTCCTGCCCAACTCGATGAAGAGGGCAGGAATCTGTATCAGCTGCTAGGAGAACTTGTCGAAGACAAAGTTTGTATCGTCATGGGGGATTTCACCCCACAAGTTGACTAGGAAACTAGAGAACCCTGTGGCGAGAATGCGCTACACCTGGAATTCGCGGACAACGAGTTCCTGACTCAATGAGTGAGAGAGCCAACGAGAGGAAACAATATTCTTGACTTGGTTTTCACATCAGAGAAAGAAATCGTTGAGGAGCTCTCTGTAGGCGAAGAGGTTGGTGTTGGTGACCACCGACTAGTTAGTTTCTAGTTAAAGTCCCCAAGGTACAGTTCGCGATGCGAGAATCGAGGCAACTTGATTTGAGAAGGGCAGTTCGGTTGGTCGCCGTGTAGGACTAGTTGATGTGAGATGGGAAGGGTGTGATAATGTTGAAGACTTGTGGAACAGTTTCAAAAGTTAGTTTATTAGTCTTAAATCACAATTTATCCTTAAGAAAGGCTTACGTCGGTCTTCCGTTCAACCCAGGTGGTTCAATTGAGAAATTAGTCAACTACAGAGGGAGAAGAGATCTGTGTACCGCCAGTAAAAGATTTTTGGTCAATTTGCTGAGTACCATAGGCTAGCAAGGAGAGTGATGGCTACTATAATGACGGAAAAACGTGTCGAGGAGCTCCGAGTGATGAGACTATGTAAACAGAATCCCAAGAAGTTCTTCAGTTATGTAATCAGCCGTAAACAAATCCACCGCACGATTGGCCCTTTGGTAAATGAGGAGGGTGCATTAAAGCACTCGGATGCAGAAAACGCAAACCTCCTAGACGGCTACTGTTCTTCAGTGTTCACTGAAGAGCGTGGTCCCATCCCCCAGCCCATTGAGTCTCACTTGGGTGAGAAGCTGGAGAAATGGACTTCACCCTAGCCGAAGTAGAGGAAAAAATCTCCGACCTAAAGACGAATAAGTCCCTGGTCCGGACGGGTTTCTTCCTAAAGTGTTGAAGGAAGTGCATGATGAGATGGCACCACATGTGTCTACAATCTTCAACACTTCGATCCTGAGCAGACGCGTTCCTGGAGACTGGTGTGACGCGGAGGTGACTCCGATCTTCAAGAAAGGAGACCAAAGCCAGCTGTCCCAATACCGACGTAACAATTTAACTACGATAGTCGGTAAACTCATGGAAAGTATCATGATGGACAATATAACGTCATATATAGAGCCAAACCTGCTATTGAAGAGTTCCCAGCACGTCTTCCGAAGGCACCCGTCATGCCTAACGAACCTTGTAGAATTCTTCCACTTTGTTTTCAGTGAGCATGATTGGGATTAAGCGGTGGATGTTGTCTACCTTGACTTTCAAAAAACTTTGACAAGGTACCACACCACCGCCTTCTCCGTAAAGTGTGTGCGCTTGGTATAGACGGAAATGTAGTAGGTTGGATAAAGAACTGGCTAAGAGGCAGACAGCAACGGGTATTGTTGGATGGACAAGCTTCTAAGTGGGCGCCCGTAACTAGCGGTGTTACACAATGTTCTGTCCTGAGACCACTACTCTTCTTCATCTATGTTAACGATATGGATGGAGACGTAGTTGAGAAAATTTCCAAATTTGCCGACGATACCAAACTTCGTATGAACGTTACAAAGGAAGGAAATACTGCCCGGATGTAGGAAGATCTTCGGAAGATGGGGGAGTGGTCGGACACGTTGCAAATGCATTTTAACGTAAACAAAAGCAAAATGATGCATCTCGGCCACCGAAACCCCCAATCTCATTATATCCTTAAGGGAACTGCTCTTGAATTCACTGACACTGAGAAGGATTTTGGTGTAACTATAACTAGTGATCTCTAGTTCTCGAGGCAGTGTATTGAGGCGAAGAAGAAAGCTCAAAGGATGCTAGGTTATATAAAACTAAGTTTGAATATCAGAACAAGGAAATAGTACTCTGCCTGTACAATTCACTTGTCCAATCGCACCTGGAGTATGTATGTCTTACAATTTTGGAGTCCTTCATTTCGAAAGGTCATCGCGAGATTGCAACGCGTGCAAGCCAGGGCAAGCAAACTGATTCCCTCTATCAGACATAAAAGTTATGAAGATAGATTAAGGGAATTAGATCTGTTCTCGTTGGAAACCCGTAGATTTCGTGGTCAACTCATTAAAGTTTTCAAAATACTTCGAGGCTTCGACAATGTTGACTACACGGATATTTTCAGCCTTAATGAGAGCAAAATAAGAAATCAGGCTTTAATATTGAGCTGAAGAGTTACAACCACGATCTGTGTTGAATTTTCCACGTACAGTATCGACGGTAGCTGGAACGCACTTCCGGTGGAGGTTGTCAACAGAAATTCTGTTGACCATTTCAAGTCAAGACTAGACAAAGTCTTGAAAAGTGGCCGAAAAGGAGGACGTAAGGCAATTGAGCGGGGGTTTGCCTGCTCGACAGCTAGTCCAAAAGTACCATCATTAAATGGACCGAAAGGTCTTCTAGGGTACTTATTTTTCTTATAGCTCCTTGAAGCTCTCTCTCTTTTTTTGAACCGGCACCTGGCAGATGTGTGTACGGCAGAGAGGGTCTTTTTTATTGACCCGTACCGAATCTTTTATGGTAGGAATGATCTCTACCAAAGGAATGGGGTACATCTTTCCTTTAAAGGAAAGGGTTTATGTCAAATAAGATCCAGGACTCAAAGGAGTATCCAGGCTAGAATGAGGGCGGACGTACGCCAGTACTCCCGTGTCACTCGTGGAACGACCTTCTCAGAGGTCGCAGAGAGGAGTGCCTCCTCGCCAACAAATAAGCCGGGATACAGGAGAGTAGGGAGTCCTACATTTGGGGACTTCCTGAAAGTTCTTCTGTTAATTGCGAGTTCGATCAGAAACAAGTTTCTTGAACTTCGTGGCCTCGTGGCGATGGAAGAACCTGAAATGGTAGCCATAACAGGGTCATGGGTTAAAACCTCAAACCGAGATTTTGAAGGTGAATTCAAGATTCCCGGTTACTAACTCTTCCAAAAAGATAGGCCAGACAGAGAGGGTGGCGGTGTGATGTTGTATGTCAAGGATACATTCAACTCTACAAAATGCAACATCGTCTCCAACCACGAGCTCCTAGGTGTAGACCTAGAAATAGGTCCTGCCAAGTACAAGACCCTGGTGCTTTAAAGACCTCCTGCCCAACTCGATGAAAAGGGCAGGAATCTGTATCAGCTGCTAGGAGAACTTGTCGAAGACAAAGTTTGTATCGTCATGGGGGATTTCACCCCACAAGTTGACTAGGAAACTAGAGAACCCTGTGGCGAGAATGCGCTACACCTGGAATTCGCGGACAACGAGTTCCTGACTCAATGAGTGAGAGAGCCAACGAGAGGAAACAATATTCTTGACTTGGTTTTCACATCAGAGAAAGAAATCGTTGAGGAGCTCTCTGTAGGCGAAGAGGTTGGTGTTGGTGACCACCGACTAGTTAGTTTCTAGTTAAAGTCCCCAAGGTACAGTTCGCGATGCGAGAATCGAGGCAACTTGATTTGAGAAGGGCAGTTCGGTTGGTCTCCGTGTAGGACTAGTTGATGTGAGATGGGAAGGGTGTGATAATGTTGAAGACTTGTGGAACAGTTTCAAAAGTTAGTTTATTAGTCTTAAATCACAATTTATCCTTAAGAAAGGCTTACGTCGGTCTTCCGTTCAACCCAGGTGGTTCAATTGAGAAATTAGTCAACTACAGAGGGAGAAGAGATCTGTGTACCGCCAGTAAAAGATTTTTGGTCAATTTGCTGAGTACCATAGGCTAGCAAGGAGAGTGATGGCTACTATAATGACGGAAAAACGTGCCGAGGAGCTCCGAGTGATGAGACTATGTAAACAGAATCCCAAGAAGTTCTTCAGTTATGTAATCAGCCGTAAACAAATCCACCGCACGATTGGCCCTTTGGTAAATGAGGAGGGTGCATTAAAGCACTCGGATGCAGAAAACGCAAACCTCCTAGACGGCTACTGTTCTTCAGTGTTCACTGAAGAGCGTGGTCCCATCCCCCAGCCCATTGAGTCTCACTTGGGTGAGAAGCTGGAGAAATGGACTTCACCCTAGCCGAAGTAGAGGAAAAAATCTCCGACCTAAAGACGAATAAGTCCCTGGTCCGGACGGGTTTCTTCCTAAAGTGTTGAAGGAAGTGCATGATGAGATGGCACCACATGTGTCTACAATCTTCAACACTTCGATCCTGAGCAGACGCGTTCCTGGAGACTGGTGTGACGCGGAGGTGACTCCGATCTTCAAGAAAGGAGACCAAAGCCAGCTGTCCCAATACCGACGTAACAATTTAACTACGATAGTCGGTAAACTCATGGAAAGTATCATGATGGACAATATAACGTCATATATAGAGCCAAACCTGCTATTGAAGAGTTCCCAGCACGTCTTCCGAAGGCACCCGTCATGCCTAACGAACCTTGTAGAATTCTTCCACTTTGTTTTCAGTGAGCATGATTGGGATTAAGCGGTGGATGTTGTCTACCTTGACTTTCAAAAAACTTTGACAAGGTACCACACCACCGCCTTCTCCGTAAAGTGTGTGCGCTTGGTATAGACGGAAATGTAGTAGGTTGGATAAAGAACTGGCTAAGAGGCAGACAGCAACGGGTATTGTTGGATGGACAAGCTTCTAAGTGGGCGCCCGTAACTAGCGGTGTTACACAATGTTCTGTCCTGAGACCACTACTCTTCTTCATCTATGTTAACGATATGGATGGAGACGTAGTTGAGAAAATTTCCAAATTTGCCGACGATACCAAACTTCGTATGAACGTTACAAAGGAAGGAAATACTGCCCGGATGTAGGAAGATCTTCGGAAGATGGGGGAGTGGTCGGACACGTTGCAAATGCATTTTAACGTAAACAAAAGCAAAATGATGCATCTCGGCCACCGAAACCCCCAATCTCATTATATCCTTAAGGGAACTGCTCTTGAATTCACTGACACTGAGAAGGATTTTGGTGTAACTATAACTAGTGATCTCTAGTTCTCGAGGCAGTGTATTGAGGCGAAGAAGAAAGCTCAAAGGATGCTAGGTTATATAAAACTAAGTTTGAATATCAGAACAAGGAAATAGTACTCTGCCTGTACAATTCACTTGTCCAATCGCACCTGGAGTATGTATGTCTTACAATTTTGGAGTCCTTCATTTCGAAAGGTCATCGCGAGATTGCAACGCGTGCAAGCCAGGGCAAGCAAACTGATTCCCTCTATCAGACATAAAAGTTATGAAGATAGATTAAGGGAATTAGATCTGTTCTCGTTGGAAACCCGTAGATTTCGTGGTCAACTCATTAAAGTTTTCAAAATACTTCGAGGCTTCGACAATGTTGACTACACGGATATTTTCAGCCTTAATGAGAGCAAAATAAGAAATCAGGCTTTAATCTTGAGCTGAAGAGTTACAACCACGATCTGTGTTGAATTTTCCACGTACAGTATCGACGGTAGCTGGAACGCACTTCCGGTGGAGGTTGTCAACAGAAATTCTGTTGACCATTTCAAGTCAAGACTAGACAAAGTCTTGAAAAGTGGCCGAAAAGGAGGACGTAAGGCAATTGAGCGGGGGTTTGCCTGCTCGACAGCTAGTCCAAAAGTACCATCATTAAATGGACCGAAAGGTCTTCTAGGGTACTTATTTTTCTTATAGCTCCTTGAAGCTCTCTCTCTTTTTTTGAACCGGCACCTGGCAGATGTGTGTACGGCAGAGAGGGTCTTTTTTATTGACCCGTACCGAACCTTTTATGGTAGGAATGATCTCTACCAAAGGAATGGGGTACATCTTTCCTTTAAAGGAAAGGGTTTATGTCAAATAAGATCCAGGACTCAAAGGAGTATCCAGGCTAGAATGAGGGCGGACGTACGCCAGTACTCCCGTGTCACTCGTGGAACGACCTTCTCAGAGGTCGCAGAGAGGAGTGCCTCCTCGCCAACAAATAAGCCGGGATACAGGAGAGTAGGGAGTCCTACATTTGGGGACTTCCTGAAAGTTCTTCTGTTAATTGCGAGTTCGATCAGAAACAAGTTTCTTGAACTTCGTGGCCTCGTGGCGATGGAAGAACCTGAAATGGTAGCCATAACAGGGTCATGGGTTAAAACCTCAAACCGAGATTTTGAAGGTGAATTCAAGATTCCCGGTTACTAACTCTTCCAAAAAGATAGGCCAGACAGAGAGGGTGGCGGTGTGATGTTGTATGTCAAGGATACATTCAACTCTACAAAATGCAACATCGTCTCCAACCACGAGCTCCTAGGTGTAGACCTAGAAATAGGTCCTGCCAAGTACAAGACCCTGGTGCTTTAAAGACCTCCTGCCCAACTCGATGAAAAGGGCAGGAATCTGTATCAGCTGCTAGGAGAACTTGTCGAAGACAAAGTTTGTATCGTCATGGGGGATTTCACCCCACAAGTTGACTAGGAAACTAGAGAACCCTGTGGCGAGAATGCGCTACACCTGGAATTCGCGGACAACGAGTTCCTGACTCAATGAGTGAGAGAGCCAACGAGAGGAAACAATATTCTTGACTTGGTTTTCACATCAGAGAAAGAAATCGTTGAGGAGCTCTCTGTAGGCGAAGAGGTTGGTGTTGGTGACCACCGACTAGTTAGTTTCTAGTTAAAGTCCCCAAGGTACAGTTCGCGATGCGAGAATCGAGGCAACTTGATTTGAGAAGGGCAGTTCGGTTGGTCTCCGTGTAGGACTAGTTGATGTGAGATGGGAAGGGTGTGATAATGTTGAAGACTTGTGGAACAGTTTCAAAAGTTAGTTTATTAGTCTTAAATCACAATTTATCCTTAAGAAAAGCTTACGTCGGTCTTCCGTTCAACCCAGGTGGTTCAATTGAGAAATTAGTCAACTACAGAGGGAGAAGAGATCTGTGTACCGCCAGTAAAAGATTTTTGGTCAATTTGCTGAGTACCATAGGCTAGCAAGGAGAGTGATGGCTACTATAATGACGGAAAAACGTGCCGAGGAGCTCCGAGTGATGAGACTATGTAAACAGAATCCCAAGAAGTTCTTCAGTTATGTAATCAGCCGTAAACAAATCCACCGCACGATTAGCCCTTTGGTAAATGAGGTGGGTGCATTAAAGCACTCGGATGCAGAAAACGCAAACCTCCTAGACGGCTACTGTTCTTCAGTGTTCACTGAAGAGCGTGGTCCCATCCCCCAGCCCATTGAGTCTCACTTGGGTGAGAAGCTGGAGAAATGGACTTCACCCTAGCCGAAGTAGAGGAAAAAATCTCCGACCTAAAGACGAATAAGTCCCTGGTCCGGACGGGTTTCTTCCTAAAGTGTTGAAGGAAGTGCATGATGAGATGGCATTACATGTGTCTACAATCTTCAACACTTCGATCCTGAGCAGACGCGTTCCTGGAGACTGGTGTGACGCGGAGGTGACTCCGATCTTCAAGAAAGGAGACCAAAGCCAGCTGTCCCAATACCGACGTAACAATTTAACTACGATAGTCGGTAAACTCATGGAAAGTATCATGATGGACAATATAACGTCATATATAGAGCCAAACCTGCTATTGAAGAGTTCCCAGCACGTCTTCCGAAGGCACCCGTCATGCCTAACGAACCTTGTAGAATTCTTCCACTTTGTTTTCAGTGAGCATGATTGGGATTAAGCGGTGGATGTTGTCTACCTTGACTTTCAAAAAACTTTGACAAGGTACCACACCACCGCCTTCTCCGTAAAGTGTGTGCGCTTGGTATAGACGGAAATGTAGTAGGTTGGATAAAGAACTGGCTAAGAGGCAGAAAGCAACGGGAATTGTTGGATGGACAAGCTTCTAAGTGGGCGCCCGTAACTAGCGGTGTTACACAATGTTCTGTCCTGAGACCACTACTCTTCTTCATCTATGTTAACGATATGGATGGAGACGTAGTTGAGAAAATTTCCAAATTTGCCGACGATACCAAACTTCGTATGAACGTTACAAAGGAAGGAAATACTGCCCGGATTTAGGAAGATCTTCGGAAGATGGGGGGAGTGGTCGGACACGTTGCAAATGCATTTTAACGTAAACAAAAGCAAAATGATGCATCTCGGCCACCGAAACCCCCAATCTCATTATATCCTTAAGGGAACTGCTCTTGAATTCACTGACACTGAGAAGGATTTTGGTGTAACTATAACTAGTGATCTCTAGTTCTCGAGGCAGTGTATTGAGGCGAAGAAGAAAGCTCAAAGGATGCTAGGTTATATAAAACTAAGTTTGAATATCAGAACAAGGAAATAGTACTCTGCCTGTACAATTCACTTGTCCAATCGCACCTGGAGTATGTATGTCTTACAATTTTGGAGTCCTTCATTTCGAAAGGTTATCGCGAGATTGCAACGCGTGCAAGCCAGGGCAAGCAAACTGATTCCCTCTATCAGACATAAAAGTTATGAAGATAGATTAAGGGAATTAGATCTGTTCTCGTTGGAAACCCGTAGATTTCGTGGTCAACTCATTAAAGTTTTCAAAATACTTCGAGGCTTCGACAATGTTGACTACACGGATATTTTCAGCCTTAATGAGAGCAAAATAAGAAATCAGGCTTTAATCTTGAGCTGAAGAGTTACAACCACGATCTGTGTTGAATTTTCCACGTACAGTATCGACGGTAGCTGGAACGCACTTCCGGTGGAGGTTGTCAACAGAAATTCTGTTGACCATTTCAAGTCAAGACTAGACAAAGTCTTGAAAAGTGGCCGAAAAGGAGGACGTAAGGCAATTGAGCGGGGGTTTGCCTGCTCGACAGCTAGTCCAAAAGTACCATCATTAAATGGACCGAAAGGTCTTCTAGGGTACTTATTTTTCTTATAGCTCCTTGAAGCTCTCTCTCTTTTTTTGAACCGGCACCTGGCAGATGTGTGTACGGCAGAGAGGGTCTTTTTTATTGACCCGTACCGAACCTTTTATGGTAGGAATGATCTCTACCAAAGGAATGGGGTACATCTTTCCTTTAAAGGAAAGGGTTTATGTCAAATAAGATCCAGGACTCAAAGGAGTATCCAGGCTAGAATGAGGGCGGACGTACGCCAGTACTCCCGTGTCACTCGTGGAACGACCTTCTCAGAGGTCGCAGAGAGGAGTGCCTCCTCGCCAACAAATAAGCCGGGATACAGGAGAGTAGGGAGTCCTACATTTGGGGACTTCCTGAAAGTTCTTCTGTTAATTGCGAGTTCGATCAGAAACAAGTTTCTTGAACTTCGTGGCCTCGTGGCGATGGAAGAACCTGAAATGGTAGCCATAACAGGGTCATGGGTTAAAACCTCAAACCGAGATTTTGAAGGTGAATTCAAGATTCCCGGTTACTAACTCTTCCAAAAAGATAGGCCAGACAGAGAGGGTGGCGGTGTGATGTTGTATGTCAAGGATACATTCAACTCTACAAAATGCAACATCGTCTCCAACCACGAGCTCCTAGGTGTAGACCTAGAAATAGGTCCTGCCAAGTACAAGACCCTGGTGCTTTAAAGACCTCCTGCCCAACTCGATGAAAAGGGCAGGAATCTGTATCAGCTGCTAGGAGAACTTGTCGAAGACAAAGTTTGTATCGTCATGGGGGATTTCACCCCACAAGTTGACTAGGAAACTAGAGAACCCTGTGGCGAGAATGCGCTACACCTGGAATTCGCGGACAACGAGTTCCTGACTCAATGAGTGAGAGAGCCAACGAGAGGAAACAATATTCTTGACTTGGTTTTCACATCAGAGAAAGAAATCGTTGAGGAGCTCTCTGTAGGCGAAGAGGTTGGTGTTGGTGACCACCGACTAGTTAGTTTCTAGTTAAAGTCCCCAAGGTACAGTTCGCGATGCGAGAATCGAGGCAACTTGATTTGAGAAGGGCAGTTCGGTTGGTCTCCGTGTAGGACTAGTTGATGTGAGATGGGAAGGGTGTGATAATGTTGAAGACTTGTGGAACAGTTTCAAAAGTTAGTTTATTAGTCTTAAATCGCAATTTATCCTTAAGAAAAGCTTACGTCGGTCTTCCGTTCAACCCAGGTGGTTCAATTGAGAAATTAGTCAACTACAGAGGGAGAAGAGATCTGTGTACCGCCAGTAAAAGATTTTTGGTCAATTTGCTGAGTACCATAGGCTAGCAAGGAGAGTGATGGCTACTATAATGACGGAAAAACGTGCCGAGGAGCTCCGAGTGATGAGACTATGTAAACAGAATCCCAAGAAGTTCTTCAGTTATGTAATCAGCCGTAAACAAATCCACCGCACGATTAGCCCTTTGGTAAATGAGGAGGGTGCATTAAAGCACTCGGATGCAGAAAACGCAAACCTCCTAGACGGCTACTGTTCTTCAGTGTTCACTGAAGAGCGTGGTCCCATCCCCCAGCCCATTGAGTCTCACTTGGGTGAGAAGCTGGAGAAATGGACTTCACCCTAGCCGAAGTAGAGGAAAAAATCTCCGACCTAAAGACGAATAAGTCCCTGGTCCGGACGGGTTTCTTCCTAAAGTGTTGAAGGAAGTGCATGATGAGATGGCACCACATGTGTCTACAATCTTCAACACTTCGATCCTGAGCAGACGCGTTCCTGGAGACTGGTGTGACGCGGAGGTGACTCCGATCTTCAAGAAAGGAGACCAAAGCCAGCTGTCCCAATACCGACGTAACAATTTAACTACGATAGTCGGTAAACTCATGGAAAGTATCATGATGGACAATATAACGTCATATATAGAGCCAAACCTGCTATTGAAGAGTTCCCAGCACGTCTTCCGAAGGCACCCGTCATGCCTAACGAACCTTGTAGAATTCTTCCACTTTGTTTTCAGTGAGCATGATTGGGATTAAGCGGTGGATGTTGTCTACCTTGACTTTCAAAAAACTTTGACAAGGTACCACACCACCGCCTTCTCCGTAAAGTGTGTGCGCTTGGTATAGACGGAAATGTAGTAGGTTGGATAAAGAACTGGCTAAGAGGCAGAAAGCAACGGGAATTGTTGGATGGACAAGCTTCTAAGTGGGCGCCCGTAACTAGCGGTGTTACACAATGTTCTGTCCTGAGACCACTACTCTTCTTCATCTATGTTAACGATATGGATGGAGACGTAGTTGAGAAAATTTCCAAATTTGCCGACGATACCAAACTTCGTATGAACGTTACAAAGGAAGGAAATACTGCCCGGATTTAGGAAGATCTTCGGAAGATGGGGGAGTGGTCGGACACGTTGCAAATGCATTTTAACGTAAACAAAAGCAAAATGATGCATCTCGGCCACCGAAACCCCCAATCTCATTATATCCTTAAGGGAACTGCTCTTGAATTCACTGACACTGAGAAGGATTTTGGTGTAACTATAACTAGTGATCTCTAGTTCTCGAGGCAGTGTATTGAGGCGAAGAAGAAAGCTCAAAGGATGCTAGGTTATATAAAACTAAGTTTGAATATCAGAACAAGGAAATAGTACTCTGCCTGTACAATTCACTTGTCCAATCGCACCTGGAGTATGTATGTCTTACAATTTTGGAGTCCTTCATTTCGAAAGGTTATCGCGAGATTGCAACGCGTGCAAGCCAGGGCAAGCAAACTGATTCCCTCTATCAGACATAAAAGTTATGAAGATAGATTAAGGGAATTAGATCTGTTCTCGTTGGAAACCCGTAGATTTCGTGGTCAACTCATTAAAGTTTTCAAAATACTTCGAGGCTTCGACAATGTTGACTACACGGATATTTTCAGCCTTAATGAGAGCAAAATAAGAAATCAGGCTTTAATCTTGAGCTGAAGAGTTACAACCACGATCTGTGTTGAATTTTCCACGTACAGTATCGACGGTAGCTGGAACGCACTTCCGGTGGAGGTTGTCAACAGAAATTCTGTTGACCATTTCAAGTCAAGACTAGACAAAGTCTTGAAAAGTGGCCGAAAAGGAGGACGTAAGGCAATTGAGCGGGGGTTTGCCTGCTCGACAGCTAGTCCAAAAGTACCATCATTAAATGGACCGAAAGGTCTTCTAGGGTACTTATTTTTCTTATAGCTCCTTGAAGCTCTCTCTCTTTTTTTGAACCGGCACCTGGCAGATGTGTGTACGGCAGAGAGGGTCTTTTTTATTGACCCGTACCGAACCTTTTATGGTAGGAATGATCTCTACCAAAGGAATGGGGTACATCTTTCCTTTAAAGGAAAGGGTTTATGTCAAATAAGATCCAGGACTCAAAGGAGTATCCAGGCTAGAATGAGGGCGGACGTACGCCAGTACTCCCGTGTCACTCGTGGAACGACCTTCTCAGAGGTCGCAGAGAGGAGTGCCTCCTCGCTAACAAATAAGCCGGGATACAGGAGAGTAGGGAGTCCTACATTTGGGGACTTCCTGAAAGTTCTTCTGTTAATTGCGAGTTCGATCAGAAACAAGTTTCTTGAACTTCGTGGCCTCGTGGCGATGGAAGAACCTGAAATGGTAGCCATAACAGGGTCATGGGTTAAAACCTCAAACCGAGATTTTGAAGGTGAATTCAAGATTCCCGGTTACTAACTCTTCCAAAAAGATAGGCCAGACAGAGAGGGTGGCGGTGTGATGTTGTATGTCAAGGATACATTCAACTCTACAAAATGCAACATCGTCTCCAACCACGAGCTCCTAGGTGTAGACCTAGAAATAGGTCCTGCCAAGTACAAGACCCTGGTGCTTTAAAGACCTCCTGCCCAACTCGATGAAAAGGGCAGGAATCTGTATCAGCTGCTAGGAGAACTTGTCGAAGACAAAGTTTGTATCGTCATGGGGGATTTCACCCCACAAGTTGACTAGGAAACTAGAGAACCCTGTGGCGAGAATGCGCTACACCTGGAATTCGCGGACAACGAGTTCCTGACTCAATGAGTGAGAGAGCCAACGAGAGGAAACAATATTCTTGACTTGGTTTTCACATCAGAGAAAGAAATCGTTGAGGAGCTCTCTGTAGGCGAAGAGGTTGGTGTTGGTGACCACCGACTAGTTAGTTTCTAGTTAAAGTCCCCAAGGTACAGTTCGCGATGCGAGAATCGAGGCAACTTGATTTGAGAAGGGCAGTTCGGTTGGTCTCCGTGTAGGACTAGTTGATGTGAGATGGGAAGGGTGTGATAATGTTGAAGACTTGTGGAACAGTTTCAAAAGTTAGTTTATTAGTCTTAAATCACAATTTATCCTTAAGAAAGGCTTACGTCGGTCTTTCGTTCAACCCAGGTGGTTCAATTGAGAAATTAGTCAACTACAGAGGGAGAAGAGATCTGTGTACCGCCAGTAAAAGATTTTTGGTCAATTTGCTGAGTACCATAGGCTAGCAAGGAGAGTGATGGCTACTATAATGACGGAAAAACGTGCCGAGGAGCTCCGAGTGATGAGACTATGTAAACAGAATCCCAAGAAGTTCTTCAGTTATGTAATCAGCCGTAAACAAATCCACCGCACGATTAGCCCTTTGGTAAATGAGGAGGGTGCATTAAAGCACTCGGATGCAGAAAACGCAAACCTCCTAGACGGCTACTGTTCTTCAGTGTTCACTGAAGAGCGTGGTCCCATCCCCCAGCCCATTGAGTCTCACTTGGGTGAGAAGCTGGAGAAATGGACTTCACCCTAGCCGAAGTAGAGGAAAAAATCTCCGACCTAAAGACGAATAAGTCCCTGGTCCGGACGGGTTTCTTCCTAAAGTGTTGAAGGAAGTGCATGATGAGATGGCACCACATGTGTCTACAATCTTCAACACTTCGATCCTGAGCAGACGCGTTCCTGGAGACTGGTGTGACGCGGAGGTGACTCCGATCTTCAAGAAAGGAGACCAAAGCTAGCTGTCCAAATACCGACGTAACAATTTAACCACGATAGTCGGTAAACTCATGGAAAGTATCATGATGGACAATATAACGTCATATATAGAGCCAAACCTGCTATTGAAGAGTTCCCAGCACGTCTTCCGAAGGCACCCGTCATGCCTAACGAACCTTGTAGAATTTTTCCACTTTGTTTTCAGTGAGCATGATTGGGATTAAGCGGTGGATGTTGTCTACCTTGACTTTCAAAAAACTTTGACAAGGTACCACACCACCGCCTTCTCCGTAAAGTGTGTGCGCTTGGTATAGACGGAAATGTAGTAGGTTGGATAAAGAACTGGCTAAGAGGCAGACAGCAACGGGTATTGTTGGATGGACAAGCTTCTAAGTGGGCGCCCGTAACTAGCGGTGTTACACAATGTTCTGTCCTGAGACCACTACTCTTCTTCATCTATGTTAACGATATGGATGGAGACGTAGTTGAGAAAATTTCCAAATTTGCCGACGATACCAAACTTCGTATGAACGTTACAAAGGAAGGAAATATTGCCCGGATGTAGGAAGATCTTCGGAAGATGGGGGAGTGGTCGGACACGTTGCAAATGCTTTTTAACGTAAACAAAAGCAAAATGATGCATCTCGGCCACCGAAACCCCCAATCTCATTATATCCTTAAGGGAACTGCTCTTGAATTCACCGACACTGAGAAGGATTTGGGTGTAACTATAACTAGTGATCTCTAGTTCTCGAGGCAGTGTATTGAGGCGAAGAAGAAAGCTCAAAGGATGCTAGGTTATATAAAACGACAGTTTGAAAATCAAACAAGGAGATAGTACTTTGCCTGTACATTTAACTTGTACGACCGCACCTAGAGAATGTATGTCGTACAATTTTGGAGTCCTTCATTTCGAAAGGACATCGCGAGATTGGAACGCGTGCAAGCCAAGGCAAGGAAATTGATTCTCTCTATCAGACATAAAAGTTATGAAGATAGATTAAGGGAAATAGATTTGTTATCGTTGGAAACCCGTAGACTGAGTGGTCAGCTCATCAAAGTTTTCAAAATACTTCGAGGCTTCAACAATGTTGACAACAGGGATATTTTCAACCTTAATGGGAAAAGAACAAGAAATCACTGATTTAATCTTGAGCTGAAGCGTTACAACCACGATCTGTGTGGGAAATTTTTCACGTACAGTATCGACGGTAGCTGGAACGCACTTCCGGTGGAGGTTGTCAACAGAAATTATGTTGACCAGTTCAAGTCAAGACTAGACAAAGTCTTGAAAAGTGGCCGTTTATGGAAGACATAAAGCAATTGAGCAGGGATGTGCCAACTCGACATATAGTCGAAATGTACCCTCATTAAATGAACCATAAAGTCTTCTAGGGTACTTATTTTCCTGGTAACTTCTTGTATCTCCTTGTAGCGCTCTCTCTCTCTCTCTCTCTCTCTCTTTCTATCTCTCTCTCTTTTGCTCTCTCGCTCTTTCTCGCTCTCTCTCTCTCTCTCTCTCTCTCTCTCTCTCTCTCTCTCTCTCTCTCTCTCTCTCTCTCTCTCTCGCTCTCTCTCTCTCTCTCCCTCTCTCTCTCTATCTCTCTCTCTCGTCTGAGGCGAGAATGCACTACTCCTAGAGTTTGCGAACAACGAGTTCTTGACTCAATGGGTGAGAGAGCCGAGGAGAGTCATTAATACCCTCCACTTAGTTTTTTACTCTAAGGATGACATCGTAGAGGATCTCTTTGTAGGAAAAGAACTAGGTGGCAGTGATCATCGACTAGTCAGATTTATATTCAAGGTCCGCAAGGTAGAGCCTGAGACTAGTAAATCGAGGAAACTTGATTTGAGAAGAGAAGACTTTGCAGGTCTTCGTGCTGGCTTGAATGATGCGAAGCTAGAAGTGTGCGAAGGTGTTGAAGATTCGTTGAATTTATTCAAAACTACGTTCATGAGTCTTCAATCACGATTCATCCCTTTGAAAAGCCTCTGTCGGTCTTCTGTTAAACCAAAGTGGTTTAATCGAGATATCGGTCAACTGCTGAGGGAGAAGAGAACGGTGTACCGGCAGTCAAAGTTTTCTGGAAACTTTGACGAGTACCGTAGACTAGCTAGGAGAGTGAAGTCCAGCATAAGGGTGGCGAAGCGTGCCGAGGAGCTCCGAGCGGCGAGAGTCTGTAAAGAGAATTCTAAAGAGATCTTTTGTTACGTAAATAGTCGTAAAACAATCTATCGTGAGATTGGCCCCTTAATGAAGGAGGAGGGGTCATTAACGCACTCTAATGCAGAAAATGCTAAACTCCTCAACGACTACTTTTCTTCAGTGTTTACTAAAGAGTTTGGTCCCATCCCCCAGCCCACTGACTCATACTTGGGGGAAAGGCTGGAGAAAATGGACTTCACCCAAGGTGAAATAGAAAAAAAGATAAATGATCTAAAGACGAATAAGTCACCTGGCCCGGACAGGTTTCTACCCAAAGTGTTGAAGGAAGTGCGTTATGAAGTGTCACGACTTCTGGCCACAATCTTTAACATGTCATTCTAGACCGGATGCGTTCCTAGAGACTGGCGTGTGGCGGAGGTGACTCCTATCTTCAAGAAAGGAGACCATAGCCAGCCGTCAAACTACCAACCTATCAGCTTAACCTCTATAGTCGATAAACTCATGGAAAGCATCATGGTGGACAAAATTACGTCATATTAAGAGTCCAACTCGTGATTAAGAAGTTCCCAGCATGGGTTCCGAAGGCACCGATCATGCCTAACGAATCTTGTGGAATTCTTCCATTTTGTTTTTAGCGTGCACGACCAGGATGTTATCTACTTAGAATTTCAAAAAGCCTTCGATAATGTACCACACCACCGCCTCCTTCAGAAAGTGCGTGGGCTAGGCGTAGACGGAAACGTAGCAAGTTGAATAGAGAACTGTCTAAGTGGCAGACGGCAACAAGTGGTGGTGAATGGACAGGCATCTGAGTTGGTGCCCGTGACTAGCGGTGTCCTTCAAGGTCCTGTCTTGGGAGCACTACTGTTCATCATCTACGTCAATGACATAGACTGTGAGATATTGTTATATTTCTAAATTTGCCGATGATACCAAACTTGGTATAAACGTCGCAAAGGAAGGAAATATTGCTCGCCTTCAAATGGATCTTCGGGAGATAGGAGAGTCGTCGGACACGTGGCAAGTGCCTTTCAACGTAAATAAAGGCAAAGTGATGAATATCGGACACCGAAATCCTTGATCTCAGTACATTCTTAAGGGCACTGCTCTTGATTCAACAGACACTGAGAAGGATTTGGGTGTAAATATTACTAGTTACCTCAAGTTCTCGAAGCAGTGCATTGAGGCGGAGAAGATGTTAGGATATATAAAGCGCCAGTTTGGATACCGGAACAAGAAGATAGTACTCTGTCTGTACAACTCCCTCGTCCGACCGCACCTGGAGTATGTCGTACAATTTTGGAGTCCCTCATTTCGAAAGGACATCTCGAGATTGTAACGTGTGCAAGCCAGGGCAACCAAACTAATTCCCTCTCTCAGACATGAAAGTTATGAAGATAGATTAAGGGAATTAGACTTGTTCTCGCTGGAAACCCGTAGACTGCGTGGTCAGCTCATCGTAGTTTTTAAAATAGTTCGAGGCTTCGACAATGTTGATTACAGGGATATTTTCACAATTGCTGAGAGCAGAACAAGAAAACAAGTCTTTAAACTTGAACTGAAGCGTTACAACCACGATCTGAGAGGAAAGTTTTTCACCTACATTATCTGTGGTAGCTGGAACGCGCTTCCAGATGAAGTTGTCAACAGTGAATCTGTTGACCAGTTCAAGTCAAGACTAGACAGCGTCTTGAAAAGTGGCCGTTTAAGGACGTTAAGCAATTGAGCAGAGATGTGCCAGCTGGACTGCCTGTCCAATAGTACCCTGATTGAATGGAGCGTAAGGTCTTCTAGGGTACTTTCTTTCCTTGTTATCCTCTCTCTCACGCGCGCTCTCCCACTCTCTTTCTCTCTCTTTCTCTCTCTCTCTCTCTCTCTCTCTCTCTCTCTATATATATATATATATATATATATATATATATATATATATATATATATATATATATATATATATATATATATATATATATATATATATATATATTAATATGTCATTATATGACATTACATTATATCAATACCATATTATATCTATGGGGAAGGGACCAATAACTTAAAGGCGAACCGACAAGGGACGGAACGCCACGAGTTTCGACGCGCGGAATAACGAGATAAGAGTGCAACGAGGTCAGGCAAAATTTGGGCAATGGCAAAGCTCAAAGTTATTTAAAGAGGCATTTACAAAAATATAATTTTATTTACATAAAATAAGAGAATTAATGGGAAAAACTACATTGGTAAACGAGGGGGGAATTGCTGAGTTATGCATCAGACTACGAAATTAAAAATTAATGTATTACAGAAGGAGACTATTCAAATGGGGAGGATAACTCAAATGGGCTACTGAAGGGGGAGAGGGGTTGGCTTACGGAGGATTCCGGGTGAGACGTCATGGTAAGGTTTCACGGATGTTTTCTGCACGTGAGGTACGGTGCTCGGAGCTTCTGAGCGGGAAGTTAACGTGATGACGGTTCTCCAAAAGGGAAGGGGGCGATAACTTCCGGTCCAGGGGAGAGTATTTTGGCCACCCGAAAACGTGGGGTGAACGAGGAGGGCTTCGACAGGAGTTGAGGAGTGGAGTCGAAAAAATCGCTCGGTAGCGATCGTCAAATGGAATTACCACACTGGCTGGGGCTAATTCCAACACACAAACAGTTCAGCCGTCACTTTGCTTTGTTGTTAGCACCTGACTTGGAACTAGAGGAATCTTCTTGGGTCCGGGCGAGACTCCTCAACTCTGTGTCTGCCACATGGAAGACGAGCACTATATATATTCGAGGCTCTCCCAGCGCGGGTGGGGGAAACAACGCTACTCTCGAATGCCCTCGAATCTTCACGCCGAGGCGATTCTAACCCGCGTAAAGGTGGTCTGTGGAGGACGCGGTTCGAGGCTACCGCTTGTGGATGGGTGGGAGGCTTACCATTTTAAGCCTAACCAACTAATAGAATCTTCTTCAGCGCATGGAGGTCACTTCCGTGCTGGAAAAGAAATTCCACGTGGAATTCCCCCACATAATATATAAATTTACATTCCTTATTTTTTGTATTCAAATTCATAGATGCAAATAAATCTATACATTCTCATTTCCTTATTCCAAGTTTAGACGTATTTTATATGTGCGGAGTATGCTGGAATTTAATAAAACCACCGTGCGTCCATTTTGTGGATGTTTTCGCTGGGTCTATTGAATCTTGTAATTTGGTGCCAGTAGCCTACCTATTACATAATCCGATCACTACAGATTAATATTGTTCTATCCTAGCCTATGCAATATCCCCCGAGTTGAATCTGATGAAATATTTTGGCGAATATTGGGGGAATAATTCTCCTAAAGAAAACTTAGCCCAATTAAAAGCTATAGATAAGGAAGGGTAGACAGATATTCCAACACAATGTTGTCAGAACTTGGTCAACTCTTGTAAGAAGCGACTCACATTAGTTATAGCAAACATTAGTGGTAAACGGAATATTATTTCCAATCTTATATTTATTTTGTTTGTATAATGCCATATAAATTTTAAGAATGACGTTACTGCCTCTTAAATGTAATAACTATTATATAATAATATATAGGTGCAGGATACAGAAAATTATAGTTGGAAATAATTTGAATAAACATTTTTGAAGTGTCAAATATTTGTTTCACCTCACTGTAGGTACATCTCTAACTCACTCGTTCTTCACTCTTTCCACGTTTCGCACTTCAATCACTTGAGATCATTTCTTCTCCTTACATCTAACATCAACGCACATACACAAATACTGGCACAGCATACTCTATGCATCCCACACTTACACCCTTACCATTTACTAGGGCTCTAATCGCCCTAGAGAATTTCTGACCTTTTAAAATCTTGTGGTCACAATCTAATTCATCTATACATTTATCATTTACAATGCATCCTAGATACTTATTAAAACTTCCCACCTGTTTAAAGGCGGCATTGAGGCAAATAGCACCCTCTCACAGCAATATCACCTCCAAATACCATTACTTTATTCTTTACTGCATTTACATACTTTCGAATACTCCGGACCCGAACCCTTTCAAAAGCTTCAATCAACATTTTCAAATCCGTTACTCTCAGCCACAACACCATGACATCAGCTTATACCAGACATAGATAAAACCCATCACTTAACATTCCTAATTAACCTCATTCCAATCGGTGCTTCTCTCAGTACTCCTGTGGTGCTGGAACCACATTATAAGATCGCATTTGACTCAAAAGTACCTCAAACAGGATAATTTTGAAGTCTTATAAACTTCTATAATTAGTTCACAGTAAAGCGGTGCTCACAGTTCTTTACTGAGCGAAGGCGTTTGTTTGACCAACCTAAACCGTTACCTCCTTTACTAGTTAGCGAAATGTAAATAGCAAATGTATTTTCTCCAAGAATTTCAGGCCTAAAATTAATGAAAATTATACATTGGAGATAACAAGTTAGAGGGTATAGATTAGTAGAGCAAAATTGAGAGAGTATAGTAGTGAAGGGGTTTGAAAACATAGTAAAGATAAGTTTAGCATAGTTTGAAGGGGTTTTGTTCCCTGGGGGAAGGATATCTCCAGCAAAAGTAGAGAGTATAGTAAAATAGCACAATTAGAACAGGAATATAAAGATCCCTGGTCAAACGGTAGCTCTGGCAGTGTTAATCTCTTGTTTGTTTGTCATAGATTGGTAGGCATTCAAGCCTTTGTAGCAACTAGGAAAAAAATTTAATACGGTAGGTCAAATTTCGGTGAAATGTTCTTGTAATTGGGGTGTAATTATCGGTAGAAGTATTACATGTTAAGGTTGATGTTTCCGTCCGGGTAAGGTCTTCTTTAATTTTTCGGCTAGCTTTTGATACTACGCTCTCAGTGTAGCGTAGGTATTATGGCGAAGAGTGTATATTTTTTAGCAACTTTTGCTCCTTGGGGAAAGGACGGAGGAGTCTTTCCCTTGCAGATCTCTTCTTACGGAATTCTGCATCTGTGAGAACAACATAATTATATGTAGAGAATTTCCTAAGGTCGCGGAAGAGAGCCTGCAATACCAGATCTTCAGGTATGTCAGCCTTGTAGTCCTATTTGTATTGTCCGGCCCTAAGGCTATCTGCAATATCTTCTCGGCCTGCTCCCTTCGGCAGCATATACTCTGAGGTTTAACATCCTCGTGTAGTACATGTACATGGAAGCCCGATTTTTTGTGGACGAGGACCTACTTGGTCGACATGATCGCGAGGCCTTTTGAGGGCGGGGCGAATCTCCACCTTCTTAGGCCTTATAGCAGTGGCTTCCGTCCGCACGACTTATGATTCGGTGGTTGGTGTAGTTGTGTATGTTTGTGAGTCGGTTGGGGACTTCTGACGAGAGGCCATAGCTTGGACTGTAGGATCCCGTGTAAGGGCTTTACTCATGTAAGGATCTTTTTGGCTTCTCTTCTCTCTCTGAGGTTGCAGATTCACTCGAATTACCTCGTTTGACGGAGGATTTTCCGGAAACATTTTTTCCATGCCGTTATTCACGAGCATAGTGTTTAGTACCCTCACGGAGTTGTCAGTCTTGTCAAGTTTTCAATGTGTGCATAATATATGAAACATTATTTTTGCTGACTCTTTGTTTTCTATTTGCAGGTACGTAGGTCCAGTGGCAACCGTCGCCTTGGCAACTCCCCGTAAGTGGCGTTACCCTTATTTCCTTCTCTTTCTGCCTTTCTCCTCTGTTTTTTGGTATTTGTTCCTTCTTTATTAGACAGGTCATTGCCATGGTTCTGCGTGGCCCCACCACAAGTGAGGAATTTCTGGAAAGGACTTTTACATTCACGCCAGGAATGGTCTTGGCCGGCGCACATGGAACATACTGTGATTGTCAGTTTGGGCAAGTGGCAGTGGTGTGTGCGTTGTATATGTGGCCCTTGAAGCACATTTGTGGGTAAACGAATTCCTCACGTTCAATATCCTCGGCGAAGATGCGGACATTAAAGAGGAGAAGGCCGTTTTCCATTGCTTTGATCGCCATTCTGTTCTCAGTAAATACAACTTTAAAAACGTGGGTGTAGTTTTTGAATTTGATCACTTCTGCTACCTTTGCCTCCTTGTGATACCGAATAATCTCATCCATATCTGGTCAGGCGAGTGTCCTCCAACCCACGGATCGAGGCAGCGGCATATAACACTTCTATATGTGCGTATTTGTGGAGGTTTCTGTGGCTTGAGATCTATTTTTTCAGGTTATCTGTGGCACGCGGGGAGGAGAGAGCTTTGATTTCCGCCTCCCTCGCACAGAGAGCCGCGTAGCTATTTTACAAGTAAATTAGCCGTACGCGGGGAATATTAAGCTCGCCGTAAATTCATTCGAAGACCTTGCTCCTATTCGGTTTTTGCCGGCCTGGCAAGGTTGTCAGGGCAATACGCCGCATCTCCCTCATCTATCCGTCATTGCACTCAAGGGTGTAATTTGGGAGAGAATCTGGGGTGGAGGGGACTGAGTTTTCGTGTGTAACTGTGGTGTGTATGTAAGTTTAGGGATCCGTTATGAAAAATAAAGAAGAATGGTGTGTGAAGAAGGTGGAGAAGTTGTCTTTTTTTCCTCAACTAGCCTTCAACAAAGCCACTTAATGATAAAATAGCCACTTCCGAACGTATCACTGCTTGTAGAAAAAAGGCCATGCACAACAGAGCAGTGTAACAAAACAGTCAACCTCATTCGAAAATCAGTACAAATTTTTAAAATTCGACTCTACCGTTTCAACGAGTAAGAGCAACTAATATCGAATCGATAAGAGCAGTCATGAATGAAATTTGATGTAATCAATAGTGGAAGATATGGATAATAGTAGAAGATAGATGATAAAAGGGGTAGGAAGGGTTTGTTCTAGTTTGAGGGGCATCGCGGGCATTTGATTTCTTTTGATTAATGACTTTTCCCTTTTGTTAGTTTTATTTTATTATTGTTGACTTGTCTTTTTGTTTTTATGGGTGTTCTTCTTTATATTCTTGTGTGTATTTGTCTCCTTGATTTGCTTATTTTGTCTTCGTGTATTCTTGAGCTTTCGAGCCTTTATTAGTGATCCAATTTAGTGTTTTACCTCTTGTTTTGTTCTGGTTGTATTTTTGTTTTTCATTATTTGTGATTATAAATACTGTATTATATTTGTTTTGTCGTACTATCTTGTTTATGTGTATAGTGGTGTAGTGGTCTCCTCGGTGCAGAGTCTAGTGCTTGGGAAAAGACGATTTCGGGCGACTTTCTCACGCAATTGGGCAGGGATTTTCAAGTTGCCACTTTTTCTTCCTAGCTCTGGGATGATATCATTGGCCCATGTTGACCAGACCTTTTTGGCAAGTTTCTGTGTTGCGACATTAATTGGCTCCAGACGTTGTCTGCGGTGCAGGACCCTTTGCCGAAGATACTCTCTCCGTCTGGTTTTGTTTATGAATAGGGATGCAGAATTTAGCACTCACTGGAGCCTCCTCATAGAGGTCTTACTAGCCGTTTGAGTCACTAACTGCAAAGTAGATGAGCTTATTCCGGATATTAGCCGAACTAAGATTTCTAAACCCATATAACTTAGAGATTTCTCTTTTCGCCATATCCTGCCTCTCCTTGTAGTGCCTCGAGTATCCGTGGTAGGAGATTTTTAGGCCTAGGATGGTGCTTTCGGCAGACTAGCCCTATCTCCTCTCATCTATTACAATGGGCCAAACAATTTGCGGCTCGGCGGGAGGATCTTAAATTTGTCCCTATTAGTCTGGATTTTCCATATTTTCTCATAATGCTTGATGTTAGAGATCGCTGCTATAGTGTTGATCGCTTGATCCCTTGCCTTCCTTACCCTACTAGGGACGATCTGCGTGACGTCACTGCGAACTGCAGGTACATAGTGTCCCTGTGTATTGTAGTGGGGAGATCGATCGTGAAGACCAGGTAAAGCAGAGGGCTCAGGCAGCTCCCTGAGGAACGCCGGCTTCGAGTTCGAATTCTGCTCCTTTGTGTTCTTCGATCATGATACGCGCTCTTCTGTCCATGACAAAGTCACAAAGGATTCTTTGCAGGACTGAGTCTAGCTGGAGGCTTAGGATCTTGTATTGAAGTCCTCTCAGCCAAACCTTGCAGTGTTCTTCTCGGCGCAGAGTCTATCGCTTGGGAAAAGACGATTTCGGGTGACTTTCTCACGCAATCTGGCAGGGATGTTTAAGTTTCCACCTGTTCTTCTTAGTTATGGGATGATATCATTGGCCAATGTTGACCAGACTTTATAACTCCTATCCCCCAATGCCCTTCCTACGGTTCCAACTCTGCAACCTTCACACAAGGGAATTCACTTCAGATCCGACATTCCTTGGTTTAATCTCCCTAGTTGACTTCAGATGGCGTTGCTACTGGCCTCCAAGAGCCAATCCACTAGTTGTCACATGTGATGCCTCTCTTACAGGCACGGCAATTACCACAGGTTTCGCAACAATGGCTATTCATACTCTATCCCTAAAACCCAGGGATACAATTTTCGTCTACGAAAGCCTGGTACTACTCCTAACCATGTGTAGATATCCAAAAGCTAGAATTCCATGCGACTCCATGGCGGCCATCTATAATCTACGCAGAGGAAAACTACCTCTTTCCTTACTTAAAAACGAGCACCCTGGTTGATATTTCTCAATTATTTAGCCGATCTGCCAGAAATATCCGCTACGTTAGGAGCTGCTCGAAGCCGGCTGATGTCGTCTGGTCCCGGACGTTTACACGAACTCTGACGGAACCAGGGGGTCCTGGTATATAATAGTATATAAGGACCCCTGGTACGAAGACCCGACATTGACTTTTGTGCCTTCGACCGTCCCACTCACCCTGGACTTTGCTTACATTCCATTGGTACTGCAACATTTTTTCTCAACTACTTTGATCGCCCTTTGTGGCTCCTTTTCACCAATACAAAAATTTCCTATTTTATATAATTTTTCTCTTTTAATATACAATATTTGTAATTTAATAAAGGACCAAGATAGTCAGAAGTCGATCCTGAGTTTGATTACGACCGATTTTTAGTCTTAAAAGCGAACGATAGTCCTCTTAGTAAGGCTGATATATTCGACGTTTACGAAGATTTTGTTGAGAAATGTGGCGAACCTTGTCAAATGTGGACGCGTAATGATGGCGCATTGATTGTTGAGGCGAAATCAAGCGAGCAGCATCAGCGGATTAAGATCCTAGTCTTTAGCTTCTGTAAACATGTCCTAAGCTTTGCGCTCGACATTTAACATCTATAAAGGTGGTATCCGATCGCGAGAGTTAATAGATTACCATGTTGACAGGCTGGTATCAAAACTTACCAATCAGAAGGTTGTAAGTGCCCACCTGATTTCCAGGTTCGTGAATGGCACTAGGTTACCTACCGCCACCATAATCCTGACCTTCAACAGATTGGAACCGCCCAAGTACGTTAAGGCTGGCTATCTTAACATCCCAGTCAAGCTTTACGTTGAAAACCAACGGCGATGCTTCCATTGCCAACGCTTCGGGCATGTAAACAACTTTGGTAAACAGGAAAGGTTGTGTGTGAATTGTGGATCGGACGCCCTGCTCTAAAAAGCCGTGTTGCCCTAACTGTGATGGAGAACACCTTGCAACATCACAGCAATGCATTTTCTTTCTCTATGAGAGAGAAGTTATTGTCATTAGAAATAAGAACAGGGTCAGTTTTAAATAGGCCAGAAGAAGAGTAAAGGAGATGTAATCGTATGTCTAAACTGGTGTGAGGTTTTATGGTAGTCTGGTTTCTCCCTTTCTTTGACCTGGCAGAACGTAGAGACCTCCTACTGTTTTTTTGCCTGACCAGGTCAAAATTCCTCCTCGTCCTAAACGTACATCTCCTCGTGATGAACACTCTTGGTCAGCACCTAACAGTGCATCTGAGGCTGCCAACAAGAAGAGAAACCTTCCATCATCTTTTGGTTCCCCAAGGGTGGTTAAACATCATGCTACCGCTCCAGAACATGTGGGTGTTGACCATGTTGGTCCTCAGGTGGTATGCATTCCACCTCTGGATACTCACACTGCCCCTAAAGGACCAAGCTCTTCTTCAACTACAAAGACAGTTATCATTCCACCCCCTTGTTGATACTGATTCGAAATTCCATCGATCCCTGAATGAGAAGGAACCAACCTTTACTCCTTCCCAGGAGCCAGCTGTTGTGGAGGTTACCCCCTCATCTGAGGAGGACTCTCAAAAACTGACTCCACATCCTTCTCTATCAGCATCGAATTCACAACTTTTTCCGATCTCCTCGCCACCACCATCGCCTCTACCTACTCAACCAATACCACTAGCTTTGTCAACATCGTCTGTTCCCTCGACACCTAAACTGACTTCTAGAGTTGCTTCCATCCCTGCTTCTCCAGTGAAGACAGTCCTCTCTTATAGCCACTTATCAAAATCTGATGCGCCACCTCTTATAGAAAAACCAAAGGCAAAACTTAAGCTTTCGATGCCTCCTTTGTCATACTGCAAGCCTTAGGCTAGTATGCCACGAACTACTTCCGTTGTTAGTTCAAATCCAAAATCTCCTACCCCTAAGGGTAGGATGAAATCTACCGTTATGCTTAAACGGTAACAATGTTTCCAATTAGTCATTGGAACTTCCAAGATCTCTTCCCGAAATGGGAAGAGTTCAAGCTCCTGCTTAAGGTATACGGTCAAGATTGTATTGCTTTACAGGAGACATTTCGGGTTTTGTGCAAAATTATAAGAACTGTGTTTGTTAATAACAGGGTTCCCCACAACCAACTCTCTATTAACACAGACCTGCAGACGGTGCTGTGTGCCTGTTTTCCAATTGCCATTATTCGGTCTGTTCGCTGTATCTTCCTTCTGGGGAGGAAAGGGATACAGCTGTTTTAGCTACAAAGTTAGCTAATTTAATTTCTCAACTCTCTCCTCACTTTTTATTGATTGGCGACTTTAATGCTAGAAAGTCGCTTTGGGGGGACCATGATAAAACCTTAAAGGAAATATGATTGAGATATTTCTGAGCACTAATGATGTGTGCTTTCTTAACGAAGGCAGCTACACATCATTTCACATCCAGACGAACAACTTTACATGTGTGGACTTATCTCTCTGTTCACCAAGCTGTAGAGCTAATTTCGACTGGGCAGTGGATCCTGACTTGCGAGGCAGTGATCACTTCCCTATTTTAATTACCCCATGTACAGGTGGTCCTCTTCCACCACCTAGCAAAAGATGGAATACAAAAAAAGCAAACTAGCCTAAGTTCAGGCACATCTCAAGCCATGATGGGTCCTTTCCTCATGAAGATATTGACGTCGCTATTGATGATCTTTGAGCCCACGTCAATCATGCAGCTAATTCCTCCATTCTGCTCTTCCGCTCAACTGCTCGTGGACCACAATTACCCCGATGGTCTGCTGAATGCTCGAGAATTGTCACCAAATGTAAATAGGCTTGTCAACGTTAACATCGGTGCCCAACAATGGTAAAGAAACTTGCTCGTAACCGAGCAAGGGCAGCACGGCGACGCACCCTTCGACGAGCTCGAAAGACCTCGTTGGATGGTTACGTTGTGTCGATATTTTGACAAACCCCAGTAGACAAAATCTGGAAGAGGGTCAAAAGGCTATTGAGGAAATCCAATGGCTTTACGGTTCCCAACATGTCTTGGCCAGATCGTTTGCAAATATTTCAAGCTCAGACAACTATTTCATCCAATTCCAGCGCTTTAAGCCTAACAAAGATAATGAGCCTTATAACCCGCTCTTTTCTATCCATGAGCTTCATAATGCACTGAAGCACTGTGGATCCACTGCACCCGGATCGGATGGCATTTCTTATGATATGATTAGGAAAATGCATCCATCCTCCTCTCACATTTGCTGGACATCTATAACCATCTGGATTAGGGGTTGTCTCCCTTCTATTTGGAGGGAGACTGTGGCTTTACCTTTCCTAAAACCAGGAAAGCATGGAAAGGAACCCACCCATTACCCACCCATTGCCCTTACTAGTTATCCATGTAAATTGTTTGAGAGGATGATAAATACAAGACTTGACAGGGTTCAGAAAAAACAAGAGTACCATCGACCTGCTTGTTTAAATGGGGTCTTATATAAGAGATGTTTTTTCGAAGAGGCAGCATTCTGTTGCTGTTTTCTTTGATATTGAGAAAATATATGATACCACTTGGAGGCGTGGTATCCTTAAGCAACTCCATGTTTGGGGCCTGTGGGGCTTTCTTCCCAGGTTTGTCGAGCAATTCCTCATGTGGCGCACACTACGTGTAAAAGTTGGAAATGAGGTATCAGAGCCCGTAGAGCAAGTTGAGGGTGTGCCACAGGGAAGTGTCCTCAGTGTCACCTGCTTCTCTGTGGCCATCAATAGCATTATAGCAAATCTCCCAGCTGAGATTTCCTCAACTCTATATGTGGATGACTTAGCGCTTATCTGTTCATCGCCTAGACTTCCATTTGTCATCCGTAAGCTACAGCGGGTTATAAATACCGTAGCTGATAAGGCTTTTTCCAAGGGCTTCCACTTTTCTGCAGTAAAGACCAAGGCTGTCCACTTCTACAATCATAGATCGGTGACATGGGACCCTCCCCATTTGTCACTCTATGGTGTCCCTGTCACCTTTGAGCCCCATTTGAGATTTCAAGGAGTGGTCTTTGATACGAAGCTTTCTTGGAGGCCTCATTTGGACGCCTTGAAAAGTTCTTGTCTGAAGAGAATGGACATAATGAAATTACTGTCACACACTTCTTGGGGAAGTGATCGGGGCACCCTGTGGCTTTTGTATTCAGCATTGATCCAGTCAAACCTGGACTATTGGTCACAGGTGTACTCCTCTGCCTCGCCGTCCATCCTTAAAAAAATAAATAGTGTGCGTAACCAGGGTGTGCGCCTGGCTTCTGGAGCCTTCAAGTCCTCCCCTGTGTGGAGTGAGTGTCTATGCAGTGAACGGGGCTCTTCCTCTTCTTTTTCACAAGCTCAAGTCTAACCTCAAATATCTTTTTAGACTTTAGCAATTACCATGGTCACCAGTATATGAGTGCATGTTCAATTTGCGAACTGTGGCCTCATATGATAAATTTCCATCCCTGGATTGCCCCTTTGCTCTGCGCATGGCTGAGTACACAGGACGTCCAAGGGAGTTTTCTGTTATTCCGTTTTCATTACCAAAGGTTCTCCCTTGGCTCATACCACCTGTAGTGTTATTCAAGGGGCTTACTGGTAGGCCCAAGGATCGGTTCTTGCCTTTAGCCTTGAGAACCATGTATGATCAATACTCTTCCCACCATCGGCCTAGTACCTTTGTGTTCAACGATGGATCCATGTCATCGAACGGAGTTGGAGCTGCTGCTGTCTTCCCATCTCAGACAGCATTGGTTCGCCTACGAAGCGCAGCTTCTGTTTTCACAGCAGAACTTGTTACCATTTTTGCTGCATTCTTTGTTATTGCTCCTATGCCATCTGGTTTTCTTACGATTTTCGCTGTCTCCCTTAATTCTCTGGAGGCACTGGCTGCTTTTGGTGCAAGCCATCCGCTGGTTTCCTAGATCCAGCGGTGGCTTTCTTATCTTTCTTCTATTCATAAAATTTATTTTGCTCGGTGCCTAGTCACGTGGGCATCACAGGTAATGAAAGGGCAGATGCTGCGGCCAAGCAGACGGCATCATTGGGGACACCCCCATCAGCCTCAGTCCCACTTCGTGATGTCCATCCTCTCATCACCGAATATGTAGTTGGCTTATAGCAGAAGATCTGGCATGAGGTTCTTCCCACCGAACTCTATTCCATAAAACCTTTAGTCCTCCCATGGCCACGTACCATGAGACCACGTAGACTGAAGGTTATTTTGTGCCGACTGAGGATAGGTCATTGCCACTCACCTTTGTACATCCTGTGCGGGATGCAGCTGTCCATCCTTCACAACTTGGCCTAGTGTCTTCTTTTGAGAAATCTTAGGAGGAGGGTCTTCTTTTTCATTACTGGGCAGATGGCCCTCAAGCAGGTTCTGCAGGGCATCTTGTCTGAGACTTGTATATCTTTTAGTGTGAATAGAATTTTTAAATTTTTAGAAGAATCTAATCTTTTAGCTAAAATTTAATATATTGTTTCATGATTTTGTATTCTGTTCTTGCACCTATTAGTAATCCATTTACAGTCTTTTTTTATCCTTTGTTGAATTCACAATAGTTTATTTTTTATATCCTTTTACACCTTTTGATGGTTTTAAATTCCTGTACTTCCATTCTATTGATTTTAACTTGATAGCTATATTTTTGTATATTCTCTAGATGTCTATATTTTTATTGAGAATCTTCATGCAAATTGGCCTTCCTTGAATTTGGCTGCGGGCTAGTCCGTTTGGGCTTTGCAGCATTTATTTTCGGCACAATTCATTCATTCATTCAGCACGATGTCTACATAGTGACCCTTAGCTCGGCAATGTGCGATCTTTTCTGTTAGGAGCGCCAGGGCCGTTTCTGTGCCCCTTTTGGGGCGGAACCCATGTTGTTGCGGGTTATGCACTCCTAGCTCGTCGAGTTGAGATTGTAGCCTGTCGGTTATAATCTTCTCAAAGATCTTGCCGGCTATTTCGAGGAGAGAGATTGGGCTATAGTTAGCCACTTGGTCTGGGGGATGTTTCCCTTTCAGGATGAAGATGATTTTAGCCATATTATATCCGTCTGGGAAGTAGCCTGTATTCAGCGATGCGTTTGTGATGTTTACCATGCCTTGAATAATTTTTCGTGGGGCATTCACCAGGCTGTTCTTCGTGAGACCAGACCAATCGGGTGCCCTTTGTTTGAATGACCTTATGGTGTTCATCGTCTATCAATAGTGATGGGGCGCCTGTGGTTGAACATCTCTCTTTCTCTAGATCCTTGCGGGTGTGGGTGGGTCCTATGTATCATCACTCCGAAGTCTTCGAAATCCTGGTCGAAATCATCGTTGTCCTCAGGTGATATTGCAAAGATCTTTATCCAATATCTTCTGAATTTCCTTTCGAGATATCGGATCCTCTATGAAGTTGTCGCCTTCTTGTATTTGTGTCCTAGGCCTCGGAGGCAATCCCCTAAGTTTTCGGATGTTATACCAAAAATTTACAGGATTTCTCTCCCTGTCTAGTCTGCCTATGAAATCGTCCCAGATTCCTTTTTGCTTCTCAAGGATGATGTTTTTTTAGCTCCTCACTTAGCTGCCTCATTTTGGCTGCCCTTTCGTGGTTTGGGCCTGTCCTACTGACTTCTTCGTAGATCTCCCTGTGTTCCCTGGCGATTTTCCTCAATTCTTCCGTCCACCTAGGTTGTGGTAGCATTTTGTACGAGATTCTGTGGACGCATCTTTCGTATGATCAAGTGATGAGATTAGTTTCTTATCAACCTCCTCATCATTTTTTTCGAGATTTGCATCACCCAGGTCAGCTGACTGATATTTGCTGAGCATTTCTCTGTATTGCTCCAAGTTAGCTTTTACGCAGCTTTTTCTAAGTGTGACGGGCTTGAGCATTGGCGCTAGTGATATGGTGGTTATGATGAGGATATGCTCGCTCGGGACCACTGGGCCTGGTGCGTTGACGATGTTGAAGTGGAATTCTAAATTTGCCAACACAATGTCCGGTTTTGTCGCCGAACAGTGCGTTAGAGGGGTTGGGAAGTCTGATCCGACTCTCTGAATCCTATTCCTTTCGAATAGTAGTTCCAGATTCCTTCCCTTTCGGTCGCGCGCCTGTAGACAGATGCACGGCATCTGGCGTTTAAGTCTCCTCCTAGCAGCGCTAGCCTTCTGTGCCGAAGGGGATGAAGTTGTTGATCGGTAGGTATTGGCGCCGGGGCGGCTGATAGGTTACCGCCACGATGAGGCCTCCAACCAGGGTCGGGATATCGACAGCCACGAATGATTCGTCTAAGTTCAGTAGCATTTTTAACTTTTTTTCTGATCACGATGGCTGCACCATCAAATCTTTCTTGTGTGGTTCTTCTGTATTACTGTGTAATTATGTATTTTTATTGTGTCCGTATTTGTGTTGACGCCATGTTCTGACATAAGGATGATGTCCGGGTGCACTTTACGAAAGATGTTACCGTAAGGAATGGACTTTCCTTTCCGCACATCCACATTCAGTGTGAGTATCTTTAAATTGTTGTTAATGTTATCGATTGTTTTCTTGTTCTTGAGTGTCTTTGTTCTTTTGGTGAAACTTATTATGTGTTGAGGACTTTGCCGTTCCAGATCTTTTTGTATTCTGCATCACTTAGGGTGATGCAAGAATCTTTGTGCACTTTCACTTTTTCTTCGTGGATAGCTTGTTCAATATCTGATTCTGTTGCTGAAGTATCTTTTGTCCCGAATTCCCTGATATATCTCCTTAGGGGAGAGTTTCTCTGGGTATGGGTCTGCTCAGTTGTAATTATTTTGAGGTCGATCTTCTCTCCATTGTACTTATAAGTACACTTCGAGGTTTTAGACCTACCACTTGAACTTACGTGGCTCTTTGTACCCTTGTTTTCGACCTCATCATCAGATTCTGAGAACAAAGAGCTCATGAGATTGCCCTCTGCCTGATTAATACTTCTTGCTGCTTTCTTCTCCTTCTTCTCTCGGCGACTTTGTACCTCCAATCTTGAGTCTTTTCTGGTGGTCATATTGTTTCCAGTCGTGGCATCCGCTGCTTTTTCAGTGCCTGTGGATTTTTCCTCTGGTGCAAATGGAGTCGCCGGTGTGTCTGGTGCGTCCTTTGGCAGGAATTGCAGCTGCAGGACATCTCCCGATGATGGGTTGTCCGGGAACCACATCTACATACCGTTTTTTGTAGCATGAGATTGAGGGTTTCTGAGAATGTTCCCGGGTTTGTAAGATTGTTAATTGTGTGCAAATAAGATACACGTAAGAATCTTGGTGGAATTCTCGTTTTCCATCTTTAGATAAGTTTTTGGTTGTTGTTGCTCGAGATTTCTGGGTGGGGCTGTTCTCGTCGTTTTGGCTTAGGACGTAATAACCCTCCTCGTTTCCTCAGCTTTTTTTTTATAATCTCATTTTTGGGAGGGACAGTACATGGCCATCGCCCTGTGGTTCAGCTCGCTGTTTGTGCCGAGCATTCTCGTCATCCGTTGCCTTTTCTGCTACACCTAGAAAATGTTACAACTTGCTCTTTGCAATCCTTTGTAGGGTGGTGCTCTATTCTGAAACACCGGAAGCATACTTGGATGGGGGTAAACTCCTCTCTATCTTTCTCTATTTGTTCTCCGCTGATCTTGGCAGTGAATGGTAGTAGTCCTCTTGCCTTGTCCTTTTGGTTAATTTATGTTTCGCTAAAGATTTCTTTAAGGACGTGTTGTATTCTGTGTTGTCCCGTTTGTTCCTTAACTTCACCCCCTCCACGACTTTGGCCCACGACTGGTTTCTTGTTATATCTTCCATAATTTGTTCTTTGGTATGTTGCCCGATCCAGGGGACTAGTTGCCTAGATATCACGCTCCGATGTGCCTGGATCTGAGGGGGAGTGCTGTGTTGGAGGTTTATTTCTTTTAGCAAACGTTGTCCCATCTCTTTCGTGAATGTTTCTACATCCGCCTCTTTATCGCAGATTGCGAGGTAACCTGCTTGGGTATCTATTAATCTAGGGATAGCCACGCATAGTTTTCCAAATACCGTTTCGAATACTTTACCTAGATTCAGCTTTGGCCCTCCACCTATGGTCCTCAGGGGGACTCTTGTGGCTGGGTGGAACGCCATTTTTTGTGTTTGCAGCTCCGCTGGCGGGGGGTATAAATCTTCCTTTCCAAGATTTAGTTTTTTTTTCCTTTGGTGGTTACACGGCCTCAATTGTTGTTATGTGTAGGTGTTTGTTTTACGTTTTTTATAATTTTGTTTTCCTTGAGAATTAAGAGAGACCCCTTCCCCCATGCTCATCCGCCGCCTAGATGTAAATGGGAATTGCCTTTTTAATGAATGATAACATAAGAACATAAGAAAAGAAGGAGACTGCAAAAGACCATTCATGGCCTACACTTGGCCATGGATGGGATGAATCCGGGTGGGATCCTCTCTTGGGTATGGTTGTATGGCTGACTTATTGATAACGCCGTCCCTCCGATGGTGTTTTAATCGCAACCGCATCCTAACATACCATAGAGACGGTTGTATGTTCCTCTTGGGTCCTGGAAGGGGCCTCCGGTGGAATGAACGGCGGAGGTAGCAGTCCGTCCCTTGTCCGGAAGAGTTTCAACATTGTTATCAGCTGTGGGCTACTCCTCAAACCAGCATCCTCCAATGCCCCCAATTATGGCCATGCAATTGTTCGGCATAGTTTGGACGAAACATGAATAGCAATCCCCTTTCACATCTGATGGCAGTTTACGTAGGGGGTGGGCCAGGGACTTAAGCAGTCATTTGTCTAAGTGGGGTCACTGAAAAAGAAAAGAGATCATTAGTGAATGTTGATGACTAGTATAACACCAGTATTGTATCCTCTTTGTTATGACCTGGTTCTAAAATTAGAAACCAGATTTTCAGAGGCGTGGGCAAAAGAATTCCTAAACCTTTGCCTCCTTTTTCAGGTAGTAAGATGTGTTTTCCGAGGTACTTCGGCCATGAATTCCGAACAGTTATGAATGAAAATTCAATTCAATTTATGTAAGAGTGTAGGTGTGGGTAGGGGATAAAGAAAGGGTGTGGGGACAGAACGCGGAAAATAGACAAGTGGTGAAAATAGAAAGAAGTGTGGTATGGCGCAAAGAGATGCTAAGAGCCTGGTGATTAGGCCTATCGCTTTTTAAATATTTTTTGTTTTGTGGCTCCTTTGTTGTCTTTAAGTTAGTTTATATAATATGGCGTTAAAGCCATTTGTCTTCAAAAAAAAAATAATATTCTTGGATATATGATCATTGTCTGTTGTGGTAATAAATTACTTTAATCACTTTAGTGGCTTTGTTTTTTTGTATATTATGTAGTGAGTCTAAATCGTGTCTTTTGTTTGTACTTGGATGTCTTCTTCGGTGAATTCTCGTATAAATCGGTGAGGTTTCATAATTGGGTAATCTTTTTCTTAGTCGGTTTCTTTGGTCTGCGTAAAAACATTCTTATTTGTATGTGTAGAACTGCCCTTCTGCTCCGCCAGCTAAAAGCCCAGCGGAGCTTGGGAATCTAGCGCGACTTATGCCTCTTCTGTCCTGGTTAATCATTTAAACGATATCATCGTACAAGTCTCGATTAACCATTTCCTTCATATCTCTTGTCCGTTCGTCTATGACAACGTTAATGGGACTTATCCCCGCCTCCCGGTGCAGCTCTTCCTCGCGTTTTCTCTCTCGCCTGTATGTACCTGCAATTAGGTACATACATTTATTTTGCACCACTTGTAGTTTCCTCTTTTTGTGTCTTCGAGACACATCAGAGGACGGAAGTGGGGTATAGCAGCGTCAATCTTACAAGTGCATTGTAGATCTTTTTTTTATTGCTTTCACGAAGATTTCTGAGCATGTATAGATTTTGTACTACAGCATTGGCCTTATAAATTCTCTCTTGGACGTGCTCCTTGTACCCGACTGAAGTAATCTTTATTCCGAGTACATTGCACTCTGTGATGTAGGGATAACGTCTATCCCCCACCCTGACGTCGTAAATTAGTCTTTTGCCTATGGGGACTACTTTGAACTTTTCCTGGTTGGTGCGGATCTTCCACCGGGCGCCGAAGGTGTTAAGGTTTTCAATTTTTGCTGCCGTCATACGAGCTTGCCAAGGCGCATTCCTCCATGGACAAGTGAAGATGTTATACTCAATTTGAGTAGATGTTGGGATAGTGGAAGGTATATTGGGTGAATAATTAAAGCGGATAGGGGGTAATTTGCCCTAGTAGGGAGAGCATCGCTTTACTTTTATTTACTTTTACTTTTGCTTTTATTATTTGTTTGAAATTTTGTCCTATGTTTGTGTATTTTCATGAGCTTTATTGTTCTTCTCATTGTTTGTTTTTAAATGATTAGGTGTACTTATTTTTTGTGGAAATATTCAGCTTTCAAGCCTTTGTAAGCTTTATGTGCCAACAATTTACATCGTGATACCTATGTGTTGTATTAATTGTATTGTTGCTGTTTCGTTCATGTATATATTGATGAGATGTTGTTTATACTCATTCAATCTTACATGTTGTATTGTGTTTCGTCTATGTATATATTGGTGTAATGTCTTTTTGTAAGCATAGTTTTGTGCTCGGGAACTGACGTTGGCGTGAGACTTTTGCCCGTAGCCTCGCAGGTATGTTAAGCCTGCCGCCTGTTTCCTGTAGCTCCGGAATGACGCCATTCGTTAGCGTGGAGCAGACCTTTTTTTTCAAATTTTGGGTGATGACATTGAGGAGCTCCAAACGTTTCCTCCTGTGCAAATCTCTTTGCCTAAGGCGATCACGCCTTCTGCCTTTATTAATAAGTAGAGATGTAGTGTTCTGGACACGTTGAAGTCTTTGCATCGAGGATTTGCTGGCCGCTTGAGTAACCACTGCGGGTACATGAGCTTAGCCTGGATATACATTAGATATCTATTCCTGATGCTGGCAGAGCTAAGATCTCTAAACATTTATAGCTAGCTTGGAGATTTCTCTCCCTGCCAAGTTCCGCCTCTCAGTGTGGTGTCTCGAGTATCCATGGTTGGGGATCTTTAGGCCCAGGACGGTGCCTTCGGCGGAGTACCGTATCTCTTCCCCATCTATGATGATGGGCCATCTCAACTCGCGGCTCAGCGGGACGATCTTGAATTCGTCCCTGTTGGTCCTGATCTTCCATCGTCTCTCATACTGGTTGGTGTTGTTGATTTCGGTTATTGTGCGAGCTGCTTGTGCCCCTGCTTTCCTCTCCGAGCATGGGACAATTTGCGTGATTTCATCTGCGAATAGCAGGTACATCGTGTCCTTATGCACCAGAGTTAAGAGGTCGATCGTGAAGACCAGGTAAAGCAGAGGGCTCAGGCAGCTTCCCTGGGGAACGCCGCCTTGAGTTTGAATTCAGAACCTATGTAGCCTTCAATAATGAGACAGGCCATTTTGTTTATGAAGAAGTCATAGAGGATCCTTTCCAGGATTTGGTCTAGCTGGTGGTTCAGGATCTTATATTGAAGTCCTTCCAGCCAGACTTTATCGAAGGCCTTTTGTACGTCCCTCAACACAATGTCTACATAGAATCCGTTCGCTTTGGAATATGCTACTCTCTCTGTTATGAGCGCCAGGGCGGTATCTGTGCCCCTTTTCCTGCAAAAACTATGTTGTTGGGGGTTATGCAACTCACTCAGTTGCGCTTGTAGCATGTCTGCTATAATATTGTCGAAGTTCGAAAGTGTTTAAACCTAAATTGTTCCTTAAAATCTATCTCAATGCTGATTGGCCAATTTTTCTAACGTAAAATTTGTCTTAAAAGCTGATGTCATTTTTTTAACGTATAAATTAAACGTCAAACTTGTCATTAAAATCAGCATAATCCTGATTGGCTAAATTTTGTATCGCCTAAGTTTAAATAGAATAACTATATATAGAGCAGCATTTTGTGAGGGAGGCAGTTGAATTCGCTGCTTTGAGAGCCGATAGACCGTTCTAATTAAGCTTGGTAAAGCAGAGTCACAGCAAAAATTCACCACTTTCTCGACCTAAGAATATCTTAAGTCTTAAGTATTACTCTCGGAAGGAATTAACGCGAGAATACTAACTCGCATACGAGAACCAGACGGAAGCTACAGCTCGCTTTATTTTCAAACTCATTTTTCATTTTCATCTATCGACTCGTTCACCTTTTACTCTCCCATACCCAAAATCCTCCCATACAGGGGGGTACTAAAAAGAGAGAATAATACTTTTTTTAAGGCCCGTCATATATTTCACCATGACTGCCTATTTCCCACACACCCAACCCTCAACCTCGTTATTTCAACCTCGGCATAACTATGCAGTGTAGTTGCAACTGAATAAGTGGAGGTAGGGGAGGAGGAAGGTTTGAGAATTAGCCCACTGCCAGATACCCGTACTAGAGCAGACCCCGGACAATGGGTCAGGTTGCAACCTCTGCAGGGAAGTCTAACTACTCCACTTGTGGGGCGGTCAAAACCGCTGAGGGACACACAACCGTCTCAGTGTATGGTAGGAAGCAACCGCGGTTTTTAATTCCCTCGAGAAGGCGGCATCCACGGTTAGCGATGGTTGATTACGCGCTAACAAGCAAAATGTCTATTACATTTCAGCCTTCGAGAGTAACCCACCCCGGGCACCCATTCATGCCCCCGTAGAGGGCGCGGCGATTTGCCTTCCTGGCTGACATGCTGACGGGCTTCAGCGCCCCGTTTGGCCCCAGTTTAGCCACTCTTCCTTCCTTCGCTAACCTATAATCTCAGTCTCATGTGCCACTTCTTCCTCAGTGTGCCCTTGCTTTTCCGTCGTCGCTTTACAACCACCTTTTCTCTACGCTTTCGTTGGCCCCTTCTTCTTCTGCCCTTCGCAGTATTTATCTTCGGCACTATTCATTCATTCTTCTTCTGCCCATGAACCTCTTCGATTACGACCCGGTGCTCATTTTTATGTTGCAACCGAATACTCCCACGTAAAGATGTTAGGCGTGGTGACCCTAACTGCATATCATGCTAATGTGTGGGTTTGGTTCGGGGTTTCCAAGGGGTAGCGGTGAAGGCGTATAGCGCCCCCTCTAGTGGTACCGGCCCCTTATTGGGGTCAATGTGGCCCGTTACGGGCAGGGGTGTTGAATTTAATTTATTGGCCACGGATACTATTCTTGACTCACCAACTCTATAAAATGAACAAACAAAAAAACCCACAAAAAAACTACCTCAGAATAATATTCGGACGGGCTTGTTGGTCCAGATACATAACTCTCACAACTACAAGAAATGAACCATTATGTACACTCGAACTGCGAGAAAAACTAAAAGGCGTTACAGAAGAGTCACAACCAGAATTATCATTCAATCCTGAACGAACAGAGGCTACAGTTAAAGCCAATTCAGAAAAAAATATCAAAAACTACTGGCCCTCGCCGCCTTAGGTGATAATCAAATAAAAACAACGGACAAAAATAATCACAACCTGAGAGTAGGTACGGTTCTATTCAACAGATTTATGCATCGAGCCAAAAGTTCGGAGGCCTTCATATGCCAAGGGATACAAAGGCTGTTTGAAAATGACGGCCATCAAATAGACTGCGTCCATCATTGAGAGAAAATCGCCCGCATGCTCAACTCCGCTGAAAATCGCCAAAATAACATTGAAGCAGAAATAATCAGATTCGCAGGAACAACAATCCAAATAGTGGAAGAACTGCCCACTCTAATTTAATGTCGATCATGCCTGATGTTTGGTCACCCGGCCAAATATTGTAAAACTGATCCACAATTATGCTTCAAATGCAGCGAAAAAGGACACAACAGTGAACAATGCAAAGCAAATCAAAAATGCATTAACTGTGGAGATAACCACCACGCATTCAAGCGAATATGTCCACACTTAAACTTCCATCAGGAGGTACGAATTAGAACTGTCCGTTTTGGCATCCGAAGGCAACAAGCCTTAAAAGGCATAGACGAGGAAGAAAGAAAGTTGAGTACTCCAAATTATGCTACTATTGCTTCCACCACCAAAGCTCCAATCACCTTATTAACTTCCAAACCAACATTGGACCTAACAGCCGGAAAACAGTCTACGACCCCTAGAAAGCACCAAATTAAAGCTTCTTTACGTCTAAACTGAACCACCAACCAATAAACACTTCGAAAGACATCCCCTAAATCTGCAACTTCCTCTTCATCACCAACTAAAGGCCCAGAAGTTAAAGCAGCCCGAAGAAACAGCTCATCGAGCACATAAACTATATGCTACGATAGCGAGCTACTCTCAACCCTCCACAACAAACTCATAAACCCATAACCCCTGGCATCAGACTTCCATTGCCCAGCATCTCAAGCCGAGAAAACAGTACCCTCTGGCTCAAGCACACCAACACAAAATAGAAGTACAAAGCCCCTAAAAGACACTCTCCTTTCCCAAATATCACTACATAGATTACCAATCTCTCCACCAAGGTCCACATATTCAACTACAAATATAGAAGAATTGGCAATTAACAACGAACTCGATACCAATAAGAATGCCACCTCCAGACATTAGGTTGAGGAATAAGTTCTTGCGTTTTTTTTAATGTTGCGTTGATTTAAGTTTTGTTGACGTGATTTGTGCACATATTAATAAACAATAATAAATAATGAGAGCAAAGTTTGCAAAGGTTAGGCTACATCTCTTAACAGCGTAGACTATTAGGCTTTTGCTTAGGCTACGTCTTAAAGTTGAGTAATAAGTCATTGCAGTTTATTTAAAAGTTGTGTTAGTTTAATTTTAGTTCTTTACCTTCAAAATGAGTCAAGTTGAAAGAAAGGTGCATTTTCGACACTTGTTGTTATTCATTTTCAGTCGAGACGGGAACAATGCAAACGCAGCCAAAAGCTCGTCGCGATATTTAAGCTGTGTAAGGAGAAAATGCTTTATCAGAAAGGACAGCTTAATGGTGGTTTTCACGTTTCAAAAATGGTCATTTCAATCTTAATGACGAATAACGTTCAGGTCGCCCCATTAATTTGGATGAAGTTTGATTAAACGACCTTCTTCATGAAAATCCTCGTCAATTGACTAGAGAATTGGCTGTACAATTGGCGCGTGATGATAAAACTGGAGTGAATCACCTTCATTCGATGGGGAAAGTTCAAAAACTCGGTGCATGTGTTCCGCACGCTTTGAGCGAAAGCAACAAACTTCAACGTTTCACGATAGCCGCAGGTTTGCTTGCTTGTCACACGGCTACTCGTGGATATAAGGACATATTTTTTCACCGCATCATTACTGGCGACGAAAAGTGGTGTGTTTATGTCAACATGAACTATCCAAAACAATGGCTTAGCACCAATAAAAAAAACACTTCCGCGATTAAAGCAAGGACTTCATCTACGAAAGACGATGCTATGTGTGTGGTGGGATTGTGAAGGCATCATTCTTCATGAGCTCCTTGCGAACAACGAGATTGTCAATGCAGAACTCTACGTTTAACAAATGTATCAACTCGCCGAAGCTATTCGTGAAAAGCGACCTCATCGACGTTATGGAGTTCTTCTGCAACACGACAATGCTCGTCCTCACATTGCCAATATGACAAAAGAGGCCATCCAAACGCTTAAATGGGAAATATTGCCGCATCCTCCATATTCGCCAAACTTGTCTCCATCAGATTTTCATCTGTTCCGATCGCTCTCCAACAATTTGCGCGGCGTTTCGTTCAATACTGATGTGGAATTAAGAAGCTGGTTAGACGAATTCTTCGAGTCAAAATCCAGAGATTTTTATTGCAGAGGCATCGAAAAACTAGTTCAACGTTGGGAAGAAGTCGTAAATAACAACGGAGAATACATTATTGATTAAATTGTATATTGTTATCAATTAAAAATGAAGTTTTTCTAAACTTGTTAATGGTATGAATAAATTTGATAAAACCGCAAGAACTTATTCCTCAACCCAATACAGCCCCACTATCAATAGAGTATTCACAACGAACACTCTCGCCCGCTAGCCAAAGAGAAATACCTCTATTCAGCACCCAGTGCAACACAAAACCAAAGCTGCAGCGCCCACAGGTAAAATATAAAGAACCTCCCAATAAGAAAACTAAAAATACGGACTAAAACATACAGACCCCGATAATACCAGGCACGTCAAAACAAACTACACACAAACACTATACAAAATCCAATCGTTCCACCCTATACGGAGCCTCCAAGCCTCCTAAATAGACCTACAGACTGAAGAATCTGACAAACAAACACAAATCTTGCAATGGAATATTCGTGGCTTTCGGGCCAAGTTCGAATCATTACAAAAAAGACCCAGTGTGCATTTATCTCAACGAGACTATGCCCTCAAACCCGCAGCAGCATCTCAATAACAAATAGGATTGTCATTTCATTACAACTGACTCGACCAAAGGCAACACAATCTACACACGATGAAATATCCCACACAGTCAATACCATTTAAACACGCCCCCTAAATGCCATAGCCGTAAAGCTACATTGTCTAGAGCTCATAACAGTATGTTCTATATACTTGTCCGCTAACCTGCCCCTAAACCACCAGGACCTCGAAGCCCTCTTCCAACAACTACTAGAGTCATTTCTCATCCTTGGCGACTGGAGCGGCACGAAAACAAATACTCGAGGACCCATCATAAGAGCTAATAGAGCGCCATTACATCAACATCCTAAAACCACCACCCCCCCCCCCAAAAAAAAAAAAAACATTATGACCAAGAAACCAACACATTGTCTAAATAGACTTAAGCCTAACCTCCCTTAATTATTCAGAGAAACTCATTGGAGCGTAAACTCAGACCTATGTGGTAGCGATCACTACCCAATAATGATTAAGTTTCTGGCTCAAAGAGCCCCACTTTCTAGGAAACGATGGAATTATTATAGAGCAAATCGGACAGCCTTCGCATTGACGACAGCCAAACTCCAACCCAATCCAGAGGCGAATATGTGCTACTTCATGGCAGAACTCCAGAAAGCAGCTCGCGAACACATCCCAAAGACTAACTACAAGACCAGCAGGCGCACTACTCCATGGTGGAACCAACAGTGTCAAGACGACAAAAAAAAAGGTGATAAAGCTCACAGAATTTGCATAATAACTAGAATGTTACAGAATTACATAGACTGTAAAAGAGCATCTGCCATCCCCCGAAGGACCTTCAAAGAAGCTAAAGGAGCCTCCTGGAAACCATATGTATCTAGAATTATCAAAGATACCCCTATCGCAAAAATTTGGCGACAAATTAAAAAAATGTCAGGACACCGTAGCATTATTCACCTACCTATCCTTTGTATTAACGGAAATACCATCAGCAATCAATCCCAAGTCGCTAACATAATAGTGCATTCCCTCAGTACCATTTCTAAATGATCTCGAAACAAGACCTTTTTAACCGTGAAAATTCCACAGAATCAACAAATTTCGACTTCTCACCCAATAGAATCCTTCCATACAACAATCCTTTCTCCAAGAACGAATTACAAGCATCCCTAGAAGAAAGCTCAAACACATCCCCTGGAAGGGATGAAATCTCAAACCGCATCATAAATAAAATCCACCCAAACGCCTTAGAGCTACTGTTGGACATTTATAACCGCATAATGTCCGTAGAGCGGAAGATAACAGTGCTTCCTTTGTCCACATGTCAGATAAGGACCATCTAATTAACTGGAACTCGGCAAAATTTATTTATCATTCCAATGACCCTATAAAAAGGAATATAATTTAATGTGCTTTTATAAGCCAGTGGGATAATTTTAACCTTTCCCCTGGCTCATATAGAATAGATGCTATAACTAAAAGACTAATACTTAAAGAAATTAGTTCTGACTTTTGTCTTTAGTTTTTTATATACAATCTGACCAATTTTTTTTTTAATTGTCACTGCTCTGTTATTTATATTTGTATTTTCCCCACTTTTACCTCCTCGTGTCTTATAATCTTCCTCCTTAGGCTATCTCCATTTCTTTTAATCTGTTACCCTTTCCGTTTTCTCAGTTTGACCTTACTACCTCCTTCTTGTAATTCTTAATGTGAATCTTTACCTTTCCCCTTCCGTCTTCCTTATTGTTGATTTTTTGTTTTTGAGGCGGTCTTTTATACTTTTCTTTCGTATATATACCTCTAATATAATATTATTTCTTGTAGTTATCCTTGATAAGGAACTAAATAAAGTTTGAAAGTACTTGGAAACACCATATACACACACACACACACACAAACACATTATATATATATATATATATATATATATATATATATATATATATATATATATATATATATATATATATATATCGATGAGGATTGCTCCTAGAGAGCCTAAATTTAATGTTTAACAGAAATTCTAAGGCGAGGAAAATAGCTGGCATCATCCTTTTTATTTACCGGCGACGTTTCGACCACAATACGGTCATCTTCTTAGGCCTAAAATACAAATAAATGAACAAAATATTTTGCACTGTTAAGAGAGCACACTGCTAAATGTACATCTAGAACTTTACTAGCTAGTATTAGCTTTGAATTGCAAATTTAGAGTTAAAGGGAATATTTAGAAATGGAGCTCAAATTTACAATAGAGAGACTAGGGAAGGATTTTTAAAAAATTAAATTAGTTAGCGAGTGTATAATTGCTAAAATCTTTTAAGGTAGGGGCGCTTTGATTTATGAATCTAATGATTATATAAAACTGTTTTAAAATGAATTTTAAATGAATAACTGAAGCAAAAATTGGCAAAACCTAATATACAAAATCACAAACCTTGCCAACGAGCGGGTTACGTGCTCCGGCCGATCCAAAAGCACTAAAACTGCGCCCCGCAACCCACATCCAAACGAATTCAGGTAACAAGGAGGGGAACCGACGAGAGATCATTATTTAAATTTCGAATCCTAGAAACACTTTATATAAAACAGCTACAATATATCTCTTATGACGTCAGATGGTAGCGTCAGATGTGAACAATCACGGCGTAATATTTTTTGTATATGAGTATATAATGGGGGGCTGCGCCCCCCAGACCCCCCCCCCCTCAATTGATTGAAACTAAGGATCATCGCAGGGTAGTCCCTCTGCAGTGATATCTCCCCCACGACCAGTCCCCTTGAATTTACTGGGGGGTTTTTTCTCCCCAACAGATTTTTACTGGCAGAAAAACCTAACCTAATAACAAACAATTCTTACTTTTATAGGTTTCTTGATTAGTTTATGCGCCTCTAGATAATCTAAAAGTTTTTCGCGATCATACAAAGTAAAGCCGAATTTGAATAACAAAGAAGCACATGGAGAGCACGAAAACACAATAACGAAAGAAAAACATTTGCAAAACGGGTCCTATTTATAGGCTACGATGTTGCCGGTAAGAAGCTGTTATCGTTCGCAGCAAACAAAAAATACGAAAACAAAACAAAAAACAATAAAAGACATCAAGAAACCTTACCTAACTTAGAAAAAACTATAAACGAGCAGAGCGCGGATATTTAGTAAATAATAGACTAAAAGTTACAAATCCCCAAAACAACAAAAAAATATAACACAGTGATTGGTCACATCTGACGCTACCGTCTGACGTCATAAGAGATATGCTGTAGCCCAAAATTGTAGTCGACTAACAGCTCCTTCTACCGTGCGCCCCGAATCTGAATTATTATCAATAAAAGTTGTGGTGCCCACTCACACGCAAACATAACCTTGTTCGCATTCGAGAGTTGCAGTTCAAGTGTCCAAACCTTCTAAACAACCTCTGTATACTTTGATTAACGTGAAAATGTATTTATTATAATATTTTAACATACTCCGTGTTCTAGGGGCGATGTTCTGTGGTGCTGGACCCACATTATAGAATCGCATTTGACTCAAAAGTACCTCAAAGATGATAATTTTGAAGTCTTATAAAGTTCTATAATTGGTTTACAGTAAAACGGTCCTCACAGTTATTTACTGGTCGAAGGCGTTTTTCGGACTTATCCAAGCCGTTCCCTCCTTTACAGGGTAGCGAGATGTAAATAGCAAATGTATTTTGTCAAAGAATTCGGTGTCTATAATGAATGATTTTTTGGGGGGGGTAAAATGAATGAAATATGAAGTAGATTAAAAAAAAACTTAACGCTGATTGGCCAATTTTGGTAGCGCTTATGTTTAAAACGTAAAATGTCTTTAAAGCTGAGAGAGTACCTTGAGCTGTAGTACCTTGAGTAGGAGTATTGAAGTCATCATGTCTGGACGTGGCAAAGGAGGAGAAGTTAAGTGAAAAAAGTGAAAACGCCCTTGCCAGACATTCTCTTTCGGAAGGAAAAGGAGAAAAGTATCCGTAAGAATAGTACACTAATACCAGGAATAAAAAGGAGCAACGAAACGAGATGGGGGCCATGGGGCCACCCGCCATGGATGCCAAACGGATCCCCCTCCGTACCATCAGTGGAGCAACAAAGCCAAGCCGGCAAACGGTCGTGGAGACTATTTTTGGCCCGCTCAACGTAGCACTTCTAAGACTAATTGAGATGCCCAACGGATGGGCGGCATTATGCTGGACTCCCGAGGACGTCGAAAAAATCGTGTCAGATGAAGCTAAAGAGCCCCTTCGGAAGATTGGACTCGAAGTTACTATCCCCCACGAAATTATGGTGCATCGATCAGTCATCCTCAGAAAGCTCGACCCCCTCTTCCCGGACAACAGCTGTGAAGAAATCAAGGCCGAGCTTTCCAAGCCCTAAAAATGGGCAAGAATTACGAAGGTGGATAAGTTTGGCAATAATATAGTCAAAGTCATTTTCTCAACCACGGAAATGGCACAAAGGGCTATGAATGAGGGACACCTGGGGTTATACCTCCGCGTTGCCCCTGAACAAATAGAAGCGAAGGAATTCGTTCAGCTGGAAACCTGTTTCAAATGCATGGCAGTGGAAAAACACCCAACAAGTGAGTGCCGAGCTACCGAGGTTACATGCTCGATCTGTTCTAAACAAGGACACGGATGGAACGAGTGTACCTCTGAAAAGGCACGCTGTGCAAACTTCGGAGGGGACCACAGGGCCTTGGCCATGAGGTGTCCCGTCCGCAAAGAGGCAATCCGAGCCAAACGTGAAAAGTCCAAAAAGGAAAAGCAGGCAAAACCAAAGAACTTCGCAGAAGCAGCAGCAGCAACAAAAACAACAGCCACAGAAATAACGGCACCAAAGCTGGTGATGCCAAGTGAATGCAAAGAAATAATGACCATGGTCATGTACACACACTTGGCAAACCTAGCCAACCCCGGCACTTTTTCCGAAGAATTAAACCAGCTATTACAGAAGAACGGTATCAGGAAAAAACTTTGGTTTCCTCCCAATCCCCCTTCACAAGAAGTGCTAAAAATACAATTTGTGGACGACCCACAGCAAAACGAAATAACCCAAGAAAAAGTAAAAGAACCTGCCGACATTCAACAACACCTGAAAACCACAGAAGAAGAAATAACTACAGAAGGAGAAGAAACAAGAGGTGAAAGCCCTCGAAAAAGCCCAAAAAAGAAACAGCAAAAGAAAAATAAGAAGACAAAACCCCGAAAGGAAGAAGAGACAGAAGAACAAGAATATACACTTCGCGGGGAAGAAGACGAGGACGATGACGTTCTGGACTATCCCGGAGTACCCCTCACGGAAGAAAGAAACATCTTATTACACGGGTTCTTCTTTAACGCCGCTGACGTGGGTCTCAAGGTATTCGGCGCTGTAGTGTGCAAGCCCCCGAAAGGTGACCTGGAGGCCCTGATCGATGGAATTATTCGCGGGGACTACAAATGGACCTACGAAGGACCTTGGTCGCCGAAAGAAATAGGAGGACTGTTGAAAGAAACAACCATCTACATCCCAGACTCGTGTGTACACACCGTAAACATGTCAACATATAAAAAAATCAAAAGTGGTCAAAAAACGTCCGATATCGTTTAGTGGAAAAATGTGTAAAAGTGAATGATAGTTAACAATTATAAAATTCAGTGATTAAACGAAGGAAAAATAAAAATATTTAATAAAGTGTAAATAATCAATTAAAAATAATAAGCAGTGATTAAAAATGAATATAGTATTTAGTGTCAATAGTAGTAAATCCATAGATTAAGTGAATTAATTTAATAAGCAGTGGTTAAAAAGAAAAAGGAATAAAGTGTATAATAATACTAATTTTGGAAGTTAAAGAGATTGATGATAAAAAAATATTCAATAGTCAGTGGTTACGTGAATAAAAACAGTGGTGTATAATGAACATAATATTTAATGGCTAGTAAGAATAACAAAGTTGAGCGACTAAGTAAATTAATAATAATCTCATTAAATAAACAGTGCTTAATACTCAATATTTAGCGGTTAATAATTCAGTGCTTAATAATGAATTTAATACTTAGAAACTAATAATAAACAGTGAAGAATAATAATACTTAGTAATAAGCATAAGGACTTCATGAAATAATAAAAGCAGTAAATAAACAGTTATCAATATTGAATAATTAACAATTAAGAATAATAGTTCAGTGTTTAATAATGAACACAATATTTAGTGGCCAATAACAAAGTTTAGTGATTAAGAATATTAATAATAGAAACAATTAATAAACCGTGATAAAAGTGGACATATTTTTTGGTAGTACGAACAATGTCTTCGTGAAATTTGTACAAAAGATAACAATATATTAAAATTGAATGTAATTTCTGAGATATAATTCTCTGTCATGAAAATATTTCCTGATCTTAAAATGTAAAATATTTGTCCTCCAGTATGTACTGGAGAACTAAACTCATTTAATACAAAATATTAAAATAACTGAGTAAATATACAAAAATATGACCTCCGGTAGTACCTGGAGAACCCATTTCTTTTCTTACTAGTACTTGTGTAACTTTCTCTTCTCCGCTCAACTTTTTTCCCCACTATTAACTATTTTTTTGTAACGCTAATTTCTATATGTATTTTTTCTCTCAAATAAATATACCAGTTTTTAACGCTGTGTGAGAGAATAAATTAAACATAACTTGTCATTAAAATCATCTTAATCGTGATTGGCTAAATTTTGTATCGCTTACGTTTACATAGAAAAACTATATATGGAGCAGCATTTTGTGAGGGAGTCAGTTAGTTAGTTATTTCCTGTACATTACTTGAAGTCCACGCTCCCGCCGAATAAAGAAGTTAATATCCAGCTCTAAATTCCTTTCACCTTCTGAGGAAGCTACGACCACACTGATTACCTAGCCTACCAAACTACAAAAGAGATTCTTCTCACACCCCATACTCCATCCATAAAGATACTACATTCATTGAGACATCACACAACCTTGTATTATATTCCTACCTAAATCAAACAACTCACTCCGATTATCTCCCCCTTAACGTACGCCTTACTTTGAACCTAAATACTTTAGATACCATTCATTACTTTACCACTCAGTCGATACATTATAATGCTTCTATAACTACACAATAATAAGCGTTCAATAGATCTAGGAACCCAGCACACAGTTTACATCTATCAACCTTTGTTTTTTTCAGCTGTCTCAGTACAAATACTTATCCACACACATACCGTACCCCATGTACAAATGAAACTTCCTTATCCCCTATCAATCTCTTTACACGACCATCAGAATTTTTCCACATCCTTTAAACTCAACAGAGATCCACCTGTAGTTCTTCCATTCACATTTCTATCATTTACCCTTGCACGACACTATAACTGCCCTCTCCCACTTTCGAATGCCTTACAACATACTTACCAGACTTATTCCATCTCAGCAACTATATTATATACCCTAGCTGCTTTCTCATTTTCAGACATCTCACAGCTGTAACCTTTTACATGCTTATGCCTTGATTCCGGAACCGAATTACACATACAAATCAAATCATATTTACACTTGAATCATTAGTGGCGATCCTAGCCTATATATTAATTACTCTGGGCGAAACCCCCTTCCAGCGCTTCCCTTTGTTCGGAATGAGACTCACATTCCAACACAGAGAACGAAAAGTTTAGTAATAAGCATTACAACAATAATGTACAAAACCTACTCGTTTAATCAGCGTATGGTGTTAATATTTAAAACAACACACATGTGCATGAGGGTGGAGCGAAAAACTTTTTAGCAAATTTATTTTCTCACTACGATTTTTTATGGGGCTGTCAAATTAAATCTCATGAAAGGATTTTTTGATATAATAATTTTAAAGGTTCCTCAACGCCATTAAAAATTGAAAATAATGCGATTTTCAACTAAATTTTGAGTTTCCTGGATTATATCTGAAAATTAAATTCGAATTTTGAATTGATGCCTCCCAACAAATAATTATTGCAATTTAAAGAATAGGTAAACGAAATTTGAAAGTATTTGATTGATATTTAAAGGTTTCTCAATGACATATTATAGCAGTGTACGTAATAATTAGGTTTCAGTAGCACGGAGGATCTCCAATCTGATCTTAGTGGTAAAGTTTCCATCTAAATAGTCGAGACACTCCGCTGGCGTGGGGGACAATGGAGTAGGAACTTCGAGGGAATGCACAGCCGAGGCTGGGAACAATGCCTTATCTGCCCATAAGCCTAACTCAATCTGGCGAGGTCGGCGTATGGGGGTGAACGGGGGGACGATAACCTCCTTGTTTAAACATTGACATCCGGTGGCTGTGATAAGGCGCCAAGCTTCGAAGCGAAGATGCACGTGGGAGCATCGTGGTTTTAAATAATATGTGATAGGGGTTGAAATTAACGCGTTTTCAACCCGTTCTATCACAATTACTATAAAATGTAAATATGTAAATTTGTACATGTATATTCCTATAATTGTACCTTCCATCCCTAATTAATCTGTTATATATATATATATATATATATATATATATATATATATATATATATATATATAATGTTTCGTCTCCAAGGGGTGTGACCTTGACTTGTCCGTGGGACAGCCCTCAGTCATCTTGTTCGTTCGTTATTTCCACCCTTGGGCGAAATTTCCGACATCAGTGTACCTGTTGTGCCTACATACTTCCCATAGATTTAGTAGCATTATTATGGGAATCACTTGTATCAGGTCTCTAAAATTTCTCTTGTCAGAGACTATATTTCTTCAGCTGATGATAAATATTCCCAACACGCCTATGTTTATTTGTATGCGATCCTCGTATTTGTCCAACTAGTCACCTTTGATATCTTGGAATGTTCATTGGTCTCCGCGCGACTATACCAACCGCTAGCCTCAGATCTATTTGTACAATTTAACATATATATAATTTAATTTCCTAATATTCTTTGGTTCTTTATTTATTACACTTGGAATATTATATCCTTAATTTACACACATAGCAATTTTTAGGATATGATCAATCCACCGAGCGTCTATTTGTGGAGTTCTTCCCTGGGCCTATTAAATTCTGAAATTTCGTGCCAGAGGCCTACCTATTTTATAGAATAAGCCCTACAGGGTTACTATCTACAGACCCTCGATACCTGCCACGCCACTCTCGGCTAGACGCCATCACACACTCACCCCATTACTATAAACTGGCGACTTCAAGACTCTCAATAAAAACAAGCCCCCCCCCCCCTATACAGTCATTAATAACATCACAAAGTGAAATCTGCCAATGAACGATTGCAAGATTTATGCTAATGACGCAGAGGGATGTACGCCGTTCTTGTGATAGGCGCAACATCAATTATGATTTGATAACCTCAACTTAGAAAATATAGCGGTCGCCATCGGTACTGGGTGCTCACTTTTTGCTCCCCAGCAAATCATACCGCCCTGAGCGGCTGCCCACACTCAAATCCGCCCCTGTGCATCATCTTCCATAGACACAGTATACAACTCACTGTAGACTCGCCATCTACTTTAGAGCTCAATGCTCACAAAACCGTGTAAATTTTGTCTTTGATGTCAAACCAGTTATGGATCAAATAATGAGAGGGAGCGCACGCGGCATAAGGTATCAAGGTGTTAACCTGGTATCACAAGAGAGCCTCGCGTCTTTATCGTAGACGCGGGTGAAAGGATGAGGTCCAGTAGCTTAAGGAGTTGTTTAATGCGGTAGAGTTCTCTGAGGTGCCTAAATGTGATGGGCAGAGAGCCATTGTGCATGAATGAAACAATTCACGTGTGGATGGAGATCAGTGAATAGAAATGAGACTAGGAGGGCTCGGGAGGATTTTTAAAAAAAAATAGAGCGCCCATCTGGCAGCTGCCTTCAATGGTATGTCGACCCAATTAAACTTTCATCATAGTACTAGATAAAAAAACAAACATTAGAAAAATAACAAAGGGAAGAAGAAGGCAGCAAGCTCCAGCGTCGGAGGAAGGCCCACCTCCCTACGATACAGGTAACGTTCGCGAAGAATATCAAGACTGGGAAACTAAAAAAATGCGCCGAACATTCTGGGGGACCAAACATCCGTCGTAGTAAGGTGTAGAGGGGGAAGGGGGCGCTTCCCAAATAGCGGCGCGTTCCGCGAGTGTGCGCAATTCGAAGATGACACAAAGATAAAAATTAGGTCTCCGAACCGAGCACGACGCGTTATCTGCCGTACTGAGGGGTGAATTACAACCAGCTCGGCCGTGAAGACAGACGCAGTGCCTGGTCGGGCCCCACTGACTTAAAACAAAGGAGATACGGCGTGAATGCAGACCACCTCCTGTGGCTTCGAGGCATCCGTCTACACAGGGAGGGATTCAGCGTGACAAGAAGTGTCCTTTAAAAATACTGAACGGAATACTCAGGGCGCTGTGGAAGTTTGGGAGCATAGGGAGGACGATATTAGTCGAAGGTGAGGTAGCGTCCTGGGCAGAGCCAGAGGCGCCACTGGTCTGAGAGCTACTCCGAAGTCTCGAAAGAGTTTCCTAGTTTCGGCGGGATAGGCAAGGTTGAGATCCGTCGCGGATACAGTGAGAACTGTTGATCATTGAGGGATGCACTGGAACCGCACGTAAAAGCGCATAATGCACATTTTACTGCGCAGAGCGAGTGGCATCTCCCAAGTACCCACAAGTAGGTTATCAATAGGTGAAGTACGGGAGGCAAGGTTCGCCACGCGGAGACAGGTCTGGTGGATAGACTCCACCTTTCGGAATACACTCTCGGATGCATAAAACTCGCACACGTACTCAAGCTTCGAACGAACAAAGGATGGGTAGAAAAGTAAGACAGTAATCTTATTAGCACGTCAGATGGTGAACGCCACGAAACGTAGAATGTCCATGGCGCGGGTACACGAGACCCCAAGATTGCGGATATGACCAACCAGGTGAGGCGACGGTGTAAAACAAGACCAGGAAATAGTGTGAATCTACGACTTCCAAGTGAACCCGTTTAGGAACAAGTCTGGGATGGGGTAAAGCCATGGATGATGGCAGAAATGCACCAACTAAAGTCTTGGCTAAGGAAAACTGAAATATGTGCTCTTCGGTATAGCGAGATATGCGGTTACTGCCTTTGGAGTTGGCATATGTACCGCACCAAAAGAATTAAAGAGGTCGTCCATGTAGAAAGTAACGAGAAAATCTTCCGGCCGCACTTTGGTGATACTGTTGATGCTCAAAGCAGAGTTACACTAAGGCACCGTCTCCGTACGCGATGTGTAGAACGGGAGCCATCAATGAAAACGGTAGTATATCATCTGAGTGGACGCTCAACCAAGGAATTCTCTTAATTCTAGCAGGCTTCAAAGAATTGCCACATAGAAGTGTTTGAAAATTGTTGTTGGAGAAATCTTCCACGGAGTATCACTCGCAAAATAAATCTGGAAGACTAGGTGCAGAGGGGATGGTTGGGCCGAGAAGTTACCAGTGGTCTTCAGTGGAGAGCGGAGATATTTTAGTTTTATGAAGCATATGGCGACTGCCTATAAGGCCAAAAGTGTCGTAATCACGTTACAACCTAATATGAGGCTAGATTAAAAACAAAACATGCAATTAACAAAAATACAAACCAACAAAAAAGCAAGACGAAGAAGGGACCGCGGAAAGGGGAGGGGGGGCTCTGTCGAGATCATGTTTAACATATCTAACAAAGGCAATGCCTTGCTCACTTAGGTGTTGAAGCCGGATCAGGAACGGAATCCGCTCACGAAGCGATGACTAAACTGTTGAATAGTTCTCCGCCTCTGGTTGTAAAGGCCAGTCGGCGGCCTTCAGCGAAATCACGACGTGATCCCAGCAAGAGAACGTGAAAAAAGCGCTCACGAAGGAATCAAGCACTGGTGCAGGGTCCAAAATTGCGTTCCCATTCTCCGGGAGAACTTGCCCCAAACCATGTTGACTCGCTTCCATGCCTCTGCCAGAAGGGTCTTTTTCGTTAAGTGGGGATACGTATGCTTGCCATGAAGAGCGGCGTGCGTGCTTGGAAACATGCCGAAAACTAGCCCTAACACGACAAATTTCACCGTCAATGAAATCGTCCGAGCGGCGCTAATAGCCATAACTCTTCTGTTCGAGGGCCGTTTTACACTTAGCTGGTCACCACAGAATCAGTTGGCTTGCAAAAGGCAAGACGTCCTATGAAAGGAAGTTAGGCCCATGGCTTTGCAAAGACCTAACCCATGGGATTGATCGAGTAGTCTCCCCAGAGGTGGTGTCTACTGTACAAATCAGAGAGGTGTAGAAAGGGCTTCGACAACCGTGCCATGGTGCGACTGAAATGACCCGCATCGAAGTCAGCTGAGGCTGGAATGTAGGCAAAAATAAGTATCCCCCTTACCCAGATGTAGCTGCACTGCTAGCGCCTGAAAGGAATTATTTAAAGCAAAGAAAATTACGTAGACATCATTCTGGGTAAAAATAGCGCATCGTCCTTCCCTACCAACATCCCATGCTAGTAGGTTCGCAAAACTCTTATACCCCGGGAGGGTGTGTAGGGGCCACTCGCCCTGCAAAAAAGATAGCTAACGGGGGACTGGAGAAGAAAACCCTCCGAAGTTCCTTTCAGTTTGCCAGGAGTCCGTGGCAATTCTACTGTAGGAATATGCCTTCCAGGGTCGTCAAAGATAAGACCCACACGGTAATGGCCATACTCTTCCCGTAGGAAGAACTATGGGCGCTCTTGATCGAACAAGGCGCTAAAGTTTCTGAGGCTTACGAAGACTCATCAACGAAGGTTGGGCTCTCCAAGTGATCTTTTCTTACCTCCCTCCTGCCTCGAAGGTTGAGATCCCTCCTTTGGACCTCTATTCCTTTCAAGGGCAGCATTAGGAAACTCTGAAGACAGCCTCACCACTACCTTTATGGGAATTTCCTCCTCTGAGTCTAACCAGTCTGTGGAAGCGCGCGGCCGTTTCGCCTTAAGGGAAACGGATATAGGGGTGGGAAGATGTATAAGAGAAAAACTTCCTTCCAAAGCGAATATAAATAACCCATTAAATTACCAAGTCAGTACGGACTTTGCCGTAGCGTAATGGTAGAGTGCTAACCTCGGGATTCAAAAGACCCGTGATCGATCCCCAAAGTCCACAATTTTTACGAAGAAAATTCTCGAAGAAAACGGAGACCACGGACTAATTCCGGTCATCAGGCTAGAGTTTGGCATTTAAATCCAACGGTACTGCGTTCGAAACTCAACAGTCCCCCCCCCCCAAAAAAAAAACTTTTAAGATCGCCCAAGAAAGAAAACGGCTTGAAGGACTGACTCATCAAGAAGCACGAAGGAATCATCAACTCAAGAAAACGGAAAAAAATTAAGATGCATCAAGAAAGGAGAGCGAAGATTAAGGACCAACCCAGCCAAGAAGTATACGGAATTCAAGATAAAGTGAAGACAAACGTTTTAAGGGCCAACTTAAAGAAGGAATCTCAGCCTACAAGAATACAAGAGTCAGATAAATGGATGATAAAGTTTCAAGGGTCACTTCAGTCAAGAGATAAATAAATATGCCCCCCCCCCTAACTGGTGCCCCTTAAAAGGCCAACAATCTTCTGATCTTCGTTACAACTGCACCTGCTCTCCTACTAGAGTTTAAAAAAAAGTGCTGCTAGGAACCAGAGACCCAGGAAAGGATATTACTGATTAGCGTCGAAAACTTAGTTCGCTCTCCTCAATCCCACTTAATTAGCTCCACTCATCCTGCAGACTCGGAGGCCAGGGAGGGAGAGCTAGTAGTAATCCTCGATTAAGAAATCCAATACTAGTCTCTCCCCAATCCTCAAATTCGCTCCGCGTTCTAGAAAGGGACCTATGTAGGGGTGCGAAGATGTATAAGAGAAAAACTTCCTTCCAAAGCGAGAATAAAATAGCCCATTAAATTACCAAGTCAGTACGGACTTCGCCGTAGCCTAATAGTAGAGTGCTAGCTTCGGGATTCAAAAGACCCGCGATCGATCCCCAAAGTCCACAATTTTTACCAAGAAAATTCTCGAAGAAAACGGAGACCACGAAAAACGCTTTAAGGACAACTCAAGAAATCGACTCAAGAGAAAACCGCTGTCAAGGAAAACGGAAAGAAAACGACTTCAAGGGCTAACTCGTCTCAACTCATCTCATCAAAATCGTCAAGAACCATTAAGAAGTCATCACGTCATCAGAATTGGAAGGAATCATCACTTCGTCGTTAAAAAGCAAGATACATCAAGAAAAAAAGAAGATCAAGAATTAACCCAGCCAGCTTAATGAAGAACTAACTCAGCCAAATAAGAATATATATGGATTCAGATTACTGGAAGAAATGTTTCACGGGGCATCTTCAGTCAAGAAGTAATAATTAGATATCAAGATATAAATAAATAAATATCCATGGTTTTAACCGAGGCTGGGCGTGAACCCTTTGTGCCGCCATCTATTCCAGGTGAGCGCCCGGGGTGAGTAGTATCTGCAGAAAGATTCCCAATGGGAGCGAAAGAAACTGTGCTCGTAGGGCTGTAATCGACAGGAGGAGGGTGCCTTTTTTTAAATTGAAGCATAAGACTACCCAGGAAGCCCAGGCGCGCTTGGCCAAGTCCTTAGCATCACAAAACGAGAGACGCTCCGTATCCTGAACGACCAGGATATGCTTTTCCAGGGGATACGCACCATATTGTTTTGAAGAATTGGTGACACACACTTGGCCATGCATGATACGGACTTGCTGTGTGCGACTTTGGACAAACTTACACAGACTTCCGGTAAACCCGAATTTGCACGTCTACACAAGCGATTCGTATTGCCCAAACGGTGGCAGTGGCAAAAATGCTTTCACGCGGTAACGATAGCGAACCTGTCACGGTCGAAAATGACGAGTGTAGGAGTGGGTCTCGAGGCCACTCCCTGTTTTCTCATCACACCCTTGACGTGGGCCAGTCCATGGCCGGCCAGCTATAAGGCGATATCATCAATGGAGTAGTCCATGATTTCCCTCGCGTAAACCACTTCTTCACAGAGTTCATGGTCGAGTGAGACGTCACACTCACCGGCGTATCATTAATTGGCAGAAGGGCACTAATCACGGCGGTCTCGGAGGTAGCCAAAGTATCCGCCAGGAGGCACCCGTCTGGGAATCGAGACACCTTCGGCTCTTAAACAATCAAGATAGCCAATGCTCTCCTCTGATGAATTACAGCAGCGAGAAAACTGGTAATGTTAGCATCATGTAAAGAGCGTTACATTCCGCGTGGAAGCCGGCTACATGAGGAGCCTCTGGACAAATGAAGGCCAAGAGAAAAAAAAAGATCAAGGAAACGTATGGTAGAAGTAAAGGAGTTGCCCACTTACCTCGTTGGACTCAGATTCTCTTCTGTTGAACCCACCAGCGCTCAGGAAGGTTGCCAAAGTATGTTTTTTTTTCTCAGGTCTCCTTGAGAGGTTATATTTCAAGTTGTTTCCAGGTTACAGTCGGGATTTAATAATTTTTTGTATTCGTGTAGAGAAGGATGCCATCATGATCTCAGGCGGGCTAGTCAAACTCTGGTTAGACAATCTAGGTAAGGTGGCCTATGATTGGTGGTGAATATCGGGGAGGGCATTATTGCTGTTGAGTTTGAAGTGCTATCCACGTAAACTGCGTGTATGTATGTGCGTTTGTTTTTATAACGTTCTGGCTAAATGTGGGATTGGAGGAAGGTTGTGTGTAGTGGGCGGTTCTGGGAGTAGAGGTAGGTGTGGAGAGGTCGTGTAGAGGGTGTGAGGGCCATTGAATGGTGGTGTATTGGATGGTCTTAGTGCAGACTAGTATAGAACAAATGGCTTAGGGTGTTGATCATAGCAGTAATGTTGAGAGTGGGACCGAGTGGAGGCAATGTCGTGTCAAACGTGAGGGTTCCACAAAAACTTCTCACTAACACTGACACCTAGAAACCAGATTGCTTTACCGATATGACGTTCAAGGATATAAATATAAATGAAGCGTCAAAGCGCCACTAGTAGCGTGGCCGGAACAGAACGCAGGAAAACGCCTGGGAAGAGAAAAAGAATCCCTGAGTTCACTCTAGGGATGCAGTGATAACGTGGGATTTTTCTTCAAACCTAAGAGAGAGACGCAGTACTAGACGACTAGATCACGTATTATTTGACGAGTTTCTTCCCTGTACGATCCCCTTGAAGGTCTTAGTTTTTAGACCTATCTCAGCTTCAGCTACCTTTCTGAATTTTAGTGAATTTTAATCCGGGACGATTGGCTATGCAACCACCAGGGAAGTTTTATTGAATTCATTTTATTTCACTGCATTTTTAACAGGAAACGTCCTTCGCATCGTAGCATGCCCAACTGACTTTTTGTCTTCTCTATCCCTTTGTTCCTCTGATTACTCCATGCTGTGTGTTATTTGTCTTGTTTTTTTAACCTTACCTTGCAGGTAAGGCTGAAGAGGAGATAGCCCTGTTGTAAGCCACTCATTACAATATACATATCAAATTGTATTTAGACATTGGCATATATCATATCAGGTTCGGCATTATATATATATATATATATATATATATATATATATATATATATATATATATATATATATATATATATATATATATATATATATATATATATATATATATATACATATTTAAATACACTTCATATAATCTACTTTAACTTACACCCATTACACTTACTAATTCAGAACAATTTCAATGGTATGGGAGAAACCCTTGCTCTATAATCATATTTCACGTCACATGAACATAAGTACTTATCAAATTTATTTTTGAACTCTCAGTTCACTGCATCCAATAACTTCATACTTCAGAAGTTTGTCTTCGCAACCGGGTCAGTAGCCAATTTTGATAGGTCCGCGAATATGGTCTGGCATTCGGATTTATGAATGGCTGACTACGTTTTGGGCATAAATCTATCAAATTTTTTGTCAGTTCTTTTACATATTTAGATCCACAGAGTTGAGTCTCCCCATCCTCGGTTATCTGCACCGTTATGTGAGAGGTTTGGAAAAAAAACCTTTGTTATCCCTCAGGTAGCATCGATATGATATGAGGGCAGGGATATGCCGCTCAGGAAGATCAGATGTACCAGAAACTTTAGCTAGTATAAGGTCACAGCGAGACAAGTCTGAGGGAGCTGAAATAGAGGGGCCTGGGGTCTATCTTGGAGTGTAATAAGAGAGGGAAATTGCAGTGGAAGAGCACATTGGAGGAATCACGGCAAGATTGCACAGCAGTGAAAGATGACCGGTTTTAAAGAAACAGATGGGGCAAGAATCTAGTGAACGAGGTTGTACAAAGGGTAAGGTAAACGCTAGGATATGGTGTGTTTGGGAGGAGCCTGAGATAGGCTCTTTGGGAGGGCCCTATGAGGTAGTCTTCGTAAGGGTTGTTTTGGGGAGAGGGGGGGAAGGAGGGATTCCACAGGATGATCTTTGCAGGTATTGATTTGGGTAGGAGCATGAGCGCTAAGGAATTTGAAGAGGGAGTCGGAGGGGGGATGATGCAAAGAGGTTCCTCTTTGATTCTTCCACAGCGTGAAATGGGTCGCTTAAAGTGCATGGGGCAGGGTTGAGCCCTGTGTAGGCGACAGTAGAGAGCTACCACATGCATGACACTTGGCAAGGGGGAAGTTACCTCGGAGGCCGAAAGAATGAATGGCCTCGGTATCTGAAGGGAAAGTGCTGCGCCTCCGCCAGCGATGGGAGCTACGCCGGGGGTTGTGCTAGGTTTAAATTATCCATGGAGTGCCACGGCTGAGGGTATCGAAGAAAGACATCTTTAAGCGATTGTTTGCCAGGAAATAACTTCAAAATAGCTGTAAAGGTGCAAGGGGTGAACGAGTTCGCAGTGCGAGCAAAGTCACTTGGGAGTATATCGAGAATGAGCGTTAGCATAGGAACCCGAGAGGCAGTGGCGTATATGCGCTTGCTCTCGCGCCTCTCGAGCACTTAGGAAGTTACACAGAGTAACAGAGAATCTTTACCTCCAACTTAGTTTAGTTTAAGGGAAAACAAGGTGGCAGCTGCCCAATCCTAATGGACTCTTAATGGCAGCACTGTTAAAACAGGGTCGCCCGAAGAAAGTCAGAAGAGGCGTAGAAGACACTCAATAAAAATAGGAAAAAGCAAAGGATTAGAAAAAAACAGTACAACACACAGAGACGCACACTTAAATTACGGGTATACAGCACACATTTTAAAAACAAGGGAGGCTGAGGCAATAAACAAATGACATACGCCAGCCGCAGGGGAAGGCACAGGATAAAAGATAAAACAAACCTAAACACAAAAATGGAAAGAATTTATAAAAGGGATAAAACGCCACTTCGTGATAGAAATGTAAGGAGGGAGGACGACCGAAGGGAGTCCTGTGTTAAAATAAAGCGAAGTCGACTCCAGAAAGGGTAGGGAAGCAAGAATTTCGAAAAGCAAGGCGGTGACAAACTACTAAAATGTGAGCCACAGACAGCTCGCCACCCCAAAAGGGACAACCAGGGGCCCCTCGGTCTCCACCCAAAACTAAATAGCCATGGGTGAGTCGCCTGTGCCCAATTCGAAACCGGCAAAGAGCAACCTCCTAAGACCGGAGTCGCTGAGAGCTAGAGGACCAGGAACGGACAGAATGTTTAATAAGGAACACGTTAGAAGAGGGGAACAAATCCCACTCTCTCTGCCACAAACAAAAGACATACGACCTGATTACGGGGTAGGAATCCCTAAAGGAGAGAAGGGCTGTGTCCGGCACCTTGAGAGCGGCCGAGCGGGCCAGCGGGTCGGCCCCTCGCTGCCTGGGACCCCAACAGAACGCTACCCTGTAACGGGAGGCATTTCTAACCAGCCAGGAACGAATTCGTAAAACCAAAGGGTGGGTGGACGTAAAAGAACGAAGTGCCTCCAGAGCAGGCCGGAAATCGATCAAAAGAATAAAATCAGAAGAATTTATAGATAAAATTAATTAAAAGCCAAAAGAATGGCCGTCAACTCTGCGGTAAAAACGGATGCTATAAGAGGGAGGGGGACCGAAGAGACTCCGTAGAGAACACGGCGTCAACCCCAGCACCGAAGTCCAACTTCGAGTCGTCAGTATAGATGGGACGCTGGTGAGCATGTTCAAGAAAGACACTTTAATAGACGAGGGTCAGTAGACCCTTTTTCAAAATGCCAAAAAGCAGTAGAGACATCAGGAGGGCGAACGCTCCAACACGAAGCCGGCGGGAATGGGAGGGCCAACACCCCGGGAACACCCAGGGAGGCGAGATGGTTCCCAACTCGGAACCCCAGAGGCCGGGGTAGAGATGGACACCAATCAAAAGATGTCTAAGAGGACGGGGCAAAAAGGCACTCATGGACTGGGGTTGAAGGATATTGCTGAGCACGAAACAGGGATCGTAGGCACACCTGCAGCCGGTGGTATTGCAAGGGAAGCACGCCACCCTCAACAGAGGCTAGGGATAGGCGAGGTGCGAAAGGCTCCACTACTAAGACGGGCCCCAAGCGAACGAACAGTCGAGTATCTTCAAGGCTGAAGGAGACGCTTAAGAGTACACCTGGCCACCGTAGTCCAGCCGGGATTGGACCAGTGCCGAATAAAGCGACCACAAGGTGCGCCTATCACCACCCCACGTGGTGTGGGATAAAACCCTAAGCAAATCCATAGACTTCGAACAGGACGCCCTCAAGCGACACAAATGGGGTACCCAAGTGAGCTTGCTATCAAGCGTTAAACCCAAGAACTTAAAAACGGAGACATATTCAATCGCTGTGCCATCCAAGAAGAGGGGAGGGGAACCAAAGGCACCACGACCCCGATAGAAATGCATGGCCTTCGTTTTGGTGACCGAAAAACGGAAACCCTTTGAGACAGCACGATCCAACACGGCATCAATGCCAGCTGTAATCGACGGGCAGCAGAAGGCAAGCGGGGAGATGAACAAAACAACGCCAATTCACCCACGGAGGGAAGCCAAAACTTCCTCTGGAAGAGGGGACACCAGACTATTAATGGCAACGGCAAAACATGTCACACTTAAAACACACCATTGAGGAACACCTTCCTCTTGAATCCACAAGCCTGAGAAAGCATCCCCAATACGGACCTTAAAATTACGGGACGATAAAAATTCTTGAATAAAAACCGGTAAAAAGACCCTCATACCACAATCATATAACTGACTTAAAACACCATATCTCCAGGTGGTATCGTAGGCCTTCTGAATGTCGAATAACACCGCTAGCACCCGATGCCTGGAGAAAAAAGCCCGGAAAACGGAGTCTTCCCAACGAGTGAGGTGGTCAAGAGTACTACGGTCGCTGCGAAAACCGCACTGAAATGGAGAGAGGAGCGAGTTGGACTCCACAATTAAGTGAGGCGAACTTGAACGATCTTCTCGAATAACTTACTGAGGCAGCTCGTAAGAGCAATTGGGCGATATTGACTGGGGTCCGAACCGTCTCTACCGGGCTTGAGAAAGGGTAGAACAACTCTCACACACCAGGAGGACGGATAGATTCCTTTGACCCAAAGTAGGTTGTAGAGGTCAACCAAGAATAACTCTGAGTGGGAATGGAGACGACGGAGAAAGTCGTAGTGGACGCACTCATCACCGGAAGAGGTGGAGCCACAGTGAGACAAAGTAACCCGCAGCTCATAGAGGTAAAAGGGAGTAGGTGGCGCACGTGGTAAAATCTAAAAGGCGAGACTCTATGGCAACCTTATGATCGAGAAACCGTCGAGGATAGCTACCAGCGCTACTCACCGAAGCAAAATGGTCAGCCAGAGCTTCGCTGACCAACCGGCCATCGGACACGAGCGAGCCTCCGATGTCCAGAGTGGGGATGGCATGACCAGCGTAACGACCACGGATCTTATTGATCCGCTTCCAAACTAGAGTCAATGGCGTGGACGAAGAAATGGAAGATACGTACCGGCGCCATGACTCATGGCGGGCACGACAGAGGGTCCTTTGGCGGATGGCACGAGCCCGGTTCCGATCGACCTTATTCGAGACGGTCGGGTTCCGCCTATAACGAAAATGGGACAACTGATAGGCAGAAATAGCCGACGCGCAATCCTTCGACCACCAGGGGACGGTGGAGCGCTCCGCAACAGGGCACCTACGCGGAACAAAGCGCTCAGCAGCTTCTAAAATATGAGACCGCTGAATCTACGGTATCGAAGGAAACCCGGGAGGCATCAATAAAGGAAGCCTCACGGAACCCAACCCAATTTGCTCGCCGCAGATCCCAACGAGGAGGGAGGGAAAGGCACGGGCCAGGAAGGGCGGCCGACAGGACGATCGGGAAGTGATCACTCCCAGAAAGGTCGTCCCGAATCGACCACCGGAAATCGAGGAAAGAGTCGGGCGAACATAAGGACAAGTCTACAGCACTAAAAGAATCCGTTTGAGTATGGTAAGAAGTAAAATCGCGGGAATTTAAAAGACAAAGGGAATCGGATAATAAGAGGGACTCAACCACTCCGCCCCGGGGATTACGGGCAGTATCACACCAAGATGGGTGGCGAGCATTAAAATCACCAAGTAATAAAAACTGACTTGTGAGCTCTAAAAGGTCAGACCAACTCAAATTAAAATCCGGGAAGATGTACACAGAAGAAACAGTTAAAAGCTTGGAAATAAAAATCCTCGCAGCAACAGCTTGCAAGGTAGTACGGAGGGGAAGTGGCGCAGAGAATAGCGAAGAGGAAATTAAGAGAGAAGCACCACCTTGGGACACGACCCTGGCTGGGGGGTTGGAATTAAACACCCGGAAGTGCCGGGAAGGGGTGAGCCCCAGGCTTATTTTCTTGCAAAGAGACCACCAAGGGCTGAACGCTAGAAAGCAAGAGCTTGAGTTGTTCCCACTTGGGAAGAACCCATTGACAATTCCACTGTAGGATGACAAGACATTACTGTCATCTCGACACCAACGTCGGTCGGGATTCTAGTGACGGAGACAGTCGAAGGTTCTTGACTACTAGAAGGCCCAGAAGGGGCAAGCGACAAATTGCGATGAGCCGGGTACGGACCCAGCACGGACTTGGCAGCGTGAACGGCGGGAGAAGACAGCTGAGAGCCAGACCAAACCCCCAACGTGGAGGGCTCATGGCCCGGAGGTAGAGGGAGATCCAGCAAAGACGGACGAGAACTAAGATGCAAAGAAGATGGAACATGGACAGAAGGTGAGAAGGGAACGGGATCAGAGGGTAAGGAGGGAATTGGATCAGATGGAGAGGAAGGAGCAGGGTCAGAGGGTGAGGAGGGAACAGAGTCAGAAGGAGATGAAGGAACAGGGGTAGGAGACATAGAAGACTGCACAGAGGTAAGGGGCAAGGAAGAAGGGACCGGCGTAGGAGGCAAGGAAGACGGAACCGGGTTAACTTCCGCCCGGACAATGACATCGGTGATGCCAAGGGGAGAGGACAGCGAAGACCGGGGAGAAGACATCAAGACAGAGGACGTCTCAACAACCGACTCGGGGGCCAAACCAGCCTTATCAGAGGCAGCGCGCTTGGACTCCGAGCGGGGTGAGGAGGAACCCTTCCATTTGTGCTGAGGCAAAGGAACGGAAGGAACTGCCGGATATCCGCCAGCGTCTCAGCTCGGTCGGTCTCACGGTCCGCGACAGAGGGAGGAACATGGGAAAAGATCAATGGCAAAGGAGAGGGTGCAACGGGGGAACCGCGAGGAGGGACCAAAGGTAGGGAAGAAGGAGCAACAGAGGGACCACGAGAAGACAAAGGAGTGGGACGACCGGAGGATGACGGCCGGACCCCGCCTCCCGGAAAACGTCAGACAAGAGACGGCGAGGGGGGGGGGAGCTGTCCCCCTCACCCTACGACGGGCCTCACGGAAGTCCAGCCTGAGTGAGTCCCGAAGAGCCAGGACCTCCTTCTCAAAAAGGTATGCGGGTCAAGAACGCGAAGCCACGGTATGGGAACCTCCACAATTGGCCCAACATTCATGATTCCCACAAGAGGAGCCATGATAGGCCAACGTACAGCGACGAGCCTGCCTACAATTGCTGCTCATATGGCCAAACTGGTGGCAATTAAAACGTCTGGGGAGTTAGACATAACGGGACACAGGGACACGAAGATAACCAGCACGAACAAACTGGGGCAGATCCTGACGCTCAAAGGTAACGATGAGCGTACTGGTAGGAACCTTAGCGGGACAAACACTTAGAAACCCTATAAACGTCCGTAACCCTCTGGGACGAAAGTTTATCCTTTAGTCTCGAAACATCATATTGCAATTAGCTGGAGTGAATTACTTCCTTAACAAAATTAAGGCGAGGGTGGGGCACAACCGAAACCGGGGCCTCAGAAAGGGAGGATAAATCCCGCATGGCACCACAAACTCCTCATTCAAATCAAACACGTCCAATTTAAAAGCGAAGACGCGGAACTGGAATTCAGCACCAGGAAACGAGGATAATCGAAAAAGATGATTTATTGACAAGCGTAGTACGAGAACCAGGCAGACTTCTGGGAGAAATTTGTTATTACCCATATAAAGTAGAGTATAAGAGGGGGTGCGAACTCGCGCAGCGCAGTCACTATCTACCGTCGAGACACCTACTCGGAGCGCCGGCCCAACTAGGACGGTAAGCCCGTCGACCCCTGACCCAACCATCGTTTTAAAAATGGCCAGCCAGCCTCGGAAATTTACCGGTTGGGAAAGCAAAGACCTCCCAAGAGCGTCACTCCGGCTCAGGCACCCACCAACCAACACAGGCAGAACTAGCTATGGGGTCGCGCCCCCTGACGGACAGCTCTGATACACCGAAATCGACAAACAAACGTAGATAGAAGGACTATGCAGGGTGAGAGAGAATTGGGGCAGAAGACGAAGTAGGGGTTAGCAGGAGAAAAAGAATGACAAGTTGGGGCCGGACGGGGCGCTGAGTCCCGTCAGCACGGCGGCCAGGAGAGCAAGTCGCCGTGACCCTTACGGGGACCTCCGACTTAAACTTGAAATTCGGGTAGTGATGCAAATCTACTTGATGTTCCCCAGAGCAGTTCAAGGTTTTGCTGATCATGAAAGATGGAACTCAGAGCTGAAGTTTGGGAACACTAGAATGCTTGATCACGTTGCATTTAAAGCAACAGAGGTGGGCTTAGATGTAAGGACAGAGATAAAACTTATAACTCCGGGGGTCACCTATACTCCATTAAGTATTGGGTGGTGGGACCAGGGAGCTTGAAGGTCAGTAATAACCTTCAGGGAGGCAATTTAGCATTCCCAACCTTTTGGTGGTACCTAGGGACCTTAGTGACTCGTTTTGTTTTGTTTTCCTCGAATTTAAAACTCCACAATGAGGGGCAGATCACGCAGAGGAGATATGGAAAGTGTCAAAACTAGAGTTGAAATGTTGTTAATTGCCCCCAGGAGCAAATGACCTCTGCTCCCTCCGATCGTTTGGGAATTTAAGGGAGAAAGCCTTGATCTTACACCCTGTGTTGTAGATCCCATCAACATTACAACAATTAAGTGGGACCGTGCTTTTTGTGAAGTTGTCGTAAGGTTGTTTATAGGAGCCCATCTGGCGACTGCCTACTTGGGCATAAGTCGCCGTTTGTCCTAAGCGGACTAAGGAGGATGTCGCATGCTTTGGGAATTGTAGAGCCCACCCCGCTTGAGCAAGCGGTCCATGCAACAGCTAAGAAGAGGTTCTATTGCAACTTACCCGTGTGCAAGAAATAAAGACTCACAGCCTCCGGCTCAGCAGTCAGTCATTTTCAAGTAGATATTAAAAGCCCCCCCTCCCACTTTACACCTGGATGCAATCCTGGTGACGTTAAGCGGCAATTGAACTCCTGATAACTAACTTGCATGGACCGCTAGAAGACGGGCGTGCTAAATCCCCACTCATTTTGAATCTAGAGGATCCCCGATAACCTCCGCCAATCTGGCGACTACGCCCAAGGGTATATGTCGAGGTAATTAAAGTTTCAGACTAGGACAATGTCACTAAAAAAATTACAAAAAACAAACCAAAGAAAATTTAAAAAAAAAACAAGAAACAAATCAAAAGCAAGAACGCTCCGGAGTCGGGGAATCGCTCGACCAGAGTCAAATAAAATGGGAGGTGGTCAGCCTCCTCCAAAAAGTCAAATAGCCCAAAAGTCTGTGTGCACGAAGGTCCCTTGTAAAGAGAAAAAGTAGTGACCCCGCAGTTCCCGGTACGCGAAGATCACCCAGACTGGGACTTGCCGAACAATCCGGAGGACAACGCAGCAGTCGTAATAAGGTGCAGGGGAGCTCTTCATCAAATGCCGTTTTGTCGAAGACCTATAGCCGTCGCAGCATGGGGGGAGGGGGAGGTAGTTCCATGGGAACAGTGGCGGCGCAATTACAAGTAACTTGAAGTTCCCTTCGGCCGTCTCCTATCTTCTTTACGAGGCAGTGGCAGTCCGGAGGGATGAAGTGATTCCTACCCTACAGTCGGTGTTAGGAAGCGAGAAACGCTGGTCTGGACGCCCAGTCCTCGTGTACTCTTTGGTACCCTCATTCCCCAAATGTCCAGGAACCCAGAAGATAATCTTGACATCTGCCCAGCTAACGGAAAGCGTGATGTCACGGATACTGCGAATTGTGGGTGGTGATCCAATGCCCCGAGAGCGCTCAGGGCACTTTCTGAGTCGCTAGAGATCAAAATCTTGCTCCAGAACAGGGCACGCCGTGTTATCTCCCGTAACGCTAAGATAGATGCAGCTCCTGTTAGAGCCCTGCTGAATTCAAACAAGAGGGGATACATGTGTGCAAGCAGACCCCTTTCTGAAACTTGGAATCATCCTTGTACGGATCCAGCGTGACACAAAGTGTGTTCTTCAAAATAGTCAAAGGTGGTAGCCTCCAGTGTGGCGCCCTGGGCTGAACTAAAGGCTTAACAGGCCCGAGAGCTACACTGAGCTCTCTCTGGGAGCATAGGTACCGTCGAACTCGGCCGCGGATGCAGTGAGGGACGTTTTAATCTATTCATAATGAAGGACGCACGGAAGAAGGCCGTTGGTTTATGTAGTGACGGAGGTAATGAAAAGAAAAACCAACGTAAATGGTGGGCCCATCCTGTAAACAGCAGTAGACGGTTGCAGAGGGCACTTTATTCCTTACATGAAATGCTGATGATGTGAAGTTCAACTATTTCCACATGTCATCATACCCAATTATTCTTTCTTTAGGGGGTTTAGCACATGCCTTTGGCCGTGTTGTAGAGAGGTTCAGAGGTGCATCTTCACTCATTCCCTCAGTTCCATGGTTAGAATGCAAACTAGCCGTTGTTTCTATATTGTCTCAAATTTTCCTTAGAAAAGACAGGTTGCTCAGCAAATACATAACGATGGGATTTCATTGCTTGAGACACAGATTTAGTTACAATTTTGAGTTTCTTGAAATTCCTTGTATAGGCGACATCAGGGATACTCTTCCAACGAACTTGCAATTCCTTTCCTGAAATATATATAAAAAAAAGAATTCTAACTATAGTCATTATGATGTTAGCTTAGTTTGGGTTTAGTTTTCACAATGAATTGTGGATACCCGCTAATCAAACTAACTAACCCATACCCCCCTCTAATCAAACTAAATAACTGTTACCCCCTAATCAAACAAAATAACTACTACCCCCTAATAAAACTAACTAAATATATATATATATAAGGTGTCAGTATTTTGAGCGCATCACTTTGAAAAGCTCTAACTTTCTTATTACTATTTTATTTATTTCTTTTTCAAATTAATAAGGAATAACATTAGTGACATAACAGCTCAGCATAATGATAAAGATTGCTCACTTTCTGAAAGTTGCCCGATCCTTCATTGCCAAAGTCAGAAAAGACCTGGAAGGTGTTGAAAGGGATCAACATTAAGAGCAAAATGCAAACAAAACACATGCAAAAGGTTCTAATTGCCTCAGAATCATTTAGAGCAGCAGAACATAAATGTTAACAAAAATAGAGATCTCCTTCAAAGATTAATAACAGTAGCTATTTTTTAGGTTGCCTAGTATTACCATATTACTATTATAATGAATTAAATACTTTCATCAATCAATGAAGTTACATGGAATTTGTTAACGTAGTCATTATGATGAAAAATTAGAATATCATTTATCTTCACCAAAAGTTTTCTTCTGGCTTTCAAGTAGAATTCCAAATGATTTAATAGAGGCAGTTAAAATTTATGTTAAAAGAAATGAAGCAATGTTCATTGCCATTCTTTTAGATGAAACTTCAAATCTATCAAATTACTCTCACTTTTCTACAGTTTTGCACTATGTTACTAATGATAATGTAGAAAGATTTATTGGTTTGGCAAAAGGTGAATTCAGACCGATAAGACAATCATGTTTTCCAGTGTGTTGAAGATTTAAAATATGAAAAAAAAATTATTGCTCAAACTTATGGCAGAACTTCTACAATGGCAGTTAATTTGAATAGATTTCAGTCAAAACTGAAAGAAAAATATACTTCTGCAATCTTCATACATTGCTGTGCACAAGTAATGAATTTATTTCCTTTGTAAGCGTGTTTCAGTGTGTGTAAAATATTTGTGCCAATTTTGAATGGTTTAGGCAATTTCTTTTCTTAATCATTCAAAAGAACAAATGCTCTTGATAAGATGATTAAGAAAAACTTCCTAAAACTGTAATGACCAGTTGGAATTACTCAACCTGCATAATATACATGAAAGAAAATCAATCTTCATTAAGGGATTTCTTTGAAGATGTAATTTAAAATCCCCCAGACTGGGATGAGTAAACAATTAATCCTTTTATATTTAACCAAAAATGATCCTGAATTCATGTTTCTGCTGAAGTTTAGTGAAATATTTCTTACGCTATTGTATTCAACATTCTTCAAACAAAATGCAAATGAAGTAAAAAAAATAATGAACCTGAAAATAAGCAAGAAGATTTTTTAAGAATATATAAAGAAAGCGAGAGCGGAATGCAACTCACTCAGAGTAAACCTGTCGTTGCAGGGCTTTCCTCCTCTGCGAAATCACGACACGCATTGAATGCTGGCGGAGCAGCATCCCGGCTAGAGAAAGTAGTGGCAAAGGATTCCACCAGGGACGCGGGGTCTGAGATTGCGGTCCCAATCTCCAGGAGAATGGGAGGGGGGGGGGCCTCCTGTGAGAACTTGCCCCAAATCCTTTTGACTCGCTTCCACACCTCTGCTAGAGGCGTCTTCTCGTTAAATGAAGACATGTATGACCGCCAAGAAGAGCGGCGGGCGTGCTTCGAGATATAGCGGAACCTAGCCTGAAGAAGTTCACCGACAATGAAATTGTTCGGACGGCACATGCAGGCATAACGCTTCTTTTTGATGGCCGTCTCACACTCGGCTGACCACCACGGGAGTGGTCGGCGTGCGAAACGTCCAGACGTCCTAGGAATAGTAGTTAGGCCAACGGCGATTAGGTTGCCGGAGAAGAACTCAACGGCCTCATCACCGACCTAAAATTCTCGAATGAGCTAGAGAAATCAGCCATTTCCTGAAATGCGGACCACCGCACCCGCGCAAAGCCCCACCGGGGCTGGGGATGCAGCAGCCCAGAAAAAGATATTTGAATGGAAAAGTGATCACTACCATGGAGGTCATAGACCACCCTCCACCCCAAATCAGGCTGTGCATCAGGAGAGCACAAAGATAGGTCGAGGCAGGAAAATGAAGCAGTTGTCGGGCAGTGATGCGTAAACTCTTTCACATTTAGGACACCTATTTCCTGCTCGTCGATCAGGTTGACAAGGACTTGGCCCCTGGGATTAATAGAGGAGACTCCCCAGAGGGGTGTACAATTCAGATCTCCGAGCAAGAGAGAAAGGGCTTCGGCAACCGTGCCACGACGCGGCGGAAGTCACAAGCGTCTAAGTCGGCTGACGGTGGAAATAAGAGTATACCTACTATCCAGGTGCAGCTGCACAGCTACTGCCTGAAAGGAGGTAGCTAAGAGAAGAGAAGAACGGAGACATTATGCCGGGTGTAAATAGCGCATCCTCCCGCCCGGCCCCTATCCGTGGTGGTGGGCTTGGCTTGCAACAGCCTTATATGCCGGGAGGGTGGGGCAGGGGGCACGCGCGCAGCATCGTCTCCTGCAAAAAGATAGCTAACTGGGAACGGGAGGAGACAAGCCTCCGCAGCCTCTCCCAGTTGGCTCAGAGTCCAAGGAATTCCATTGAAGGAATATGCCCTCCAGGCCTAGCTCGGAGGAGATGCGGTGGCCGTCTTCGAAGAGAAAATACTCACGGGAATGGCCGTAGGCTTCCTGGAGGCAGAACTCTGGGCGCTGTCGCTTTTGAGGGTGGGCTCGCCATGCTAATCTTTTCCTCCATCCACCTGGAAACCTTAGGCGAGCGGGGCGTCTCTTTTTTGGAGGATCCACCTTCTTCGAGCCACCCAGCCTATCACTGGGCGTAGGAGCCGAAGGTGCTTTAGTACTGTCCTCCTTTCGGGGGGCAGCTTTAGGAACTCTGTAAGATGGCCTCACAACTAACTTCATGGGTGTTACCTCTTGTGAGTAAACGACTCGGTGAAGGAGCATGGCGGTTTCGCCTAATGGGAAACTGTCACGGTGGGCAAATGGGGGGCTGAGTGTGAACCCTTTGTGTCACCAGCTGCACCAGGGGAGCGCCCGGGGTGGGTAGAACCTGCAGAAGGGTTCCGAATGAGCGAGGAAACGATTATGCTCGTAGGCCTGAAGAGGCAAAGAGCAGAAGGTGTTTTTTTAACATTGCGGCATAAGACGTCCCAGGTAGAGCCGCACGGGCCAGGACCAATCCTTAGCCTTGCGAAATGAGAGAAGATTCTGGGCTTGAATGTCCAGGATTTCCTTCTCAAGGACATACACACCACATTGCTTCGAAGGAGCGGGATGCGGCTCTCCACAATTGACACACTTGGCCACACACGATTTGGACTTATCGTGTGCAGCCTCGGAGCAACTTACACAGACTTAAGGTAACCCCAACTTTGCAAGTCTACAGGAGCAATTCATGTGGCCCAAGCGGTGGCAATAGTAGCACCTCTAAGGCAGTAGCACGAATGCCTTAGCACGGTAACTTTTTTTTTTTTAAGGGGCTATCTAGCAACTGCCCACTTAGGCATTAGCGCGGTAACAATACCAACTGGCACGCCCCGGTTCACATAGCCTGTCACATTCGAATGTGACAAATTGTGTAGGGGTGGGTCTCGGGACCCCTCCCTGTTTTCTCATCGCATGTTTGACCATAAAAGGTCTAATGTGATGTCATCTATAGAGTAATCCAAAAATTCCCTAGCATAAACTACTACTTTGACAAAGTTTATGGTAGAGTGCGGCGTCACACTCACCAGGGTGCCATCAAGTGTCGGAAGAGCACTAATCTTGGCCACCTGGGAGGCATCTGACACATTCGCCAGAAGGCTCTTGTCTGAGAAGTGGTTCACCTTGTCAGAGAGGTTATAGGGAATGTGAGTAAGCCGGGTAAGAAGAGAAGACAGGGCATCAGAAAGGAGAAGAGGTTAAGCTGGGGCCAGGTGGTGCGCTGAGTCCCGTCAGCCCGGCAAGCAAATCGCCATACCCCTTATGTGTCCAAACCAACTGACTTGTCTCGAGGATGAGTTTGCTGTTGCACAGGGTAGTAAATCCCAGCTTCGATTCAACACCGCCTTGTTCCTGGTGAAAATTAGATCACCGGAATGCTCCCACCCCACAACTACAGTCACCCCTTTCCTAATTAATACTAGTTACCATATCATACTTCAGACACCAAGAAATTACTGATCCAGTGGCTTCCTGAAATAGCCAGACAGTGGAGCTATTGCTTCAAGTTCCAGAAGCCTCCCTAATACTATTTTCGTTTCCCAAAACTTCCCTACAGAAATCAAGTAAAGAGTTTTTTATACTATGTCTTTTCTTAGATCCCAGATCTCGAGCAAGGAAACAACGAGTAGTTTTACCACAAATCAGACACCTTGACAAATTATACCTGGTGCTAGGTGATCCCTGGATATCATGCAATTCACCTTAGCTAGTCGACCCAACTCTGTACAGGTGAAAAGCGTCCTCCTGGCACAAAGTGTGGATGGGTAAAGGCTGAGGAGATAGCCATATTTAAAATTAATGATAAATAATAATAAATATTAATAATAATGATAAAATAATAATCATACTAAATAATAGTAATAATAATAAAAAGGTAAAGTTGTGGTGAGAGGGAATGTGGGAAAAGTGCACCATCAACTTTCCCAGGACCCATCATAGAGTTCACATCAACTGAGTGATAGGGCTAATTTGCACTTGGGCTGGAATGATGTGCATCTCCTACCAAGTGTAACAGGCTACACATGGTACCCACCTATGGCGGATCATCACTACATAACAGGAATGATGTACTGATTGCCAATGCAATTGTAAAGAGAGTATGTTCTATAATATGGAGTGCATAAATGAAGTGTTGCTTTATGCTTTTGTGTGGATTTGTTCAAACAAGGAGGCACACCTTTTTCAACCTTGTTCAGTTTTACCACTCTAGTTTGTTGAATTTATATATATTCTGCCATTTTGTCTAACAAATGGAAAATTTTCCACAGCCCATCAAGGTAAATGATATTTTGAAAGCTTGCTGTGTTCATAATTTTGCCAGACAAAAGAACATAAGAAAAGAAGGAGACTGCAAAAGACCATTCATGGCCTACAGTTGGCAGCTCCTGTAGGAGTCATTTTGATATGTTAGTAGTCAATGGATTTGAAGATGTAAATAATTGTCAAAGTGTTCCAGGTGGCAGGTATGCAAGGGAATGAACAGACAAATTCAGCACCTACTTCACCAGTGATGCTGGCAAACTACCATAGCAGTAAAATAAGATTTGAGTAGTAGTGATGGGATGTAACATGTGTGAAATACTTGTATATAATTATTGCATTTCTTTATGAATATAGAGTATGAAACTAAAATAACTTGCCTACTTGTTTTTTTCTGCTCAGTTTCTCTTCATTCACTGGATAGATTGTGTGGCAAGCCTCTATCCATGCCTCAGGATTTTTGTGCTTGTTTTTTTTATTCTTTAAGGGAAGGATCCTACAATGCAGGTCTCTGATCTATTTTGAAAATCAGTGCTTCAGTGTCATGGTAGCCTGCCATCATCACACTCATCTGCAATGTTATTTGATTTTAGCAGTGTCTAAATATAAAGGAATGGACAAAATAATGGAAACACCAGCTTTTTCTACTGCCATAATTATGGAAGAGATTTTAAAGAAATAAAAACTGTCAACAAATTGTGTTATATACCTTACAGGACCCTCATACCTGATGTTGTCAAACTCAAGTTATGCTATTTTGAGGATCTATTTATTAATAATCCAGGACAAAATGAGGGAAAGAAAGAAATTGGTAAGGTTATACCCCCAATCCACAATTATTGAGATGTCTTTATTTCTCAGTAGGAACCTAGTAATTTTATAATAGATCTAAACTACAAGAAATTACATAGCATGGTGGCAGCACTCTGAACTCAACCCAAATTGAGATTGGAATCCATCTGGCAACAAGCCACACACAGTATCATTCAACTTAACTAAAATTGGAAGTGATGTTTCCACTTGGCTAAGCTGTAGCCAGGTGGGCAGTATTTAAATACATTTATGTATTTAAAATTGTATTTGTAAATATATTTGAAATCATGTATTTAAATACTTTTTGCAAATACTTTACTGATTATAGGTTTATATAGCTGTTAAGAATGTGTAATGCATGTTTTAGCTTGTCGCAACTTGTATGACACAAACGGTTGAGTGTGTGAGCCAGTGAGTGAAGATTGCTTGCATCAGTTCAAATTCAGTTAACAGATGGTCACAGTTGTGTTCCGTTGTATAGTGAGAGCGCTCAGCATTATTTCAACTGCTCATGACAACTTCAGCTTCTTTGAAAGAGTGTGACATGGAGAGATTAGACAATAATAAAGACGAGGAAGATAAAGAATCATGTAATTATAGTCATCCTTTACTAGATGATAAATTTTTTAGAGTGAAATCTTCCACAGAAAAAAGTGAAGTGTGTATGTACATCATGCAATGGCAAAATCTCTGTGGCAAGCAATGCTACTTCCAATATACGTATTCATTTGAAGGTAAGAATTTATTAAGCTTATCAATTCAATTAAGTATCATATAGATATTTAATTGAATTGACAAGTTTCACTATTTCTTATTTTTAAAAAATGGCAAAATTGCTAGTAGCTAACGATAATGTTAAGTAGCGTAGGTTTACCATGCACAAACTTACCTGCTTCCTTTTGCAACACCATTATTTATAGTGTATGCTGATTGAATTTAACGTGAATTATGGCAATGTGAAACAAATATCCTTCAATTATCTGATCATGTACATTCATCAACAGAGAAAGCGGTGTTTTGCGATGAATACTAAGAATGTCAAACAATCTGTTGTTGATAAGCTGATTGCAGATTTTATCATACAAGGTATGCCTCCCCTATCAACCATGGAGCAACCAGCTTTTGTGAGATTAATTAAAGGTGAGTTCTGAGTTACAAATGTAGTTTACAATTATAGTATTAGTAGTACAGGTTAAGCTCTTATAAGGACTGAATACTAAAGTGTTCGGATCATTGGTCACTACATAGGCTATATAATGAAGTTAAATAAAGGAAGACATATACAAACAACAGAGGTTAATATATTGCAATAATTTCATAAGAATCCACATAGATTCTTATCAAGATATTACTTGAAGATATTATTGAATAAAAAATTTTCAGGAATAATTAGTACAATTATTGATCAGTTATTGGTCTTGGCCCCAAAACCCTTTCCTTACATGTAAAGGTAAAAATGTTCAAAAAGCAACCTCTTCTTATTTTTATAGTGTTCTGTCCATTTGCTCATGCTTTTTGAACACTAAAAACCACAATTATTTTGACCTAGGATGTTGGGAAGCATTGCCATATAGAAATTTAAATTTTCTGCCTTGAAATTGACCAAAAGCATCAGTTCTGGGGTCTTTTGAATCATGTTTTGCAATATAACTTTTAATCTAAATAAGATTAAGCAACAAAGTAGGCACCAAATTAAGGAAGGGGGAAGAGGGTATCATCTTTCTAACTTATGCAATTATAATAGTCTTAGAACAAGAAATCGCACATTGGCAAATAGAAAAATTTAAGAAATATCATAAAAAAATTCTCTCAAGCTCAAATCAGATGGCCCCTTATTCATGACAGGCTATTGAGATTAACATTTTGTCAGAAGTCGAGTTAAGCAAGAAGTGAAAGAATTACATGATTAATTTCATAATGACATTTAAGGGTCAGTTGTTGAGAGTTTGCTTCTTGAATCTGTCAAAGCAGCGGTTGTTGACCTCTAAAACTTGAAGGAGATGGTCCCTTTGCTTGGCATCTGTTATGACATTTGCAAAGTTGCTCTTCATCTTGACAGCACATTTAGAAATGTTATTCAAAGCTTTCATATTCTTAACATTTTCCACCATTTTTCTGTAGGCCTCATTCTGTGGCCAAGATTGACAGGTTCCAGAAGCCACTCGGATCCAATGTTCAGTGTGCCTAGCAGGAAATGTGATTCTGGGTCAAAATTTTAGATTAACCATGGTGGTCTTACCTGTGAGTATGGAATAGAGGCTTTCCTGTTTTGAAGCTGTCTGGCTTTGCAGTGGTATGTAACTGGGCAGCAATGTCATGATTCAATTTGTCACTCAATCTACTGCAGAACAGAGCATATGGAATGACTTACTGCATCAGGTACCATGCATTTTTTTTATCTTATTAAGTACTGCATCAGCAAGTTCTGGGCTCAGTTTTCTTGTATTTCAACATGTCCTGGATTAGACTTAGATCATTCACAGGAGCATCTGCAACAGATTGACATCATCCATACAGGAATGTAGACAGTGCAAGGAAAGTGTTGAGTCTTTGCAGCTTTAATACAGTGCAGTTAAGGTAGATCAATACAAAGTTATGTGTCTAAAGGCTAATAACTACACCAATGTAAGTTACTTGATCTTGGAAATGCTCAGTAAGAGTTTAGCTTTCATGCAGGTAACAAGCATATGTGGTTTCTTATGAGAATGCCATCAAAAATAAAAAAAAGTATGCTATACTCGTGGCCCTCCACACCGGGAGAAGTGTGAATTTGTTTAACTACCCAAGGAGCATCATTTACAAAGTGAAAAGGCAGTATAACAAGGCTAAGAATAAGGCTGAAGCGCCTACGGTCATGCATAGCAAATTTCCTGCCTCCTTGATGGTTATGGGTGCTGTCAGCAATGATAACCAGTATGCCTCTTCAGATTTTCCCTAAGGGGCTTAAGGTCAATGCAAACATTTACAATGAGGTGCTGGAGACTGTAGACAAGGCTCAGATATACCAAAATACCTTAGGAAGACCTGACATTTTACAGCAGGACTCTGCTCCTGCACACAGGCAAAGACACAGCTGTAGTTGTTCAAGAACATCCCACGCCCCTGATCCCCAACTCCTGGGCACCCAGCCCCCCCTGATTGAAACCACCTGGATTATTTTGTGTGGGAAATTCTTGAGAAAGATGTCAAACCTGCTGTTCATCCATTGACAAGGATGCCCTAACCAGGGCATGTCAGGTCCTGCCTAAAGAACGTCATGAAGGCATATGCTTGCAATTTTGAATGATTTACAACTATATATATCATTCTATTTGTGTGTAAGTTCTCCTGAGAATATATTGCTTCATTTGGTACAGAACTTGTTTTCTTTTCCTTTGTACAATTTGTATCACTTTAACTGAAACTCTGTGTACAGTATCTTCATTGTATTCAAGTTGATCTGCAAACATCAGCATTTTCATGGAGTACAGGTTTATAGTCCTCTATCTGGACTGATGAAAAAAACATGGTTGACTCTAATGAATACCTTAAGGAGGCATTCCTCCAAGAACCATTTCCATTCAGCAATTTGCATATAGTCAGCTCTTGGAAGCGTTTATGCTGTTAGAATATCTTGGAGTTTTCTTCAATGTTATTCTTCCTTTCCTTCAGCCATTTTCTGTTGATAGCCAGAATCTTTGGGTTTTCCTTAGACAAGTCCATCCAAACATACTTGAGATGCTTAAATCAGGAATTATCTGGCCACTATACCTTCCTAAACAGTATCTTCCAAACTGCTCCTACTAGGATGTCCAGATTGGTGTAGACAGGTTAGATAAAAACATCTTTTTATTAGGCATTTTATCATGTAGTTTGGTAGCTCCGCTGTGAATTCCACTGTTACTGGATGTGGTGGCAAAACAAATGGCAGTAACATTATTTGTAAGTTTTCATATCTCCAGTTAATCAAGTGAAGCCTCAGTCTGAACTATTTGAAAGCAAGAGAAAGCTACCTGAAGCCATCACAGCATTGGGGAGGTATGTCTACAAGACCAGTCATGGCATGATGGAACATAACTTTAAGTTAACTTCGACCATCTACTATCTTCTTTGCCAGGCAACCCAGATGGCTGACATGAATCCTGCCATGTAGTCAAGAGTGAGGAAGAGCAAAACGCTGGTCTAGTCACCCAGTCTTCACAGACTCTTTGGCTCCCTCATTCCTACAATCCTATGTCTAGGAAGCCAGCAGAAGATAATCTCAACATCTACCTGGTTCGTGGCAACCCTGGCATCACAGATGATACAAACCAGGATGGGCTGAGATTCCAATGCCACTAGAGCACTCAGTGAACTTTGTGGGCTGCTAAAGACCTCAATGCTGTCTTCAAACTAGGCACAACACATTATCTCCCATACCAAGCAGTGTATTGCAACCAGCTCGGTCCTGAAGACAGAGGCAGTGCTGCTAGAGGAGCCCTGCTGAATTCAAACATAAGGGATAGGACATGTAAGCCAGCCCCCTCCTGGGACTTGGGGCCATCAGTGGATACTGGCATGGATCCAGCTGGACACAAAATGTGCTCCCAAAAGGTTGAACACAATACTCCTGCGAGCAGGGGCACGGCGACATAAAGTCAAAGGTGGTACCTTCCAGAGTGGGGACCTGGGGAAAATCAGAGGCACCATTTGTGTTAGTTATAAAATTGTCAATAAATAAATTAAACAATGAGGTATAAAATGACTGATATAACAAAACAAGATGGGTGCCAAAAAGGGAAGTGACATAAACAGCATTGAAGATATATCAGTAAGTGTTAAGACAGGCCTATGATTGTGTATAGATATGCCAATATTAGTGGGGAAATCCTGGCCAGGCAATATAGAACATAGTATCAGGAATCACTTAATTAAGCTGCAATAAGTGAACTTATGGATGAAAAGAAACATTCTGTAGAATTGGATTCCAATGCAAGGGTATCAACATTGCTTTGAATATATCATCTTACCAAGTGAGTGGATGTTAGTCGTTTTGAAACACTGGTAGCAGAGAATGGTTTCAAACAAGATGGCATCTGTTATTAAGAATCCTCCACAAATGACATCAGAAAGTGAATATGAACAATGAAAAAAAGATATAGAAATATGGCAAAATTAACTAGTGTGGCACTTGATAAGCAGACATTGGCAGTACATTTGACATTAACTGGTAAGGCTAGGGAGGTTAGTAGTGAAATATATATAAAAGACTTGGCAAGTGATAATTGAATAGAAATTTTGTTGCAAAAATTAGAGACAGTGTTTATGTTGGATAAAAATAGACAAGCATTTGTAGCATATTCTAAGTTTGGAATATATAAGTGCCCTACTGAAATGACAATAATTGATTACTTGGTAGAATTCAATAGAAGGTACTATAAATTTAAGAAACATGGCATGGAACTGCCTGACGAGGTAATAGCTTTTAAATTGTTAAAAAGTTGTGATGTATCAGATATTCATTTTCAATTGGCAATGCCAACAACAACAACTATTATATCCTATTACATTTGATGGTTGAAAGTACGATTCCTAGGATTTTAGAAGATTTGAGTTACTTTTGAGTAGAGGATTGAATATGAGCCTGGTGAAAATAACAATTTGACTGATGAGGTCTCATTTCCTTGTTTCTACAAAAGAGAGTAACAGTATAGTAGATGGTCCATGAGTACTTGCAGAATGATGGTAGAGTGAAAGATAGTAAGGGGGAGGTGAGTCACTGTTAAAAAGTGTGAAATGGAATTGCAAGATTTGAAAACTGCAAGATTGGAAGTAAGAGAGCCAGATATGGTGAATGATTTAAGGAAGGAGGTATGGTATGTAAGAGGCTTGAGATGATTTGTGTGGAAAAGTTGTGCAACTTTATGAAAGACTTGTGAGTTGTGTATGCCTAGGGTTCTGCAGTTCCAGAGAAATTGAGTGGAGTGAGTCAATTGTATGATTTGGTTGTTTTTGCACACTATGGTGAAAGACTAATCAAGTAAAGGTAGACAAATAGTTGAGAAGGTGCATATGGACTGCACTTACAATGAGTGGAGTTCATTATAATTGGGTTTTGAGAAGAAATCATAAGAGGATAAAATGGAAAGAATGAAGAATTTATTTAGAGGATGATGCTGGTGGGGCTGATGGGGGTGTCCACAATGATGCCGCTTCCTTGGCCGCAGCATCCGCCCTTTCATTAACTGGGATACCGACGTGACTGGACACCCAGCAAAAAGAAATCTTAGGAATAGGAGAAAGATAAAAAAGCCACCGCTGGATCTTGGAAACCAGCAGATAGCTAGGACCAAAAGCACTCAGTGCCTCCAGAGAACTAAGGGAGTCAGAGAAAATCATAAGACAACCAGATGGCATAGGAGCAATAACAAAGAGTGCAGCAAGAATGGCAACAAGTTCTGCTGTGAAAACAGAAGCTGCACTTGGTAGGCGAACCAATGCGGTCTGAGATGGGAAGACAGCAGCAGCTCCAACTCTGTCCGATGATTTGGACCCGTCAGTGAACACAAAGATGCTAGGCTGATGGTGGGAGGAGTGTTGATCATACATGGTTCTTAAGGCTACAGGGAAGAACTGATCCTTGAGCCTACTAGTAAGCCCCTTGTATACCACTACACGTGGTATGAGCAATGGGGGAATCTTTGGTAATGAAAACGGAATAACAGAAAACGCCCTTAAGACATCCTGTGTGCTCGGCCATACACAGAGCAAAGGGGCAAACCAGGGATGGAAATCTACCATATGAGGCAACTATTCGCAAATTGAACGTGCACTCATCATATACTGGTGACCATGGTAATTGCTCAAGTCTAAAAAGATATTCAAGGTTAGACTTGAGCTTGTGAAAAGGAAGAGGAAGAGCCCCGTTCACTGCATAGACACTCCACACAGGGGAGGACTTGAAGGCTCCAGAAGCCAGGCACACACCCTTGTTACGCACAGTATTTAATTTTTCAAGGATGGACGGCGAGGCAGAGGAGTATACCTGTAACCCATAGTCCAGCTTTGACTGGACCAATGCTGAATACAGAAGCCACAGGGTGCGTTGATCACTTCCCCAAGAAGTGTGTGACAGTAATTTCATTATGTCCATTCTCTTCAGACAATAACTTTTCAAAGCATCTAAATGAGGCCTCCAAGAAAGCCTCAAATCAAAGATCCCCCCTAGAAATATGAAATGGAGCTCAAAGGTGACAGGGACACCATAGAGTGACAAATAGGAAGGGGCCCATGTCACCGATCTATGATTGTAGAAGTGGACAGGCCTGGTCTTTACTGCAGAAAAGCAGAAGCCCTTAGAAAAAGCATTATAGCTACAGTATTTATAACCTGCTGTAGCTTACATATGACAAATAGAAGTCTAGGCGATGAACAGATAAGCGCTAAGTCATCCACATATAGAGTTGAGGAAATCTCAGCTGGGAGATTTGCTATAATGCTATTGATGGCTGTCGTAGAATGACTCCCGACGATACCATATATTACACTATTCGTTGAGGGAACTTCCTTAATTATCTTTAGAGTGCGTTACTGTCTGGCGGCCGATATTATGTATCTTCGATATGCTTAAGAAGTGGAACTGAGCTCAAGGATAATAATATTGCTATCATTAATAAAATAGAGTTTTATTAATAATAACTATAAACAATACACAAAAACGGAAAATATTGACATAAACAGAATGGAAAGGGTCGTGGAGACTCGGGCTAATCCAAGGATTTAAGGGATTAAAAAAAGGTAAAACAAATATAGAGTTAAAGAGATGGGATGGTTCGATAAACAATTTAAAGCACAGGATAGAATTGACAAAAGGGATCAATACTCAAAGGTGAAGTTTGGCTTACATAACTTTGGCACTAGTGGTGCAGTGGAAGGTGGCGCAAAGGAGTTTCGGTCCGCTGGCGAGCTCCAGCCGAAGGGGGGGGGATAAAAGGATCCGGACGAGGCGTCTTGGGAAGGAGAACCGTTTCTCGACGAATGGCTGGAAGAACAATGGCTGTTCTAGGTTGTTCTCTTCTGAACAAAGGGGGGATGAGAACCGTCTCTTGTCTACGGGCTCAAGAACAATGGCTGTTCTAATGTTGTTCTCCTTTGAACAACAGGGGGGGTGAGAACCGTTTCTTGGCGAAGGGCTCAAAACGAACAATGGCTGTTCTAGGTTGTTCTCTTCTGAACAAAGGGGGGGATGAGAACCGTCTCTTGTCTACGGGCTCAAGAACAATGGCTGTTCTAATGCTGTTCTCCTTGAACAACAGGGGGGGGAATGAGAACCGTTTCTTGGCGAAGGGCTCAAAACGAACAATGGCTGTTCTAATGCTGTTCTCCTTGAACAACAGGGGGGGATGAGAACCGTTTCTTGGCGAAGGGCTCAAAACGAACAATGGCTGTTCTAATGCTGTTCTCCTTGAACAACAGGGGGGGGATGAGAACCGTTTCTTGGCGAAGGGCTCAAAACAAACAATGGCTGTTCTAATGCTGTTCTCCTTGAACAACAGGGGGGGAAGCCTTGGGGACTTGGCGTCGGAAAGGCTCGAACCTTTGGCACTCAAGGAATATTGTCCTCCTTCTGGACAAGTGATGGTGAATCTCGAGGTCGAGGTCCCTTGGCGCCAAAGGGAGAGAGGGTCGTGGTGATGTTTCGCGACGAAAATCTGGATCTCCAATCTGATCTTAGTGGTAAAGTTTCCATATAAATAGCCAGGACATCTCCTTGGCGTAGGGGAAAATGGAGTGAAAGCTTGGAGGGAACGCACAGCCGGGCCGGAGATCAATGCCTTATCTGCTCATAAGCCCAACTCGATCTGGCGAGGTCGGCGTATGGGGGCGAATGGGGGGACGATAACCTCCTTGTTTAAACATTGACATCCGGTAGCTGTGATAAGACTCCAAGCCTCGAATCGAAGATGCACGTGGGCAGCATCGTGGTTTTAAATAATACGGGATAGGAGTTGAAATTAAACGCAGCTTCAACTCGTTCTATTACAATGGCCACAGAGAAGCAGGAGACACTGAGGACACTTTCCTGTGGCACACCCTCAACTTGCTCTAAAGCTCTGATAGGGCATTTCCAACTTTTACACATAGTGTATGCCACATGAGGAATTGCTTGACAAACCTGGGAAGAAAGCCTGGCAGGCCCCAATCATGGAGTAGATTAAGGATATCACACCACTAAGGTTTCATGCTTTCTCAAAATCAAAGAAAACAGCAATGGGGCGGTAATGGGTGGGTTCCATCCCATCCTTTCCTGGCTTTTGGAAAGGTAAAACCACAGCCTCCCTTCACATAGAAGGGAAGCAGCCCCTAATCCAGATGAAGTTATAGATGTCCATCGGATCCGGGTGCAGTGGATCCTCAGTGCTTCAGTGAATTATGGAGCTCATGGATAGAAAAGAGCAAGTTATAAGGCTCATTATCCATGTAAGGCTCCATAAAGTTGATAGGATGTTGCTCCTGTTCGAGCCTAAAGTGCTGGAATTGGATGGAATAGTTGTCTGGGCTTGAAATATAAGCAAACGATCCAGCCAAAATATTCGACAAGTCTCCCAACAGTTCTCCAGCCTGAACAATGTTGGGAGCTGAAAAGCCATTGGATTTCCCCAATAGTTTTTTTACTCTCTTCCAGATTTTGTCTACAGGGGTCTGCCAACATATCGATGCAATGTTACCATCCAACGAGGTCTTTCAAGCTCGTCGAAGCATGCATCACCATGCTGCCCTTGCTCAGTTATGAGCAAGTTTCTTTACCATTGTGAGGCACCAATGGTAATGTCAGCAAGCCTGTTTACATTCAGTGACAACTCTTGAGCATTCAGCACCACGGCAATTGTGGTCCACGAGCAGTTGAGCCAGAGAGCAGGATGGAGGAATTAGCTGCATGATTGACGTGAGCTAGAAGATCATCAATAGCCACTTCAATATCTTCATGAGGGAAGGACCCATCATGGCTCGAGAAGTGCCTGAACTTAGGCCAGTTTGCTTTTTTGTATTCCATCTTTTGCTAGGTGGTGGAGGAGGACTACCTGTACATGGTGTTATTACAATGGGGAAGTGATCACTGCCTCACAAGTTAGGATCCACTGCCTAGTCAAAATCAGCTCTACAGCTTAGTGAACAGAGAGACAAGTCCACACATGTAAAACTGTTCGTCTGGATGTGAAATGATGTGTGGCTGCCATCGTTAAGAAAGCAGACATCATTATTGCCCAGAAATCTCTCAATCATATTTCCTCTAGGGTTGTTATCATGGTCCCCCCAAAGAGGGTGTCTAGCATTAAAGTCACCAATCAATAAAAAGGGAGGAGGGAGTTAAGAAATTAAATTAGCTAACTTTGACGCTAAAACAGCTGTATCTCTTTCCTCACCAGGAGGAAGATACAGCAAACAGACTGAATAATGGCAACTGGAAAACAAGCGGACAGCAAGCGCCTGCAGCTCTGTGATAAGAGAGAGCAGGTTGTGGGGAACCCTGTTGTTAACAAAGACAGCAGAACCATGAATTGGTTTTTCAGGGTTCTTATAATATCCCACAAAACTTGAAATGTTGGGTACTCTGTGAGTACCGAAGCAAGTGTCCTGTAAAGCAATACAATTGGGATTGTAATCATTAAGCAGGAGCTTGAACTCTTCCCATTTAGGGAAGAGACCTTGAAGGTTCCACTGAATAATGGGAAGCATTGTTACCGTTTAAGCATAATGGTAGATTTCGTCCTACCCTTAGTGGTAGGAGATTTTGAATTTGAAATACCAGCGGAAGTTATTCGTGTCATACTAGCCTTAGGCTTGGAGTATGACAAAGGAGGCATTGGGAGCTTGAGTTTTGCCTTTGGTTTTTCTTTAAGAGCAGGCGCATCAGATTTTGATAAGTGGTTGTAAGAGAGAACTGTCTTCACTGGAGAAGCAGACATGGAAGCAACTCCAGGGGTTAGTTCAGGTGTTGAGGCAACAGACGATGTTGACACAGCTGGTGGTATTGGTTGGAATGGTAGAGGCGATGGTGGTGGCGAGGACATTGGCAAAAGTTGTGAATTCGATGCTGATAGAGAAGGATACAGAGTCAGTTTTTGAGTCCTCCTCAGATGAGGGGGTAACCTCCACAACAGCTGGCTCCTGGGAAGGAGCAAAGGTTGGTTCCTTCTTATTCAGGGATCGAAGGAATTCCAAAACAGTATCAACAAAGGAGGCTGGAGTGATAACTGGCTTTGGAGCTGAAGAAGAGCTTGGTCCTTTAGGGGCAGGGTGAATGTCCAGAGGTGGAATGGATACCACCTGAGGACCAAGATGATCAACATCCACATGTTCTGGAGCGGTAGCAAGGTGCTTAACCACCCTTGGGAAACCAGGAGAGGATGGAAGGTTCCTCTTCTTGTTGGTAACCTCAGAAGCACTGTTAGGTGCTGACCAAGAGTGTTCATCATGAGGAGATGTACATTTAGGACAGGGAGGATGTTTTACCTGGTCAGGCACATGAGAACCAGTAGGAGATCTCTGGCTTCTCTCTTTCTTTGGCCCGGTAGAAGGCAGAGCATCAGACAAGCTCACACCAGGTTGGACATACATCTCTTTTACTCTTCTTCTGGCCTCTTTAAAACTGACCCTGTTCTTGTTTCTAATGGCAATGACTTTCCTCTCAAAGAGAAAGAAAGTGCATTGCTGTGATGTTGCAGGGTGTTCACCACAGTTAATGCATTTTTATTTTTAAAGGGGCTATCTGGCGACTGCCAACTTAGGCATAAGTCGCCGTAAACAAACAGCCTAGTTCTAGGCTACATTAAAAAATTTGAAAAGAAAACGATAAAAAGAAATAACAATTAGGAAGCAATAACAATAACAAAAATAACAAAAACAACAACTAAACCTAGTTAAATGAAAGGGAGAAGGCCGGCCTCCCCCCAAAAGTCAACAAGTCCAACAGTCAATGTGCACGCACTCGTCCCGAGTACAAAGGACAGGCGGTAGCGACCCCGCCCATCCCGGTACCGGGACAGGTAACGTGCGCGAAAATCACCCAGACTGGGACAGTCGACAAGAATGTGCCGAACAGTCTGGGGGACTACGCAGTCGTCGCAATAGGGCGCAGGAGAGCGCTCCATCAAATAGCGATGCGTCACACGAGTGTGTCCGATTCGGAGACGACAGAAAGCGACCTGAAGCCGTCGCGGCCTTGGGGGATAGGTCTATGGGAACTGTCGCGGCGCAATGGCACGCAACTTTAAGTTCCCTTCGACCGTCTCCCATATTCTTTGCCAAGCAGTCCGAAGAGCTGCCCGTATTCCTGCCATGTAGTCGGTGTGAGGAAAAGCGAAACGCTGGTGCGGTCGCAGAGTCCTCGCGGACTCTTTGGCACCCTCATTCCCCGCAATTCCTGCATGTCCAGGAACCCAGCAGAAGATAATCTCAACATCCGCCCGGCTCGCCAAAACCGTGGCGTCACGGATATCGCGAACCAGGGGATGCGGAGATTCCAATGCCTCGAGAGCACTCAGGGCGTTTTGTGAGTCGGCATAGATCACAATCCGGTCTCCGAACCGGGCACCTCGCGTAATCTCCCGTACCGAGTGGTGTATTGCCACCAGCTCAGCCGTGAAGACAGACGCAGCGCCTGGCAGAGCCCCGCTGACTTCAAACAGAGGAAATACGGCGTGGAAGCCGAACCCCTCTTGGGACTTGGAGCCATCCGTATACACTGGCACGGTTCCAGCGTGACACGAGGTGTGCTCCAAAAAGGTCGAACGCAATACTCCCGGCGCGCTAAAAGCTTTGGTAGCAGAGGCGTGGCGACAATTAGCCAAATGTGGTACCGTCCAGGGTGGAGTCCTGGGCAGTACCAGGGGTGCCACCGGCCCGAGAGCTATATCTAGCTCTCGAAGGAGTTTCCTGGCCCTAAACCCGAAGGGCTTAGGGTATGACTGGCGTCTCTCGGCGGCATAGGCACCATCGAGATCAGCTGCGGATGCTGTGAAAGATGTTGGCCACTGAGGGAGGCGCCGGGCTCACGCGTACAGGCGAGTGATGCACTGCACGCGGCGCAGAGCGAGTGGCATCTCCCCAGCATCGACCAACAGGCTCTCAATGGGGGAAGTGCGGAAGGCACCGGTCGCAAGGCGTAGGCCGGTGTGGTGAATCAAATCCACCTTCCGCAATAAACGCTCGGCTGCGGATGCATAAAACTCGCATCCGTAGTCGAGCTTCGAACGAACAAAGGATCGATAAAAAAGTAAGGCAGTAGCCCTATCAGCGCCCAAGCGCTGAACGTCACGGAACGGAGAATATCCATGGCGCGGGTACAAGAGACCCTAAGGCTGCGAATATGAGCCTCCCAGGTGAGGCGTCGGTCGAATACAAGACCAAGGAAACTGTGTGATTCCACCACATCCAGGCGCCCCCCTTAATAAACAAATCTGGGTCAGAAGGAAGCCGTGGATGGCGGCAGAAGTGCACCACCTTAGTTTTGGCCAAAGAAAACCGAAACCTGTGCGCTTCGGCATAGCGAGAGACGCGGTTCAATGCCTGTTGGAGTCGAAGCTCCAGAGTTGGCATCTGGGCCGCGCAAAAAGAGATCGAAAGGTGGTCCACGTAGAGCGTAGCGAGAACATCTTTTGGCAGCACCGAGGTGATGCCATTGATGCTCAAGGCAAATAGTGTGACACTGAGGACACTTCCCTGTGGGACACCCTCTTCCTGCTCCTTTGGGCCGGAGAGGGATCCCCCCACCCGTACGCGGAATCGACGATCTCGCAAAAATTCACATATAAACATTGGGAGGCGTCCCCTCGCCCCCATCGTGTGGAGAGTTTCCATGATACCGTATCGCCATGCGGTATCATGGGCCTTCTCAAGATCGAAAAACACCGTGGCGTAGTGCTGTCTACGAAGGAAAGCATCCCAGACGGCATTTTCCAGTCGGAGCAGAGCATCCGACGTGGAGTGGAAATTGCGGAAGCCGCACTGTGCAGAAGACAGATGGCCTCCGCTGTCCAGAAAAAAGGCTAGTCTAACATTTACCAATTTCTCCATCAACTTGCACACGCAAGAGGTTAGAGAGATTGGGCGGAAACCGGTCGGAGTAGAGTGATCTCTCCCCGGCTTGTGAAAGGCGAGCACAGTAGCGATTCGCCAGGAATCTGGGAGAAGACCCTCCACCCAAATCCTGTTGAACAAATCTAACAGAAAGGCCATGCCTCGCTCACCCAGGTGTCGAAGCATAGCGTACGGGACATCGTCCGGACCATGGGCAGTGTCCGCGCACGAAGCAAGAGCGGAGCGCAACTCAGTCACAGTAAACCTGTCGTTGAAGGGTTCTCCGCCTCTGGAGGTAAAGTCCAGCCGGCGGCCTTCCGCGACATCACGACGTGCATTGAATGCTGGCGGAGCAACATTCAAGCTAGAGAATGCGAAAAAAGCGGTCGCTAAGGATTCCGCCACGGACGCGGGGTCCGAGATTGCGGTCCCATTCTCCTGGAGAATGGGAGGGGGGTCCTGGGAGAACTTGCCCCGAATCCATTTGACTCGCTTCCACACCTCTGCTAAAGGGGTCTTCCCGTTAAGTGAAGACACGTTTCCCGCCAAGAAGAGCGGCGGGCGTGCTTCGAAATATACCGGAACCTAGCCCTAGCCCGACGAAATTCAGCGACAGTGAAATCGTTTGGGCGGCGGTTATAGCGCATGTAGGCATAACGCTTCTGTTTGAGGGCCGTCTCACACTCGGCCGACCACCATGGGAGTGGTCGGCGTGCAAAACGGCCAGAAGTCCTAGGAATAGTAGTCAGGCCCACGGCGATGAGGTTGCCGGAGAAGAACTCAACGGCCTCATCTACCAACCTAAACTCCTCGACTGAGATAGAGAATTCAGTCATTTCCTGAAATGCAGGCCACCGCGCCCGCGCCAAGCACCACCGAGGTGAGCTCTCAGGCGGCAGTTGCCCTGAAAATGATATTTGAATGGGAAAGTGATCACTACCATGGAGGTCATCGACCACCCCCTAATCAAAATCAGGCTGTTCATCCGAAGAGCACAAAGATAGGTCAAGGCAAGAAAATGAAGCGGTTCTCGGACAGTGATGCGTAAACTCATCCACGTTTAGGACACCCATCTCAAGCTCTTCGATCAGATCGGCAAGGACTTGTCCCATGAGATTTATTGAGTGATCTCCCCAGAGAGGATGCCTGCCATTCAGATCTCCAAGCAAGAGAAAGGGCGTCGGCAACCGTGCCACGACGTTAGTCCCCCGCGTCGAAGTTAGCTGACGGTGGAATGTACACAGAAATAATAGTATACCTCCTATCCAGGTGCAGCTGCACAGCCACTGCCTGAAACGAGGTATCTAAAGAGAAAAGAAGAATGGAGACATTATGCCGGGTGTAAACCGCGCATCCCCCAGCCCGGCCATCCCGTGGTGGTGGGGTCGCAAGACCCTTATACCCCGGGAGGGAGGGCAGGCGGCACGCGCCTAGCATGGTCTCCTGCAAAAAGATAGCTAACGGGGAACAGGACGAGACGAACCTCCGCAGCTCCTCCCAGTTGGCCGGAGTCCATGGCAATTCCATTGAAGGAATATGCCCTCCAGGCCTAGCTCGAACGAGACGCGGGGGCCCTCCTCGAACAGAAGACCCTCACGGGAATGGCCGTACGCTACCCGGAGGCAGAATCCCGGGCGCTGTTAGCCGGACAAAGCGCTGAAGACGCTGTCGCCTTCGAGGACTTATTGGGGGAGGTTGGGCTCGCCATGCGAGTCTTTTCATCTCTCTGCCTCGAAACCTTAGGCGGGCGTTGCGGCTTCGGAGGCGGGGGGCCCTCTTTTCTAGGAACCACCGTCTCCGAGCCACTCGCACCACATCTATGCGTGGGCGAAGGAGCCGAAGCTCCTTTGTTGCTGTCCTCCTTTCGGGGGACAGCTTTAGGAACCCCGGAAAATGGCCTGGCGACCAGCTTCAGGGGTGTTGCCCCCTGTGAGTCTAACCACTCGGTGGGGGCGCGTGGCCGTTTCGCCATACGGGAAACGGTCACGCTGGGGGAAGAGGGGGGAGCCCTGGTTTTAGCCGGGGCTGGGTATGAACCCTTTTTTGCCGCCAGCTTTACCAGGGGAGCGCCCAGGTTGAATAGAGCCTGCAGAAGGGCTCCGAATGGGCGCGGAAACAACCGTGCTCGTTGGCCTGGATGGGCCAGGAGCAGAGGGTGCCTTTCTAACTATTGAGGCATATGACGTCCCAGGCAGAGCCGGGCGCGTCAGGACCTAGTCCTTAGCCTCGCGGAATGAGATTCGATCCTAGGCCTGAACGGCCAGGATTTCTTTCTCCTCGGAGGAGATATGCACCACATTGCTTCGAAGAAGCGGCGTGCGGCTCTCCGCAATTGACACACTTGGCCACACATGATTTAGACTTATCGTGTGCAGCCTCGGAGCAATTTACACAGACTTCAGGTGACCCTGACTTTGCACATCTACAAGATCAATTCGTATGGCCGAAGCGGCGACAGTAATAGCACCGCCGCGGCAGTGGCACGAATGCCTTCACGCGGTAGCGGTACCAACCGGCACGCACCGACTCAGGGAGCTTGTCACAGTCGAACGTGACGAAGAGTGTAGGGGTGGGTCTCGAGGCCCCTCCCTGTTTTCTAATCACACGTTCGACCTTGACCGCCACATGGTCGGCCAGCTCTAAGGTGAAGTCCTCAATGGAGTAGTCAAAGAGTTCCCTCGCATAAACTACTCCTTTCACAAAGTTCATGGTAGAGTGCGGCGTCATACTCACCGGAGTGCCATGAAGTGTCCAAAGAGCACTTATCTTGGATGTGCCGATCTTGGCTTGGTCGCTTGCCAAAGGGGCAGCAGACCCTATCCGTCCCTGTAGGCCCTGCGGATGGAGAGGAGCCCCGAGTCTGTTTTGTCTTTTTCTTTTTCGGAGAGGAGGGCAGGCAATGAACCCGCTTCTCACCTCTGCCGGAAGGAGCCCCCAGGCCAGATGGACCGGCGCCAGCCAGGTCTTTCTCCGAAATGAAGAAGGTCCTGATGGTTGCAAGGGCACCAGTCAGAGGAGATCCCTCCCCTCCTTGTACTTCCTCAGAGGCCCCAGCCGTTTGCGGAGGACCTTGCATAGGGGCGGATTCTGTGCTTGATGCCGAGCCCGGATTCCACCCCATGGAAAGCCCTACCGTCAGAGGCTGGGTTTCCTCAAAGACCATGTCTATCACAGGAGGGGCCTCCAGTTGGCCATCCCCTCCCAGGACATTGCAGGTCCCCTTGGCAGCGTCACCAGTCTTGTTTGGGGAGGCACAAGCCTTGACCTCGGTAAGGTTTAAAATTCTTGCCAGCAGGTCTTTTGAGGGAAGCGACCGAAGGGGGTGCGGGGGAGTCCCCTACACCCGTAGGCGAAGGAGAGGAGTGAGCCTCCTCTCCAGTTAGAGAGATATGGAGGGTCCCCTGCGCAAGTACAGGGGAGGGGGACCTCCATTTTTTCGCTGGAGCTGCCCAAGGGCGGCACCGTTGATGTTACAGGGAAGGTTGGGGGTTGGGTTTTTTTTTATATTCATCATTGGGCATGGTGACCCTATTTGTATCACGGGATGCAATCGCACATCACCTCTCGCAGTACCCCACACTACAAGAGGTGCTTACAGGCCCGGCAGAGCCAGGCGCCGCCATTTGGAACCACCCCTCCCGCCTGGTGGCCTGGCAGTCCATCGGCATGGCGGCTCCACCTTGGACACGGCGTAAAAATGATAGATTGTGAAGAGGAGAGGAAAAGGGATGTGAGGAAGGTATGGGTGGGGATGAAGCAGCTTGTTAAAAACCAACCACCCCAGACCAGAGCTCAGGGGTTAGGGAACATTGTCCCCTCCCCCCTCAGCCCGGATCCGGGACGGTTGGCTGAGAAGAAGGTCAGCATCTACCCTGTGAAATTAGAGGCTGACCAGAGAAAGTTGTAGGAGAAGTTGTATGAAAAGTAAGGAAACAAGTGTTTTGAAGGAAGGAGAAGAGGCTAAGCTGGGGTCGGATGGGGTGCTGAGTCCCGTCAGCACGGCCAGGATGGCAAATTGCAAAGCCCCTTACGGGGCCAGTTAGGGCAGCACAGCTGTTGAGAACAGGGCATCATGTGATAATCTGATCCACAATTCACACACAACCTTGCCTAAATACAAAACTTGCTTACATGGCCAAAGCATTGGCAATGGAAGCAGTGTCGTGGGTTTTCAACATAAGGTTTGACTGGGATGTTAAGATAGCCAGCCTTAACATACTTGGGCGGTTCCAATCTGTTGAAGGTCAGGATTATGGTGGTGGTAGGTAACTTAGCGCCATTCACAAACCTGGAAATGCGGTGGGCACTTACAAACTTCTGATTGGTAAGTTAATATACTAGCCTATCAACATCGTAATCTATTAACTCTCCTGATCGGATACTACCTTTACTGGTGTTAAATGTCGGGTGTGAAGCAGAGGACATGTCTACAGAAGCTAAAGACTGTAGGGTCTTAATCCGCTGATGCTGCTTGCTTGATTTCACCTCGACTATCAATGCGCCATCATTACGTGGCCACATTTGGGCAGGTTCGCCACATTTCTCAACAAAATCCTTGTAGACGTCTAAGATGTCAGCCTTACTATCGTTTGCTTTCAAGACTAAAAATCGGTCATAATCCAACTCAGGGTCGACTTCTGATTCAAAAGGATCAAAGTGTCTACCGTCAGGTTCCAAGGCATGATGACCAGAGGCCGCAGGTCTCTGGGAGTTATGTTTGTTAAATTTACCCATATAAGTATATATTTTATTTTGGGCTGCCCCTGGAGCTGAGGGCATGCACCAAATCGTCATCGTGAGTCCAAAGAGTGCCCATACGGGGTTCCCCCCCCCCGATTCTTTGGACTGCGGTGCTAAGACCTCCCAGAAACAAAATGATGACCTGGGCAACCAAACTTCCTCTAAGGCACGGTCCTGCAGACGATGCCCCCCAGTGGATGCATCCGTCAACCCGTACAGAGTCAAAAGTAAGAAAAGAAGAAGAGGCTAATCTGTGGCTGGACAGGGCGCTGCATCCCGTCAGCATGGCAGCCAGGAAGGTAAATCACCGCACCGCTTACGGGGAAGAGAATTGGTACAGAAGACAAAGTAGGGGTTAGTAGAAGGAGAAAAAGGATGCCAAGCTGGGGCCAGACGGGGTGCTGAGTCCCATCAGCATGGTGGCCAGGAGAGCAAATCGTCATGCCCCTTATGGGGAAGCTAGAGTGAAAGTCAGTGACTGTCTACTGTGGACTGATTTCCACTGGGGCACAAATTTTGTTAGTGAATGCAAGGATAGTAAGTATGAGTTAAAGAATGGTATCTGAATGTTAGTAAAGCTGAAGATGAGTGGATTGATGGGATGATAAAGGTCCAATCCTGGAGTGACTGCATTAAGGGCCTGGTTGGGCTGGCTTTGCGCAACCTTGGTAGACAACTTAGCCTGCAAAATTAGTCAGTGAGCAAGAGATAGCCGAGAAGAGGCTTGAAAAACTAGTGGCAAAAAAGGGTAGAAGGTGAATGTCTAAAAAAAGAATGAAACAACCTAGGTAGTTAGTCTCAAGCTAGTTTAAGATTGTGGGTGGCACAGAGAATGGACGGACATAGCACCTCTATAGGTACCAGGTGTCAGAGTTGGAGGATACCCATTTGGCTTTTATGTCAGCTGCAATGAGATAGATTGAAATTTGACCCAAGATCACTGGATCTTTACTTTCTTATTTTCAGAAAACCAGAGAACTTTCACTCATTCAAAGACCTAAACTTTCAGCAGGAAAAGCCTTGTAGGGTGACCAAGCAATTTCCTAAGCAAAAATCTTTACATAAGTCATCAAAGTCTGTAATTCACAAGTTATTTTAAATAGCTTCATTCTTCAGTACAAAATGTTACCTTATTTTGAATGTAGTTTTGTAATACTGGTACAGAAGAGGCATTTGCTATCAAGTTTTCTTCTTGGGAATCGAGTCTCTCTTCATTTTTATCATGGAGAGGACTCGGATCTTCCAGAAATTCTTCCTTTATCTCTTCTTTAAATAAAATTCCTTCAATCTCTCCTTAAAGTAATTGGAAATTTATTTTTCTGTTGTACATATAGTAACCAATATTTTCTTCATACTAAGTAGGAAAAAGAATTTGAATCAAATGAGAAAAAAGAAAAAGATGCATGTGCAAGTACAATTTTATGTCTAGATAATCTTAAAACAAAATACATTAATCAAGAAGTGAAAAGTTTTCAGTATCTAGTAATGTCTGATGCATCCTCCAGATCAGTGGTTTTCAACATTTTTATGATAGTAGAACCCTAATTGCTATCTAGAAGCAGACACAGCACCCCAATATAAAATAATTTACATAGAAATAATTATGCGGAAAGCACTTCAAAATTAACCAAAATTGAGAATTAATCTAATTTAATCAAAATTAGACATAAAATTGAAAATAAATCAGTCACCTTTAAAAGTTTAATGGGAAATTTTAGCTTGATGATCATCACATAATTCTTTAATATTGAGAGGTATAATTGAAAAAGCAACTCACATTTCTTCATTCACTGTCTGCAATCTTTCTCTTTTTGTTGTTTTTGTGTTGCACAATGCAGAGAAGCTAGTTTCAAAATGATTTCAAATGTCGTTAATTTTTTTATAAATGTTGGAAATACAATTTTTTAGCAATTTAGGCCTTTTAAAATGTTTTCTTGGTCACCTAAGGGGCACCCTTAGTTGCTCTCATGGCACACCGATTGAAAACCAATGCTCTAGATAAATATTATTTCTAAGTATTGATGGTCTTAAAGAAAAATAAGTATGCAGTACTATAAGAAAACAAAGGAAAGGTGTTTACAATTTTAACTGCATTTTGTAGCAAATCTCGAAAATGTCGCATTTGGCCAATTTCTAAGAAGTGCCTTATATCAAAGTACTTTAAGATGGAAATAAAATGGAAAAATGAAATTAAAATGACAACCTTTCTCTCCTAAATATCCTGTTACAGACCCCCCTTCAGCATGACACTTTCCACTCAGAGGACTTAATTCTTTAGAAAAACAAGGGTTTAAGGATCACCTGAGATCAACGGGCTCTCCTCACTAGCCTAGTAGATACAACATTTATCTTCTAACAATGAGGTACCAGGTTCAATCCCAGGAAATGGACATAAATATGAGCACACAGAAATATAGCAACAAATTAGTAGAAGCACTATGCTTACTCACTTATCTTTCATCTCTCACTTCTCTATCCAAGGAATCTCGCCAATAAGTAATTGTATCTACATACACTTGATGCAGAAATGGTGCCCCTTACCCCTGCGGTGATGAACATTCCTACCTGATCGCTGGCTGGTGTCAAAAACAGACACGGACCCTCCGCTGGTGACCACAGGCTCACTGGTGATTGTCATGCTATGATACTCTACTCCTACCTGCACTTCATGTCCTCTACACTCAATTGTTAGATAATCTACCCCAATCTCAAATGAACCAGAACACTATAAAAGACACACTGACCTTACTTACATAGCACTTCAAAACCACAAACAAAAACCCAACTCCAAAGCATGTGCACACGCATAGACACCTGACCCACAAATCTGAAGCAAACCTAGTTTAAATAACATAAAATAATTTCACGGATGACAAAGGCCACAAGGGCCTATCAAAGGTCATCCGCATCTTTTAAAACCCACCCACAAAATGCATCCATAGGATTGTGTCAGATTATGCATCTACAATATACAATTTTAAAAAATCTATAGGATTGTGTCAGATCATGCATCTAGAATATACAATTTGAACCATCCACAGGAATGTGTCAAAAACAAAAAGCATCATCATCAAGACTCATCAAAATCTAAATCAATCATAATATACAATAATAAAAAACTGCATCTACAGGAATGAGTCCAGAAACACACACCACCAAAGTTAACCCTCCCTCCCCATATAATCATCTAATCTGTGTTTGAAAACATTCAAGTTTGGACTATCTACTGTCTCAAGAGGCAAACTATTCCAGTAATCTACCACTCTATTAGTGAAAAAATATTTTCTAACATCCAACCTGCACCTCTGTTTTTGAATTTTTAAGTGGTGATCCCTAGTCCTATTGCTACCTTCCAAATCATTAACTTGCTAAAATCCAACTTATCCATCACAGAACAGATTTTAAAAAGCTCAATCATATCTCCTTTTAAATGAAAACATATTTAATACCCTAAGCCTATCTTCATGGTGCTTCAGGGAAGATATTATTTTTGTTGCTCTCCTTTGTATTGACTTTAGTTGGTTGATATCATGTCTAAAATGTGGTGACCATGCTTGTATACAATACTCTAAATGTGGCCTAACATACAAATTATAGAGTTTAAGGATAACCTCTTTACTCTTGTAGCTAACATTCCTGTTAATGTATCCTAGCACCCTATTTGCTCTATTTTTTGCCTCAATACACTGCTTTAACAACTTCAGTGACCTATCTACTACTACGCTTAAGTCCTTCTCATCCTCAACTGAATTCAGACCAAGCTAATGCTTATTTAAGTCACTGCACTTTAAAGCTTCCCTCAACTTCTTTGACTACAGCTGCCAATATAGCGGCATCAGCAAAAATTGAAACTTTGTTATTTACAGCCTTCTCAAGATTATTTATATAAAGTATGAATAATAAAGGACCTAGAACAGATCCCTGAGGTACACCACTGATAAAGTCCTTCCACTGTGACCTCACCCCATTCAGAACAACTCTCTATTTCCTGTCTTTCAGCCATTCAGCTATCTAATTCAAACTTTACCACATATCCCATGCAATTTTAATTTGTAAACTAGGCTCCTATGTGAAACCTTATCAAAAGCTTTGCTAAAATCTAAGTAAATTACATCAACATTCTCTCCCTTATCTAAATGTTTAGTAACATAATCAATAAAATCCAGTAAATTTGTTAAACATGATCTACCTCTTCTAAACCCATGCTGAGCATCATTTATTAACCTACCACTCTCTAGATGGTCAGAAAACCCCTTCTTAACTATCTTCTCCCGAATTCTACAAACGATAGAAGTTAAGCTTACCAGCCTAAAGTTATTTGGGTCCTCTTTACTTCACTTTTTTAAAAATTGGCACTATATTCACTAATTTCTAACCATTAGGAATTTCTCCAAACTCTAGTGATCTAGTATCTATCTTCTCAAGAGCTACTGCAAAACTATCTACACCTTCTTTGAGTAACCTAGATTGCCAAACCAGAGTTTCACTTGCCTGACTACAATCAGGAAAGTTCTTTGCCTAATATCAAGGTAGCTCTTTGCTTATTCTTTATCATTTAATGCAATGGCGAACAAGTAGATGGTAGAGCATTTTCCCTGATGCTTAAAAGTCATTCTGAAAATTACTGAGTTACTTCTTTATTAAAAATTGAGTGGTTATAAAAAATATTAAGTTAAGAAACATTAATGAATAAGCCTGTCTAACACAGGCTAAATACAGTGGGTACAATAAATATCTGATACATGGTAAAAAGTATATTTACCATAGTTACTAGTTACACAGCAGCAAAGTAATCGAAAATTGAACATCTTATGTATTTTGTACGTTGAATACAAATTGCTATCATATTGCAAAAATAGTAAAACATTACTATGATTACGGCAAAAATATCAAACAAACGTTTCAAAAAGTATCCGATACATCTATGAAAACCAGTTAGTATTTGGTGATATGACCTTTCATCACTAGTATTTATAGGTATCTTGGCCTATTCTTTTTAAATCTGTTAGATTTATTGGGTCCCTTTTCAAAATTTTACATACTGGGAGAGACTCAAAAAATTGTGCTTAATGTCCTTACAAAGAAGGAGGGAATGTTTTATTATAATTAATATTTACAAGATACTACACGATGTATGTCGCAATGATCCCCAAATAAAATTCTGTCCCCAATCAAGACTGGGTATACAAGCAGTTATTTCCCCTCTAAGAGGCTCAAACCCAGCACTTCAAACAAAGTACGACTCCTTTTTCACTGTGGTAGGTCCACGTTTGTGGAACTCCCTGCTACCAGAGCTGACATTGATTGGAAGTCTTAATGCATTCAAGACGCACAGCTAACCAAGTTTCTCTTCTCTCTACCCGATGAGCCACCAGTACCTGGTCTCCCCCAGTCTCACAGCAACTCTGTGACTGATTTAGCGAGAAGAGGATGGCAGTCTAGACAATCAGATAGCCAGGCGGGGTCCGCGCACCTTCTTCAAGTATAAGTAATTCTCCCCACAGGTTCTCGATAGGATTTAGGTTTGGTGACTGACTTAGCCATCCCATAATCTTTATTTTCTTCTGCTGAAACAATGCTGCAGTGCCCTTGGGTGTATGCTTTGGATTGTTGTCCTGCTGGAATGTCCATCCTCTTGGCAACTTCAAGTCATCTGCAGACTGTAAGAGATTATCATCTAGAATCCTCAAATACATCTGAGCATTCATTTTCCCTTCAATAATATGGAGTCTTCCAGTACCTGCAGGGGAGAAGCAGCCCCATACCATTATGCTGCCTCCACCAAACTTCACTGTTGGGATTGTATTTTTAGAATCATGCACCAAGTCTTTCTGCCTCCAAACGTAACTAACACTATTCCAGCCAAATAACTCAATCTTCATCTCGTCAGACCATAGTACAGAGTCTCCAAAACTTGCAGGCTTCTCTTAAATATTCCTTGGCAAAATTCAGATGATTTCTGACATGATTGGTTTTAACAAAGGTGTCTTTCTTGGTGTGCAAGAATGGAATCCCTCATTCCTGAGAACTGCTCTAATTGTATTTTTCCATACATTTGTCCCAGCTGTTTCCAAATCTTTCTGAAGTTCAGATCAAGTCACTTGAGGATTTTTCTTTACCTTACAGGCTATATGTTTAGCCGCATGGTTTGAAATTTTAGATGGATGCCCTGAACATGGTAAACTTACAGTGGGCTGATATGATGTGAACTGGCGAATCGTGAATCGTATCACCAATGGTTGAGATTCGTATTTTTAGCATAGATGAAATTTTTCTATAGCCCAAACCACTTTTATGTAACTGAACAATTAGTTCTCTGCTCCTTTTTGGCAATTCTTTAGTCTTCGCCATATTAGAATTAGAGTGTTGAATGATGACCTCCTTCTCATGCAGCTCTCAGACACTGACTGAGGTTCGCTGTTTCACGTGGATGAAGTAGATTATTTTTCTAGAAAGTTCTACGGCATTCCTGTCATGTAAACCACTCTGGAATGTTCAAGAACTATTTGCTATCACTTTAAAACTAATTTTGTGGGTGTTGGATACTTTTTGAGGCGATAATCTAACACTTTTATCGATATAATATCACTGTTTTACTATTTGTGTATTTTAATACCGAATTTGTATTCAACGTACAAAATACATAAGATGTTCAATTTTTGATTACTTTGCTCTTGTATAACTATGGTAAATAAACTTATGACCATGTATCGGATATTTATTACATACACTGTATATGAAAAATCACAAATCACATATTCAATATCTAATATTCCATCAACAAATACTTTCTTTTCATTAGTCATGTCTATATCTACATTTGTTTTAAGAATTCTATCAGGATATTCAGTGGATTCACTAAAGTTTTATGTGGATAAATTTAAAATAGACTTCCTTAAGTTTTAAGATACATTTTTGGCCAAATTCCTCTTATTCACAATTTATTATCTTTAAAATTAATCCTATAGATAGGAAGAAACATTTGACTCAGTTGTGTATGCATATTAGGATCAATCTTCTAAGACTTCAATGCTGGAAGAGGTTCATACTGATGGCATATATATGCAAAAGCCACTATCATGGGCAATGCCACCACATTCCACAGCTATTACTGTATATTTGTGAGTCACCAAAACACAAAAGGGACTGATTTAAGAAATGTGTAAAGGTGAAGAAATCTGCTTCAGTGTGTCCTGCAGTGCAAACTCTACTACCACAGCCATAATAACTGAATATCACAATTGCTTTTTGTAGGGGAAGGGGATATCTGGTGACTGACACCAATAGGGTGACCAGACATCCCGTATTTTATGAGATTGTCCTATATTTATACCATTTGTCCCACGTCTTGTATCAACCCTTCTCGGGACACCTTTTGTCCCGTATTTTCAATATTTAGGAAAAAGAAATGACAATTTACAACGATATTACTTAGAAAAATAGAATATACTAGTGAAATTTTGGAAGATACATATTTCCCTGAGCTGTATGATATTGCCAAGCATCTTTATGGCAAGCTGAAAAGGAAGTCCACAGATGACTTATTTGGATATTAAGCACAGCGTGCTCTTGCTAATCTGTGTGACAAAGAGGAGGTAACTTCCCAAAATTTCCACAGTTGCTTCAAAAGAGCTACTACCTACCAAGAAAACTGGGTTGACCTCTCTGCTAGTAGTCTATTTTGTGTTCTGAAATGCCTGATCTTGAATGGTGAACTAGTTTTCAAATCTCTAATAGACTGTGTGGAAAAACTGAATCTACAAGATGTGTTATCAGTTGACGGGTTCCAAGATGAATTTGACATTCTTACTTCTCTGTTGCCAAACATGGACAAGGCTGCCAGTCATTAAGAAGTGGAACGAGATATTCACCAAATGCAAGGATCTTAAGAACCTCTTCACCCCAGTGTCATTTGTAATGAGAATTATGCCTTCAAATGTTTAAGTGGGGAGGGTGTTCTCTCTGATGGGCCAACAATGGGGTGAGTGCAGAAACAGGTGCAGTGTAGAGCTGATCCAGTCAGAGCTACAGATAAAGTGCAATTTCACACTGTCCTGTTCTGAGTTCATCACTATGTAGACTTAAACAGAAGAAGACTGGACTTTGTCAGTAGCAAAGCACAGACCGAAAGATGAGAAGACCCAATCTTCACATAAAACTAAACATACCCAATAATGGACTACACAAAGTTTGAACAAGAAGAAGAACACTGAAGACACTTAAATGAACAACGAGAGAAACACAGAACTTACAACAATAACATACAAAGGCTTGAACGCTACAAAAACCACTACAAATTTCTTGTACCAGAAACATAATGAACACACAACCAATAACATAAAAAAAAACATACAAACAAACATGCTAATCAATAGCAACCCAAACAAGAACAAAACAGAAAGAAGCAGAAAACAGTACGAATAACAAAAATATTAGATCAAATAACAAAGAGAAGAACACCAACCTCTGACAAATGCCTGCGATTCCCTATCACCAGGGATTTTCTACCCCTTCTATCCTTTTCATCAGGGAAATCTATCCCTACCTATCTATCTTCCACTATTATATATATACATGATTGCAGTTGCAATCATATATATGTGTATGTATTTTTCTTTTCACCACTTTCTATATGCAAGTCCAAGTCCATGCTCAAACCAAACACCATCTCTTGAGAGCAGTTGGATCCAGTACAAACTATGACAAATAAAAAATAACACTAACAACAATGGGGAAAAATAATTCTAAAAGGATTATGGAAAGGTTTTCATCATATGTATTTTATTTTCTGCAATTTACTCTATATTATGGTGAGTCATTTTAGTTATAATATCCTTTAAACTGGCAAAATGTGCATGATTGTAATACTTTATCACATGTAATGAACAGCTGTTTGTAGCAAAATCTACAATGAACACAAAAGAACACAATGAAAAGAAGAGTCAATGAACTAGGTCCTGGACCCCAGCAGAGAGGGAGTTTGTGCTGTGTGCGTAACTTCACACAAGTTGTATGTGTTCTGTATATTGTTCAACTACTTCTCCAATTTAGGTGTCCCTTATAAATTTCAGTTTTCAAAATCTGGTCACCCTGGCCACCAAAGGCATGTCACCATAATCAATCGAATCCTATTACTAGGATACATTAAAAATAAAAGAAAAATCAAGCAAAAAAGTACACAAACAACACAGGAGCAAGAAGAAAAAGGAAGCCAACCTTCCCACAATGCAGGAACCTAGCCAACAGCATGAAAGAGACCAGCTTCTTCAAGTAGTTAAAAAGTGTGTATGTACAAACAAGTCCCAAATAAAAAGGGCAGTAGTGATCCTGATCATGCCAATACAGGGATTGGTAATATGCGTGAAAATCACCATGACTGGGACATTAAAAAAGAATGAAGTCTGAGGGACAAGGTAGTCATCGCAGTAAAGTGCAGGTGGCACTCTATAAAATAGCCATGTATCCAGCAAGTGTTCACAAGTAGAACATAACAGGGTAAAACTGAAGATCCATACCCCACAAGCTTCCCCACTCCCGAATGTCCTTGTTCCCATAATATTTCAGCCATTTCCAAATATGTTTCACCTAACTGTATTAAGGGAGGTGTTGGGGGCTGCACCCCCACACTATAATAACTGTAACTGTCTTAATGGGTGGTGGGGGTACAGCCCCCACGTAAAAGCAAATAAAGAAGGCAGGGGTCGAAGCCACCCACTAAAGGGTAGGAAAGTAATTGTGGTAAGAGAAAGAGAGAAAGATTGCCAGCCCCCTCCCACTCTGGCCATCCTAAGATAACCAGAGGGGGAGGGAAGGAGACTTGGTCCCCCAGGCCTCCTTCCCGCCCGTCCAAAGCCGTGTGTAATATATACTTTTGCCATTTATTCTTTCTCTAGTGCCCCTGTCCCACGTATGCAGTGATTAGCCCTTTAGATGTGAAGGATAGAAAAGTGTAGAGAGAATTGGAAAGAAATAGTAGGGTTGCAATTGAATGCTAGTAATGTCTTAGGTTTGAAATTTGATAATTTAAGTTAGTAAATGCCTGTGTCTCAGGCCTATCCTTCTTTGTTATTTTGTTATAATGCAATGTGATGACTGTCGGAGGCAACATCACATCTTTGTCTTTCATTATTTTTGTTTTGTTTTGGGACTTTCAGTTCTGTTGTTTTTTTATGCTTTTTGCTCTTTTAATCCAAAATTTAAGTAATAACTTTTTCTTTCTATATTTTCTCCCAAGAAAAGTAATTCTCCAAATAATTCTTCTTTGTTTTCTTTGTATGGCTGTTGTAGTTCTCTCAATTTCTGTCTTCTTGATATTTACTACAGTCTAGGGTGAAGTGTTAGAAAAACTTCTTTTAACCTTACAAAATGGGTACTTTGTCTCACCATTTTCAAATATTTTTCTATCATTTAGTTTTAATGTAGATGTTCTGCATCTGAAAAGTGTTTCTAATGCAGCTGTATTGTCATAAACTTCATTTCCTTGTCCTAGTGTAGTTCTCCATTTATATATTTTTACACTGGTTTTCTTCTCCAAATCATCTTTCCAATTTTTTGTATCCCAATCGTAAATTCTATTTGTTATTTCTTCCTTTTTCATTTGTTCTAATGCTTCTATATTTATATTTAGTTCTTTTAGGTATTCTTTGCATTCTCTCATCCATCCATTTGTTTTTCTATCTTCTCCCATTATGGTCTTCTTATCGTCACTTATTTAGAAAAGATAGAAGCCTTCAATGAGGGTCAACATGGTTTTAGACAAGGATGCTCCTGCCTCTCGCAGCTATTATCTTATTATGAGAACATTCTACAGGACACACAAGATGGGGACAATGTCAATGTCATCTACCTCAATTTTGCCAAAATAACTACAGCATTCTTCTTCATAAGCTCCAAAAACTTGGAATACAGTGGGGAACTAAGTAAATGGTTTCACAGTTTTCTCATAGGCAGACAACAAGGGTGCCTCTCAGAAGCAAGCAGTGTCATCAGTGGTGCACCTCAAGGATCAGTTCTGGGTCCTCTCCTGTTAATTATTATGATAGGTAACATTGAAGAGAACTGGAACACTCAAATGCTACATCCTTCGCAGATGACACTTGAATCTCAAAGAAAATATGCACTGTCAAGATGCTCAGCTGTTGCAAGAGGACCTGGACAAAATATTGAAATAGATAGAATAACAATATGGCACTGAATGGAGATAAATTGGAGGGTCAAACTTCAGAAGATCTATGCCGTATTTTTAGTGTAATATAAGTACTCACAGTCTTTTTAAGCATTCCAGTCAGTAGATATTGTTTCAGTTTGGTGTGGAAAGTACATATTTTTAAAGATATTATACCTTGAAAGTCTTCATATTGATAGTTACATATGTGAACCTTGAATTCTCTATGTGTGAAAAAAAACTTTTTCACACACTGGCAACCCTTAATTCAACCTTTTTCCAAACATTGGCAACCTTGAAGCCAAGAAGTTAAAAGAGTGCTGAATTCAAATTTGCCACCATAACACATTTTACAATCATTCCTTAAATATGCCGGATTGTGATTCTTGCGCATTCAGTTTACTGGAATTTATTATGATATTTGATAGTTCCTCAACTAATTTAATAGACTTTTGTATTAATCATGACCTCATTTTAAGAGTGAAGCTTTGCAACAGGTGTGGAAAAGCGTGGCTTGATTACAATAGGTGTTCATGCTTCGATTCCCTAACATGAACAGCCACCTTCATCAAATCCTATTAGCAGCGGCAAATCTATATAACCCTGCTAATCCCAGATCTTCCCAGTACTAAATAGTAAATTTTGCCATGTTTGTTTGTTTTTTTTTCATTTTTACTTTGGCTAGGCTTTCAAATTGTTTAGGACTTGTTCCTAAGGCGCGAGCACCTCAAGAACTGAAGCCATAAATGATATGATGATTAGACTGCCTAAAAACACCATTAGTACCGTTTTTACTACAAAAACATGGCATAGGTCTTCTGAAGTTGCATCATTTTGAGCTTTTACGATATAGAAGCCAAGTAGTGCTCAAGAACTTTAAAAGCAACAGCTGTGGCCAAAAAACAATCTTTCTCATTGTCTCTTATGCTTCTCAAATATATCCTTCTGATTACAGACTGTCATACCCAAGTATCTATAATCATTTATCACTTCTAGGATGTCATTTCCTAGGAACCATCCTTAATTTTTTCTTTCTCTAAATATCATTATATTGCACTTTCCTCTCCTAAATTTTACTCTCCATTCTTCCCCATACTGGTACACCACATTCAGAAGTCTCTGCAAACCCTTTGCTGTTTCACTAACCAGATCTATGTCATCCAGGATTGCCAGATATTTGAAAGAAAAAAGGACAGGGTCACCGTGAAAAAGGGACAATCCACCCAGAAAAAGAACAGACAGCATACAGAGATAATATACAATGTAATTTGTTACTTTACACATTAATATTAAAATTATATAAATATAACGAAACATATCTGCAACTTGATCCTTACCACTAGCTCTTTTGCATTTGTCTGCTTCCGGATTAGCATACATGCAACTGGTGAAGAGCACTTGCATTTTGTCAGTTACCACATAATTTTGCCAATATATTCCTCTGTCATAAAGATGCGTTATTATTCTAAGGATTGCCTCGAGAGAATGAGTACTTAATTTGTTTCTGGGCTTCGATTTTACATTTGTCACATGAGAAAAAATAAACTTCTAACAAATGATATACTTAAGGGAATGCAATAAGAGTTCAGTGCAATTGTAGCAAGCTCTCTGTAACATCTTCCTCCAATTGAATTATCATAGCACAAAACAAATGACCCAAATTTGACTGGGTCTGCTGGTATTTCTAAATTGGAAAATTTTTCCTTCCAGTTAGTTTTCATGAATACGTTCTTAATGGGTAGCAACGTTTTCAACATCATAATTTTATGCTCTTGCAAGTTTAGCAAGGGGTAGCTCACTAAACTCTGGTTTCATTTGGCTCAGACATTTCTTGGGACTAAAATATTTAATGTACATAATCTATTTTCATAGCCGTCTTGTCAATTCTTTTAGCGATTTGGTTTACCACCTCAGTCAAAAAGTCATGATAATTTTTCTGGATTGCTATCTTTCTTTCAAAAAAAATGGTAGTGCATTTTAAGGCATATTCAAATTTGTCATAGAGTTTACCATCACTTGGTAAAAAGTCCCCAAAATCTTCAAGTTCGCGAAATAATTTTGAAGGGTCAGGGTTTGTGGCCTGAAATAAGGAATTGAGAGATTCAAAATTCTGGATCAAAAGGCAAACAAAAGTTAGATAAAGTTTATTTTTTTCATCAGCAAGCATTTTCCTGTGTTATAACAGTATAACTTTTGTCAACAATGAAGTGAAAATAAGCTTTCAGTTCTTCCCACTGAATTAAAATTTCATATACCTATGCATTTTCCTCAGACTAGCCAGGGTGAATGAACACTTAGGGTTATAATTCTTCCACGTTGTTCATTTCCATCAATCATAGTGGCATATATGTTCTTGTAATCTTCATGACATAGATAACTTCGACAGAACCAGCAATGAATTTCAGAAATAATATAACTCAAACATGGAGGCAATGTATTGAAATCCTTTTCTGCACACAAGGCTAAACTGTGGCAAGTACAATTAATAAAATTAAGTGATATCTGGATTAATATTTCTTAATCTCGAAAATACGGAGTTTGCCTCGCCAGATAAATTATTTGCACCATCACTGCCCAATCCAATGCAATTGGTTATATCAATATCATTGAGCTTCAAGAAATCATTAATTGCATCAAACAAACTTTGTCCAGTGGTAGAAACAATAGGTATTAAACCCAAGAATGCTGTTTGTATAGTTTGCTCTTTCTTTGAAAAATATATTACACGTATATACAAATGTATTGTCACACTGACATCTGTGTATTCATCTATCAAAAAAGAATATTTTGTACCACGAAGATCGTCAAGCAGCTCTTCAAACAATGCCAATGAGACGACATTTTTTATCAAGCAAATACACTTCGTTTAATGCAATTTGACATTTTCAAGAATGCTTCCTTTTCCATATTCAGCAATAAGTTTGGTTTGATGAATGATTGAACTAACACTAATAGTGGCAAGCCGTTGAAACACTGTATTTAATTTCAAATTCTTTTAGTTCTTTCAATAAGGAAACAGTGTTCTTTTTCGCAAATTCATTAAAGAGCATTTACACCATTTACAATAACATTCATTGTCAATCCATGACAACTACTTAAACTGTTCCTTCCACTTTTTTTATGCCTTCAATCGTTGTAGTAATTTTTAATTGATTGAAATGATAGAACCAGTCCTATTAGGGCCTAGGTCAAATAGGATTAGTCCTAGGTCTATACCAGAAATTACTTACTTTGTTTACTTTGTAGAATTTTGCCTTCTGTGACACAGCTAAACATAACATAATTTCACCGATGACAAAAGCCACAAGGACCTATCAAAGGTCACCCGCATCTGTCAAAACCCACCCACAAAATGCATCCATATAATTGTGTCAGATCATGTATCTACAATATACCAGCCCTGCATCCACCCCAGCACCGAGGAGACTCACCCAGCTAAGAACCCCGGGGGAACAGGAAGAATAACAAGAATAACACAAGCCCGCACCATACAGCAAACAATTATAAATACCTCTATACAAACCTAGATGGATTACACAACAAAATACTAGAGCTAAGAGAACTAATCTCAAGAGCGCAACCTACTTTTGTCTTTCTCACAGAGACCAAAACAAATGAGGAAAGGCTTGACAACAGGAAGGAGAGAAAGAACCTGGCTGCACCCAGAGGAGGAGTTACCATCCTGGCTAAGAAAAACTTACTAGTAGAGGAGAGTTCTGCAACACAACTCACAGAACATCAAGCAGAAAAGGCAGTATGGTGTGAGGTGAAGCGCTGAGATGGTGGGGGGTGATATATTGCTTGGAGCCATCTATAGAACACCATCATCACCAGCAACAAACAACGACCACATCTGCGACCTACTGAAGCAGTGCGAGGAGTACACAGGAAACAAGCAAATCCTAATCTGTGGGGACTTCAATTTCAGGAGCATCAACTGGGAAGAAAACAGTAAATGAAGGAACACAAGATCATGGTTTTTTGTTTTTTTTTATTTTTTAAGAGCTCATCTGGCAACTGCCTACATTAGTCGCCATATTAAAAACCTGCCTAGTACTAGGCTAGTTTAAAATCAGATTAAAAAAATGCACGAAAAAAAACAACACTAAAAATTTTAAAAAGGGAAAAGGCAAAGAGCAGGAAGCAAGCTCCTGCGTCGTGGAGAGGTCCCTGCAGCGGCGGAACGTGCGACCTATAAGGGAAAAAAACAAAACAAAAAAAACTGGTTAAATAAAAGGGAGAAGGACAGCCTCCCCCAAAAAGTCTACAAGTCCACCAGTCAATGTGCACGCACTCGACCCAAGTATAAGGGACAGGCTGTAGTGATCCCACCCATCCAAGTACTGGGGCAGGTAAAGTGCAGAAAGATCACCCAAACTGGGACAGTCGACAAGAATGTACCAAACATTCTGGGGGATGATGCAGTCATCGCAATAGGGCACAGGCTAACACTCCATCAAATGGCGATGCGTCACACGAGTGTGCCTGATTTGGAGACAACAGAAAGTGACCTGAAGCTGTTGGGGCATTGGGGGATAGGTCCATGGAAACAGTCGCGGCACAATGGCACGCAACTTTAAGTTCCCCTGGACCATCTCCCATCTTCTTTGCAAAGCAGTCCAAAGAGCTGCCCATATTCCTGCCATGTAGTCAGTGTAAGGAAGAGCGAAACACTGATCCTAGCGGACTCTTTGGCACCCTCATTTCCCACAATTCCTACATGTCCAGGAACCCAGCAAAGATAATCTCGACATCTACCCGGCTTGCCAAAACCGTGGCATCACGGATATCATAAACCAGGGGATAGGGCATTTTGTGAGTCGCTATAGATCACAATCAGGTTTCCAAACTGGGCACATCGTGTAATCTCCCATACCGAGTGGTGTATTGGCGAAAAATAGCCAATCTGGTACCCTCCAGGTTGGCATCTTGGGCAGAACCAGGGACGCTACCAGCCCGAGAGCTATGCCTAGCTCTCGAGGGAGTTTGCTAGCCCTAAACCCAAAGGGCTTAGGGTATGACTGGTGTCTCTCAGCGGAATAGGCACCATCAAAATCAGGTGCGGATGCAGTGAGAGCTGTTGGCGACTGAGGAAGGCGCCGGGCTCACGCGTACAGGCGAATAATGCACTGTACATGGCATAGAGGGAGTGGCATCTGCCCAGCATCGACAAGTAGGATCTCAATGGGGGAAGTGCAGAAGGCACCGGTCGCCAGGCAAAGGCCGGTGAGGTGGATGAGTTCACCTTCCGCAATATATGCTCAGCTGCGGATGCATAAAACTCGCATCCGTAGTCAAGCTTCGCATAAACAAAGGATCGATAAAAGAAAAGTAAGGCAGTAGCACTATCAGCACACCAGGCGCTGAACATCACAGAAGGAAAATTATCCATGGCGCGGGTACAAAAGACTCTAAGACTGCGAATATGAGCCTCCCAAGTGAGGTGGCAGTAAAATACATGACCAAGGAAACGGTGCGATTCAGCCACTTCCAGGCGCACCCCATAAGAAACAAATCTGGTCGGGGTGGAGCTGTGGATGGCGGCAGAAATGCACCACCTTAATCTTGGCCAAAGAAAACAGAAACCTGTGTGCTTCAGCATAGCGAGAGAGACAGTTCAATGCCTGTTGGAGTCGACGCTCCAGATTCGGCAAAAGAGATCGAAAGGTCATCCATGTAGAGCATAGCTAGAATATCTTCCAGCAGATTCAAGGTGATGCCGTTGATGCTCGGGGCAAAGAGTGTGACACTGAGGACACTCTCTTCCTGCTCCATTGGGCCAGAGAGGGCTCCCCCCCCCCACTGGTACGCAGAATCGACGATGTCGCAAAAATTCAGATATATACATTGGGAGGCGTCCACTCGCCCCCATCGTGTGGAGAGTCTCCTTGATACCGTATCGCCATGTGGTATTGTAGGGATGCGAAGATGTATAAGAGAAAAACTTCCTTCCAAAAGCGAGAATATAAATAGCCCATTAAATTACCAAGTCAGAACAGAGTTCGCCGTAGCGTAATGCTAGAGTGCTAGCCTCGGAATTCAAAAGACCCGCGATCGATCCCCAAAGTCCACAATTTTTTACAGAGAAAATCCCAGAAGAAAATGGAAAATGCTTTATGGATAGCTCAAGAGAAAACTGCTGTCAAGGAAAATGGAAAGAAAATGACTTCAAGGGCCACATCGTCGTTAAAAAGGAAGATACCTCAAGAAAAAGAAGATCAAGAATTAACCCAGCCAACTTAATGAGGAAGGAATCTCAACTCAACTTAAATATGGAGTCAGATAAAAGGAAGATATAGAAAGAAATCTCAAGTAGAAAATGATATTGATAAATAAGAAAAAGTTATAAGAAGGCCCTCCCCCATAGTATCATAGGCATTCTCCAGATAAAAAAAAACAGTGGCGTAGCGCTGTCTAGGAAGGAAGGCCTCGCAGACGGCATTTTCCAGTAGTCAGAGTAGAGCATCTGACGTGGAGTGGAACTTGCGGAAGCCGCACTGTGCTGAAGACAGATGGCCTCCACTGTCCAGGAAAAAGGCTAATCTAACATTTACCAATTTCTCCATCAACTTGCACATGCAAGAGGTTAGAGAGATTGGGCGGAAACTGGCCGGAGTAGAGTGATCTCTCCACAGTTTGCGAAAGGCGAGCACAGTAGCAATTGGCCAGGAATCTAGGAGGAGACCTTCCAGCCAGATCCTGTTGGACAAATCTAAAACAAAGGCGATGCCTCACTCACCCAGGTGTCGAAGCATGGTGTACGGGACATCGTCCGGACCATGGGCGGTGTCCGCACACGAATCAAGAGCGGAACACAACTCACTCAGAGTAAACCTGTCATTGAAGGGTTCTCCACCTCTAGAGGTAAAGTCCAGTCAGCAGCCTTCCTCGACATCACAACGTGCATTGAGTGCTAACAGAGCAGCATCCCGGCTAGAGAATGCGGCCGCAAAGGATTCCGCCACAGGCGCAGGGTCCAAGAGTGTGGTCCCATTCTCCTGGAGAATGGGAGGTTGGGGGGATCCTGCGAGAACTTGCCACAAATCCTTTTGACTCGCTTCCAGACCTCTGCTAGAGGGGTCTTGCTGTTAAGTGAAGGCACATATGCACACCAAGAAGAGCGGCGGGTGTACTTCGAAATATAACGGAAACTAGCCCTAGCCTGACAAAATTGTCTGGCCGTAACTTATAGCGCATATAGGTAGGCCAACCACCACAGGAGTGGTCAGCATACAAAATAGCCAGATCTTCTGAGAATAGTAGTAAGGCCTGCAGTGAAATGGGTGCGAGAGAAGAACTCAACGGTCTCATCTACCACCTAACTCCTTGACTGAGATAGAGAATTCGGTCACTTCCTGAAATTAAAGCCACATCGCCCACACCAAGCAACACCGGGGTGGGCTCTCAGGTGGCAGTTGCCCTGAAAATGATATTTGAATTGGAAAGTGATCACGACCATGGAGGTCATCGGCCATCCCCCAATCAAAATTAGTCTGTGCAGGCAGAGCCGGGCGCCGCAGGACCAAGTCCTTAGCCTCGCGGAATGAGAGTCGATCATGGGCCTGAACAGCCATGATTTCTTTCTTGAGGAGATATGCACCACCTTGCTTCAAATAAGTGGGATGCTGCTCTCCACAATTGACACACTTGGCCACACATGATTTGACTTATCGTGAGCGGCCTTGGTGCAATTTACACATACTTCAGGTGACCCTGAAGCGGTGACAGTAATAGAACCTCTGCAGCAGTGGCACAAATACCTTCACGCGGTAGCGGTATCAACTGGCACACACTGACTCAGAGAGCTTGTCACAGTTGAACATAACACAACATAACTTCACGGATATCAAAAGCCACAAGGGCCTATCAAAGGTCATCCGCATCTGTCAAAACCCACCCACAAAAAGCACCATCACCAAAGTCCCCCACAATATAATATAACAGATGACAAAAGCCACAAGGGCTCATCATAGGTCATCCGAGTCAAATGGCCTCTTTTTTTAAGCCACTCAAACTCCCAGGAAAACAAGAGTATCACCAATCAAGGCTTGTCAAGAACTAAATCATGCAGCTATAGATATATACAAACAATATTAATATATACAAAACTTAGGAACCCTCACAACCTTCACTCCCCATAAACTCATCCAACCTACTCTTAAATACATTTAGATTTGGACTACCTACTACCCTCCGCGGCAATTTGTTCCAGACGTCTACCACTCTATTGGTGAAAAATATTGTCTTAAATCCAACCTACATGACAAAGAGTGTAGGGGTGGGTCTTGAGGGCCCTCCCAGTTTTCTCATACCACGCTCGACCTTGACCGCCCTGTGGTTGGCCAGCTCTAGAGTGATATCTTCTATGGAGTAGTCCACGATTTCCCTAGCATAAACTACTTTCACAAAGTTCATGGTAGAGTGCGACGTCACACTCACTCGGGTGCCATCAAATGTCCGAAGAGCACTTATATTGGCCACCTCAGAGGGCTCTGCCGCATTTGCCAGAAGGCTCTCATCCAAGAAAAGCGTCACCTTCGGCTCTCTACCAATTACACTAGCTAATGCTCCCCTCTGATGGATCATGTTGCCCTTGGCCAACATGCTGCCATCAGTAGAGCGAATAACTGGTTAGCGTTTGAAGCCAGTGGGCTCGAAAATGCCAGGTAACCTCTGAATGAGAGTCCCTGATGTTATTGAGGCTCCACCCTGCGCCCTTTTGGTCTTAGTCTGGGGCTCCACACCCAGGGGCCAGATGTGCCAACCTTAGCTTGGTCATTTACCGAAGTGGCAACAGACCCATCGGCCCCGAGTCTTCTTAGTCTTTTTCCTATTTTATTCTTTTTAGGAGAGGAGGGCGGAGAATGAACCCGCTTCCCCCCTCTACCGACAGGAGCCCCCAGGCCAAATGGACCGACCTCAGCCACATCCTTCTCCGAGATGGAGAAGATCCTAGCAGTCACACGGGCATCAATCCGAGGATATCCCTCCCTCCTTGTACTGCCTTGGAAACCCAGGCCATTTGAGGAGGACCTTGCAAAGGGGCGGATTCGGGTCCGCTACTTGGCGCCGAGCACAGATTCGCTCCTATGCAAGGCACTACCATCTGAGGCTGGGTTGCCTTAAGGACCATGTCTATCTCAGTGGGGGAGGGCCTCCAGTTGGCCATCCCCCCCCCCCCCCCCCCGGACATCGCAGGTCCTACTGGCAGCAGTTTGTTTAGTCTCATCTTGAAAGGCACAGGTTTTGACCCTGGCAAAGTTCAATATTCTTGCCACCAGGTCTTTTGAGGGAAGTGACTGAAGGGGCCTGGCTTCCCTCTTCCCCCCTAAGGGGGTTTGCCCTACTGAGCTGCTTCAATGGGGAGCGGTCGGCTATGTGCTGCCTGCTGGCTTTCTTGCCAGTCCCCTTGGAAAGTAAAGGGGGCACTGCCGCTGGTAAGAGGGAGGTGCCCGAAGGCATTGCAGCGGGCCGAAAATCTAGACTAACCCCGAATCGATCCAACCCGCTTCCTACACTAATCCGGATGTGAGAAATCGAAGGAGAATGAAACGGATTGTATATACAGTCCCTTTACTTACAAAAAAATGTACAAAATATCTACAATAGAGAGGGGCGATTATATTGGAGATCTCGTTACTATTCACAAAAAATACAGCTAAAGTTTCCTATATATATGAAATAAAAAAAATAAATAAGTCCCACTTATTTAAATTATTAATCGATCCTAAAAACAATTAAAAAAATCAAACAACCAAAAAAAAATCTGGACTACAACAGTCAATATATAGTTAACAAACAAAGGCCTCACGTGGTACAAAGAGGGATGGGGAACGTCCAGCCACCTGCCACTCGAGTGAGCAAAATGCCTATGACTTCCTAACAATTGGCACCTCTGCGCTTGATGGAAGAGAAGTGATCTTATCACTCTTGCGTGGCTATTCTAAGCCCTCTTTCCTTAACAACCTAGTAATATTTTGTTTGCTATATAAAGATATATGACACTAAGTCCTTTCCAGAATATGGTGCCTGGAAAGAAAAAAAAACATCTTATAATAACATGCTAATCAATAAAAAACAAACTAACAAACAAAAAAAAACAAACCCATTCCCATTCACACACACATTCTTACAGAGGGAGGAAGAGGGTATTGAGAAAAGGGGTGGGAGAATGGCCCTTTTTACACACACTCACATTCGCTCCACCACAGCATCTCCAGACAAGGGGGTGAGGGGGTCCCCTACACCCGTAGGCGGAGAGGAGTAAGCCTCCTCTCCGGTTAGAGAAATTTTGAGGGTCCCCTGCACAAGCACAGAGGGGGAAAACCTCTATCTTTTCTGTGGAGCTGCACGAGGGCAGCTCATCGATGGACAAGGGAAAATTGAGGGAAGATTTTTTATTTTTTCATCATTGGGCATGGTGACAGGGAGCACAGGGTAGTGATCATGGGCCCACACTTTGGATGGTTACCAGTGAGAAGCAAGGTACCCTAGGGCTCTGTGGTAGGTTCCCATCCTCTTCATCATTTACATCAACGACCTGGTGAATGGCTTAGAATTGAACAAGAGTCTGTTTGCAGAAGATGCACCGCACCATCAGGACTCAAGAGCTGGTTGGAAGATTGGAGCAGGAGGTGGCTATTTACATTCAATGTAGAAAAGTGCAAAACAATGCTCTTTGGGTGGCAAAACTCAGTCATAAACTACTTACTGAATGATTCCATCCTAGCCAAGATCAAAACAGAGAAAGACCTAGGGGTACATGTGTCAGCAGATCTGAAGATGTCTGCCCACACAGCAAAGGTGGTAGGGCAAAACAGAGGAAGGGGGATGGCTGTTTGTGGGGGTGTTAGGACAAGTTATGACTAGTCAGGACCTGTAGCTGCATGCTCCTGCCTCTTCTATTTAAGAAGGAGTAGCTGATTGCAGTTCGTCAGTCACAAATTTTTCAACAATGGAGAAGGTTGAGCACCGCGCAGTGATCAAATTTTGTGACCAAGGAAGCCAAGAATGCAAAAGAGATCCATGAACGCATGGTTGCAAGGTACATCAACACTGCCCCTTCTTATGCAACCATTGCTCGCTGGAATAGGGAGTAGTTCCGCCATGGTCGTGAGCCCTTAAAGATGATGCTCGTCGGACATGACCAACGAGGACAATGTGGCCCGTGTGGAGAGGATGATCCTCGAAAATCGACGGGTGAAGGTCAAAGAAATCGAGCGAGAATTTGGAATATCACATGGAAGTGTTATCAACATCATCCACGACAATTTAGCCATGACCAAGGTCTCTGCCCGTTGGGTCCCTAGAAACCTCACGCCCCATGATCGAGTTCAACGTCGTCAAAGTCCACAAGACAAGAGGTGCACAAGCTGCCCTGCATGAGTGCGGATTCGAGGAGCTCAACCATCCCTCCTACAGTCCAGATCTGGCCCCTGCAACTACTTTTTATTCCACCAGCTGAAGGCTGCACTGCGTGAATGCCGGTTTAGGGACAATGAAGATGTCCATCTCGCCGGTCAGGAGTGGATTGAACAGCAGTTGGGAGATTTCTGGTTGTCGGGAATTCAAAGCCTCAGGGACAAGTGGCGCAAGTGCATTGAAGTCCAGGGTAGTTATATTGAAAAATAATAAAACACTTTTCCTCATATTTTATTTCCTTATATCCAAATTGCAAAACTTATTGACCGCCCCTCGAATAATGATTTAAATTGTCAAAAGTACTTTCTCTCTGTAATCTATGGTATGCCCTTTTCTTTTCAGAAATTTTCCTAGCTATCTCCTGATCCTACCACAATGGAATACACTGCTCCTGGACTATGTTTAGTAGTCTTAAAAGCGTCCCACATCTCATAAGTATTCTTCTCCCTGAATTCTATATTCCACCTAACCTGATTTAGGAAATTTTGTAATTTATCGTAATCTTCCCTATAAAAATTTGGAGTTTTTGTGGTTTGTTGATGTTCTATCTTTCACTATTCCCAAGTTAAAATGAACCATCTGATGATCACTATTTCCCAATGCTTGCCTGACAGTCAATTCCTGAACCAAGTGATCATCATTTGAAAGAACCAGATCTAAGATATTGGTACCGCTTGTTGGCTTATTAACAAATTGACTCAAAAAATTATCCTCAAAGCATTCTATAAACTTACAACTTGCTCTATCCCTTCCTAGCATATTTTCCCAGTCCATAGAATTTAAATTAAAGTCACCAAGAATAACTATCGACTTCACATCCTTTCCTGATTTCCCTGATCATTAGCTCATCAATACAGTCTGTCTGTCCGGGTGGTCTGTAAAAGGCTTCCAAGTGTATTATCCTATTTTTACTGACCCTAATATCCATTCACAGTGACTCAACTTCTTCTTGCTTTATAGAATTATTTAGATTTGAAGAAATGCTATTTCTGATATAAATAATCAACCAACCACCCACCCTATCTCTCCTTTGACTAATGTACATATCATAACCCCGTAGTTCAAATTCACTCACGTTGTCATTAAATTTATTTTCATTAACCATGATTCTATTACACATTATATCTATATCTTCATCAATAATATAAGTAAATAACTCATCTTTCTTATTTCTAAAACTACAAGCATTAGTATAATTCAGCCTTATATACAGTATTAAGACAGGTGGCAGAGTCAAGAATATACCTACATTATGATAGTAGGTGACTTCAATACCCTGAAATAGATTGGACAAATTGGCACTCATCAGAACATCCCAATCATAGAGCAAACAGATTTATTTGGGCGATGCACGACTCATTCTTATTCCAGCATGTCACTGAGTTTACAAGGTATAGAATACATGAGCAACTAAGTCTATTGGATTTAATAATTACAAACGAAGAAAGTATGGTCACTAACATAGATTATGATTCACCATTGGGTATGAGTGATCATGTGTGTTTAATATACGATATGAATCTTTATACTAATATGCAGAAAAGTGAAATGAAAAGATACAACTATTTTAAAGGTAACTACGAACAAATGGCATGGAAGCTTGGGGAAATAGACTGGACAAATTGTATGATGAACATGGATGTGCATGAGGCATGGAGCTTTTTCAGCAATCACTTGAGGAAGCAGATGGATGAGAACATTCCTGTAGTGAAGGCCAAGAAACATGGTAGATTTTACATAAATCATGAGGTGGAGAAAATAAGAAAACGTAAGTTTACTAAATGGAAGCATTATAGACTCGCACATGATAGTGAAGATGAAAGGTTATAAAGGCTGAAGTGAATGCACTCAGAAACCTAACAAGAAATTTAAGAAAAGACTTTAAAAAGAAACTGGCTAGTGATATTAAGCATAACCCCAAAGCATTTTGGAAATATACTATAAGTAAACTCCGGAAAAGTTCTAGGATTGGTGACTTGGACTGTAGCAATGGTAACACAGCAAGAAATGATATTGATAAAGCGGCAAATTAAATGACTTCTTTGGTAGTGTTTTCACTGAGTAGGATCAAAGAAATACATATATCCCTTGATCAGCGCGGATTTGAAAAATGTGGTTTTAATTAGCGCCCCCCCAAAATTTGAGATCCTTCATCAATATACGGAGTGCCAATTTTGATTAGTGCGCCTTTTTTTTTTTCTTCCACACGCCATTTTTTCCCTCTGGTGAGCATTGGCAACCACAGCAGAGCCTTCAGCGAGGGAGAGTTGAAGCAGGCAGTCAGGCAGACACCAGTCACTCGCCAACCTTCATCTAGGAAAGACCTCTGCGATACTTATTGCTCATTTCCATCAGACTGTACATAATTTGATTTTATTTTATATATTTTCATTTAATAAATTACCTTTATAATTATGGACAAAAAAGAAACTCTTAAACATAAACACATCACTTTGGAGACTAAACTTGAAGTGATAGGACTGATGTGGGTGGGGGTGGAGGTAGAGTGACTGGTAGTTTGAATGAGAATAGGAGTGGGGATGGAGTTAGGTCTGTGGGGGTTAGGAATAGGAGTCTGACTGAAGTGCTTGTGATGGGTGATTCGCGAGTTAGATATTTAGATAGGAAGTTGAATGCAAGTAGATTGAATGGTTTGAGGGTGTGTTTGTGATTACACATGTAGGAGTGAATGATGTGAAGAAAGTGGGTGCATGTGAGTTACGTGAGAGGTACAAGAGGTTGATTGAAAAGGTGAAAGAAAGTAGAATGAAAGGTGTTGTGACAGGTGTGCTTCCAAGAATGGATGTCTCGTGCGATTGGGCTGAATGATTATGTGAGGAGGATGTGTGAGATGGAAGGTGTCATGTTTGTGGATGTGTGGGATAGGTTTGTTGGAATGAAAGAAATGTATGCAATGGATGGACTGCATTTGAGTAGGAGGGGGGTAGATGTGTTGTGGGAGGAGTATGATCGTGTTATTAGGTCTTTGCGAGCGGGAAACTAGATACTAATAGTGGTCAGGGAATTATAGTACTGAAAGTAGAATGGACTTGGCAGATAACAGAAATAGGTTCCAAGGCGATAGAGGTGAGGTCATTCAGGTTTCAAGAGGTGCTTCAGGGATAGGGGGGTTAAATTGTTTCTATACAAATGCTTGTAGTCTTAGAAACAAGAAGGATGAGCTATTTAGTTATATTAGCAATGAGGATATAGATATATTGTGTTACTGAATCATGGGTTAATGAAATAGAATTTAATGACACTATAAGTGAATTTGATTTACAGGGCTATAATATGTACATTAGTCAAAGGGCAGGTAGGATTGGTGGAGGAATAATTATCTATATAAAAAACAACATTGTTTCAAGTTTAAAAACTTCAATAAAGCAGGATGGAGTTGAGTCACTTCGGATAGATATTAGGTTCAGTAAAAATAGAATGGTGCATTTGGGAGCTTTTTACAAGCCACCTGGGCAGACTCATGATATGGATGAACTAATGATAAGGGAAATAAGTAAGGGATGTGAAACAGATGCAGTTATTATTGGGGACTTCAGCTTAAACTCTGTGGACTGGGTAAATATGATAGGTAGGGATAGAACAAGTGGCAGGTTCATAGAATGCTTTGAGGATAATTTTTTGAATCAATTTGTTAATGAGCCAATGAGGGGGAACAATATATTAGATTTAGTACTTTCTAACACTGATCATTTAGTTCAAAAATTGACTGTTGGGGAAGCATTGGGAAATAGTGACCATCAGATAGTTTGTTTTAACTTGGAAATTGAGAAGGGTAAAATAACCGAGAATGCTGTAAAAGTTCCAAATTTTCATAAGGGAGATTATGTAAACAACCGAAGCTTGCTAAATTTTGTAGATTGGGATGTAGAATTCATAGGTAAAAATGCTTATGGGATGTGGGATACTTTCAAGCATATAATAAATGTAGTCCAAGAACAATGTATCCCAATGAAGGCCATTAGGAACAAAAGTAGGAAACCATTATGGTGGAATCAGGAGATAGCTAGAAAAATTTAAGAGAAGAAAAGGGCATATAAAAAATTACAGGTACAAAGTAATATTCAAAATTTAAGTGATTATAGAATGGCTAGGAATGAGTTAAATAAGATTATAAAGAAGAACAAAAGGGTGTCAGAAATTAAATTAGCTCAGGATAGCAACAAAGATCCTAGAAAGTTCTTTAGTTACTATAAAATTAATAATAAGTCTGGCAGAGTTAAAATAGGGCCTATCAAATATGAAGGGGTTGTGAGAGAAAGTGATGAGGAAATAGTTGAGGTACTAAATGGTCATTTTGCATCAGTATTTACAAAGGAGAAGCTAAATAGTCTTATGTATAGTACTCATGGGTCAGGGAAAGAGGTGTTTACTACCATTAGTGTGGATTGGAGGACGATAAAAGAACTAATAGGTGAGTTAGATACTACCAAGGCCTCCGGCCCTGATAATATTCATTCTAGGATACTTAAAGAAGGGGTAGAAAGTATATCAATAGCTCTGGAGAAGTTGTATACTAGGTCACTGGAATATGGAGAAATACCCGATGATTGGAAGAGAGCGAATGTAGTCCCCATTTTCAAGAAGGGTAGTAAAGAGGATCCAAATAACTTTAGACCGGTTAGCCTAACTCCTGTAGTCTGTAAAATTCTTGAGAACATAGTTGAAAAGGGATTTGCCAACATCTAGAGAGGGAGGGGTTAATCAGCGATGCTCAGCATGGGTTTAGATCAGGTAGATCATGTTTGACTAATTTACTAGACTTTGAGTTTGTAACAGATCAAGTAGATAAGCGAGAGAATGTAGATATAATTTACTTAGATTTTAGTAAAGCATTTGATAAGGTACCACATAGGAGACTAGTTCATAAATTAAAAATGATTGGGATATGTGGGGGTGTTTCAAATTGGATAGCTGAGTGGCTGAAAGACAGGAAGCAAAGGGTAGTGCTAAATGGTGTAAAGTCAGAGTGGAGGGATGTTATCAGTGGGGTTCCTCAGGGATCAGTTCTCGGCCCATTATTATTTGTAATCTATATAAACGATATTGGGGAGGCAGTTAATAATAAAGTGTCAATTTTTGCGGATGATACCAAATTAGCAGCTGTAGTTAAAGATATTGATGATAATTTTAAAGTGCAGGGGGATTTAAATAAATTGTTATCCTGGGCACATAAGTGGCAAATGACTTTCAACCTTGATAAGTGCAAAGTTATTAACATGGGAAAAGATAATAGAGAATTTAACTATGAAATGGATGGGCATTGGCTGAGCTCAGTAGAGGATGAGAAAGATCTAGGAGTAGTAATAGATAAGTCATTAAGGTTTTCTAAGCAGTGTATTGAAGCAAGAAATAGGGCAAATAGAGTGCTGGGTTTCTTTAAGAGAAATGTCAGTTACAAAAGTAAGGAGGTTATTCTTAAACTCTATAACTCTTATGTTAGGCCACATCTAGAGTACTGTATACAGGCATGGTCCCCACATTTTAGACACGATATTAACCTTCTTGAGTCAGTGCAACGGAGGGCAACAAAGATTATTCCTTCCCTGAGGCACCTTGAATATATAGATAGACTGAGGGTATTAAATATGTTCTCGTTCGAAAGGAGGTATGTGAGAGGGGATATGATTGAGCTCTTTAAAAAAATTTCTGGGATAGATAAATTGGATGTTAGCAAGTTTTTGGAGTTAGATGATGGAAATCGGACTAGAGGTCACCACTTGAAAATTAAAAAGCAAGGGTGTAGGTTGAATTTAAGAAAATATTTTTTCACCAATAGAGTGGTAGACTTCTGGAACAAATTGCTGCAGAGGGTAGTAGGTAGTCAAAATTTAAATGTATTTAAGAGTAGGTTGGATGAGTTTATGGGGAGGGAAGGTTGTGATGGTTCCTAAGTTTTGTATATATTAATATTGTTTGTATATATGTATAGCTGCATGATTTAGTTCTTGACAAGCCTTGATTGGTGATACCCTTGTTTCTGGATGCAATCCTCTGGATGTAGTTTTCCTGGGAGTTTGGGTGGCTTAAAAAAGAGGCCATTTGACTCGGATGACCCATGATAGGCCCTTGTGGCTTTTTTCATCTGTTATATTATATTGTGGGGGACTTTGGTGATGGTGCTTTTTGTGGGTGGGCTTTGACAGATGCGGATGACCTTTGATAGGCCCTTGTGGCTTTTGTCATCCGTGAAATTATGTTATGTTATGTTATGATTGAGCTCTTTAAAAAATTTTCTGGGATAGATAAATTGGATATTAGCAAGTTTTGGGAGTTAGATGATGGAAATCGGACTAGAGGTCACCACTTGAAAATTAAAAAGCAAGGGTGTAGGTTGGATTTAAGAAAATATTTTTTCACCAATAGAGTGGGAGACTTCTGGAACAAATTGCCGCGGAAGGTAGTAGGTAGTCCAAATTTAAATGTATTTAAGAGTAGGTTGGATGAGTTTATGGGGAGGGAAGGTTGTCATCTGTTATATTATATTGTGGGTGACTTTGATTTTGTCTTCCCCTGGTGATGGTGCTTTTTGTGGGTGGGTTTTGACGGAGCGTATGATTGAAATGGAGGATTTGCTTTTCATTTGGTTGGAAGACTGCAATCAGAAGCGGATTCCTATTGATGGGAACATCAAGATTAAAGCTTTGAGCCTTTTCTCTTCATTGAAAAAAGAAAAATATCAAGAGGATGCTTCAACATTTTCTGCTAGTAAAGGCTGGCTAAAAAATTTCAAAGCTTGACCAGGCATAAAAAATATTAAATTATCAGGGGAAGCAGCCAGCGCAGATAAAGATGCAGCAGCCAAATATCCGGATGAACTGAAGAAAATAATTGAAGAATATGGATATCAACTTCGCCAAATCTTCAATGTTGACAAAACTGGTCTCTCTTGGAAAAAGATGCCCACACGAACATTTTTAGCAAAGAAAGCAGCAGCTGCACCAGGGCACAAGGCATCTAAAGATAGAATAACAGTTCTGCTTGGCGGTAATGCCGAAGAAGATTGCAAGCTAAAACCGATGGTAGTTTATCGTACGATGAACCCTAGGACATCCAAAGGGTTTAACAAGCAATCTCTTCCAGTAATTTGGAAATTGAATAAAAGGGCTTGGATGACATGGCAGTTATTTGAAGAATGGTTCACTTCGCATTTTTGTCCCAGTTAAAAAATACTGTAAGGAAAATAACTTAGATTTCAAATCTCTTTTGATTTTAGATAATGCACCTGGGCATCCCACTTCCCTAAATGATTTAAATAGCAATGTGAAAGTTATCTACCACCGAATACCACTTCTTTGCTTCAGCCAATGGACCAACGAACTATTTCAACATTCAAAGCATATTATTTGACACAAAATTTTAATAAAGCCATTGAAGCTACAACTGGAAGTAACCCAATTACTCTCGAGGAATTTTGGAAAAGATACGATAATAAACAAGCAGTCAAGAACATTTATAAATCATGGGAAGAGGTTACAGAGAGCTGCATGAGGGCTGTCTGGCAGATCTTTTGCCAGAGTTTGCAAACGATTTTTGTGGTTTCAACGATCATGTCAATGGTTATTGATGAAATTGCTACATTTTTTTTTTTTGAGAGAGAGAGCTCATCTGGCGACTGCCTACTTGGGCATTAGTCGCCGTATTAAAACTGGCCTAGTTCTAGGCTACTTTAAAATAAAATTAGAGACGAAAAACACCCCAAACAGGGAAAAAAGGAAACAAGCTCCTGCGTCGGGGGTGGTCCCCACGGCGCAGGAGCGTGAAACCTAAAGGGAAAAAAACAAAAGCAAAAACAATACAAAACAAAAAAAAAAACCCTGCTTAAATAATAGGGAGAAGGTCGGCCTACCCCCCCCCCAAAAAGGCAACAAGTCCACCAGTCAATGTGCATGCACTCGTCCCGAGTACAAGGGACAGGCAGTAGCGACCCCGCTTGTCCTTGTACCGGGACAGATAACGTGCGCGAAGATCACCCAGACTGGGACATTCGACAACAATGTGCCGAACAGTCTGGGGGGGGACGCAGTCGTCGCGATCGGGCGCGGGTGGGCACTCCATCAAATAGCAATGCGTCACACGAGTGTGTCCGATTCAGAGATGACAGAAAGCGACCTGAAGCCATCGCGTCTATGGGTGATAGGTCCATGGGAACAGTCGCGGCGCAATGGCACGCAACTTTGAGTTCTCTTCGACCGTCTCCCATCTTTTTTGCCAAGTATTCCGATGAGCTGCCCGTATTCCTCCCATGTAGTCGGTGTGAGGAAGAGCGAAACACTGGTCCGGTCGCAGAGTCCTCGCGAACTCTTTGGCGCCCTAGTCGGCTCGCTCATTCTCCGCAATTCCTACATGTTCAGGAACCCAGCAGAAGATAATCTCGCCATCTGCCCGGCTCGCCAAAACCATGGCATCATGGATATCGCGAACTAGGGGATGCAGAGATTCCAATGCCCCGAGAGCACTCAGGGCGCTTTGTGAATCGCTATAGATCACAATCCGGTCCCCAGCAGAAGATAATCTCGACATCTGTCCGGCTCGCCAAAACCATGGCGTCACGGATATCGCGAACCAGGGAATGCGGAGATTCCAATGCCCCGAGAGCACTCAGGGCGCTTTGTGAATCGCTATAGATCACAATCCGGTCTCCGAACCGGGCACGTCCCGTAATCTCCCGTACCGAGTGGTGTATTGCCACCAGATAGACCGTGAAGACAGACGCAGCGCCTGGCAGAGCCCCACTGACTTCAAACAGAGGGGAAACGGCGTGGAGGCCGACCCCCTCTTGGGACTTTGAGCCATCCGTATATACTGGCACGGTTCCAGCGTGACATGAGGTGTGCTCCAAAAAGGTCGAACGCAATATTCCCGGCGTCATACAAGGTTTGGGAGCAGAGGCGGGGCGACAAATATCCAAATGTGGTACCCTCCAGGGTGGTGTCCTGGGTAGAACCAGGGGCGACACCGACCCGAGAGCTATACCTAGCTCTCGGAGGAGTTTCCTGGCCCTAAATCCAAAGGGCTTAGGGTATGACTGGCGTCTCTCGGTGGCATAGGCACCGTCGAGATCAGCTGAGGATGCAGTGAAAGCTGTTGGCGACTGAGGAAGGCGCTGGGCTCGCGCGTACAGGCGAGTGATGCACTGCGCGCGGCGCAGAGCGAGTGGCATCTCCCCAGCATCGACCAACAGGCTCTCAATGGGGGAAGTGCGGAAGGCACCGGTCGCAAGGCGAAGGCCAGGGTGGTGGATCGAATCCACCATCTGCAATAAACGCTCGGCTGCGGATGCATAAAACTCGCATCCGTAGTCGAGCTTCGAACGAACAAAGGATCGATAAAAAGTAGGGCAGTAGCCCTATCAGCGCCCCAAGCGCTCAACGTCACGGAACAGGGAATATCGATGGCGCGTGTACAAGAGACCCTAAGGCTGCGAATATGAGCCTCCCAGGTGAGGCGTCGGTCGAATACAAGACCAAGGAAACAAGGCGATTCCACCACATCCAGGCGCACCCCATTAGAAACAAATCTGAGTCGGAGTGAAGCCGTGGAAAGCGGCAGAAGTGCACCACCTCAGTCCTAGCCAGAGAAAACCGAAACCTGTGCGCTTCAGCATTGCGAGAGACGCGGTTCAATGCCTGTTGGAGTCGACGCTCCAGAGTTGGCATCTGGGCCTAACCAAAAGAAATTGAAAGGTCGTCCACGTAGAGCGTAGCGAGAACATCTTCCGGCAGCACCGAGGAGATGCCGTTAATGTTCAGGGCAAAGAGTGTGACACTGAGGACACTTCCCTGCGGGACTTCCTCTTCCTGCTCCTCTGGGCCGGAGAGGGCTCCCCCCACCCGTACGTGGAATCGACGATCTCGCAAAAATTCACATATAAACAAGGGCAGGCGTCCCCTCGCCCAAACGGGTAGAGAGTCGGCGTAGTGCTGTCTACGAAGGAAAGTCTCGCAGACGGCATTTTCCAGTCGGAGCAGAGCATCCGACGTGGATTGGAACTTGCGGAAGCCGCACTGTGCAGAACACAGATGGCCTTCGCTGTCCAGGAAAAAGGCTAGTCTAACATTTAACAATTTCTCCATCAACTTGCACACGCAAGAGGTTAGAGAGATTGGGCGGAAACCAGTCTGAGTTGAGTGATCTCTCCCCGGTTTGCGAAAGGCGAGCACAGTAGCGATTCGCCAGGAGTCTGGGAGAAGACCCTCTACCCAGATCCTGTTGAACAAATCTAACAGAAAGGCCATGCCTCGCTCACCCAGGTGTCGAAACATGGCGTACGGGACATCGTCCGGACCATAGGCGGTGTCCGCGCAAGAAGCGAAAGCGGAGCGCAACTCACTCACAGAAAACTTGTCGTTGAACGGTTCTCCCCCTCCGGAGGTAAAGTCCAGCCGGCGGCCTTCCGCAACATCAAGACGTGCATTGAATGCTGACGGAGCAGCATCACGGCTAGAGAATGCGGATAAAACGGCTGCTAAGGATTTCGCCACGGACGCGGGTTCCGAGATTGCGGTCCCATTCTCCTGGAGAATGGGAGGGGGGGTCCTGGGAGAACTTGCCCCGAATCCATTTGACTCGTTTCCACACCTCTGCTAAAGGGGTCTTCCCGTTAAGTGAAGACACGTTTCCCGCCAAGAAGAGCGGCGGGCGTGCTTCGAAATATACCGGAACCTAGCCCTAGCCCGACGAAATTCAGCGACAGTGAAATCGTTTGGGCGGCGCTTATAGCGCATGTAGGCATAACGCTTCTGTTTGAGGGCCGTCTCACACTCGGCCCACCACCATGGGAGTGGTCGGCGTGCAAAACGGCCATACGTCCTAGGAATAGTAGTCAGGTCCACGGCGATAAGGTTGCCGGGGAAGAACTCAACGGCCTCATCTACCGACCTAAACTCCTCGACTGAGATAGAGAATTAAGTCATTTCATGAAATACAGGCCAACGCGCCTGCGATAAGCACCACCGAGGTGGGCTCTCAGGCGCCAGTCGCTCTGAAAATGATATTTGAATGGGAAAGTGATCACTACCATGGAGGTCATCGACCACCCCCCTAATCAAAATCAGGCTGTGCATCCGAAGAGCACAAAGATATATCAAGGCAATAAAATGAAGCGCTTCTCGGACAGTGATGCGTAAACTCATCCCCGTTTAGGACACCTATCTCAAGCTCTTCGATCAGATCGGCAAGGACCAGTCCCCTGGAATTTATTGAGTAATCTCCCCAGAGAGGATGCCTGCTATTCGATCTCCAAGCAAGAGAAAGGGCCTCGGCAACGGTGAGACGACATTAGTACCCCCCGTCAAAGTCAGCTGACGGTGGAATGTACGCAGAAATGATAGTATACCTCCTATCCAGGTGCAGCTGCACAATCACTGCGTGAAACGAGGTATCTAAAGAGAAAGGAAGAACGGAGACATCATGCCGGGTGTAAACCGCGCATCCCCCAGCCCGGCCATCCCGTGGTGGTGGGGTCGCAAGACCCTAATACCGCGGGAGGGAGGGCAGTAGGCACGCGCCTCTCATGGTCTCCTGCAAGAAGATAGCTAACGGGGAACGGGACGAGACGAGCCTCCGCAGCTCCTCCGAGTTGGCCCGGAGTACACGGCAATTCCATTGAAGGAATATGCCCCCCAGGCCTAGCTCGGAGGAGACGCGGGGGCCCTCGAACAGAAGACCCTCACGGGAATGGCCGTATGCCTCCCAGAGGCAGAACCCCAGGCGCTGTTGGCCGGACAAAGCGCTGAAGGCGCTGTCGCCTTCGAGGACTTATTGGGGGAGGTTCGTCTCGCCCTGTGAATCTTTTCCTCCCTCTGCCTCGAAACCTTAGGCGTGCGTTGTGGCGTCGGAGGCGGGGATTCTCCCCCCCCCCCATCCATGGAAGGCCCTACCCTCTGAGGCTGGGTTTCCTCAAGGACCATGTCTATCAGAGTTAGCCATCCCCTCCCAGGACATCGCAGGTCCCCTTGGCAGTGTCGCCAGTCTTGTGTGGGGAGGCACAGGCCTTGACCCCGGCAATGTTTAAAATTCTTGCCAGCAGGTCTTTTGAGGGATGCGACGGAAGGGGCCTGGCTTTCCTCTCCCCCCTATGGGGGTTTACCCAACCGAGCCACTTACACGAGGGGCGGTCGGCAATGGGCTGCCTGCTGGCTTTCTTGGCAGTCCCCTTAGAAAGAAAAGGAGGGATAAGGAATGTATGTCTTGCCAGGCAGCAAGCTAAAATATCGCGCCATACGAAGTCTCCATTCTACCAATAGAAACACCGTCAGAAAGGTTTGAGACAATATACGTGGATATAGTGGGACCATTACCGACATGTACCCCGCCCGGGCAATCTTTTTCCGCACAGTGCCGTTACCTGCTAACTTGCATAGATCGGGCATCGAGGTGGGTGGAAGCGATCTCTATCCTGGGCATCAGTACCGTCACGATTGCTTTTGCCCTGCTGGAAGGATGGTGTCGTGGTATAAAGGCTGAGTGTGTACGTATGTTTGTTCAGTACGTAAATAACTTCGTTCCTTTTTTCTCTCTAAGAGTGCTATAATTTTACTTTATTTTAACTTTTGCTTTGATTCTCTAATCCGGGAGGATATCTATTGCCAGGTGCAGCGTTGCGAGGATTTAGTTAAACAACTCGATCAAAAATATACTTTTAATTACAACAGAAAAATGAAATATTAAAAAAAAACTTTAAATCTACCATGAGTATAATAAGAGGATCTAAGAGGAAAATTACTACTTTAAAATTGAATATTACGCGGTCGTTGACTCGCTAGTTCACTTTGCTACTGAACGCTAATTGACACACCTAATTAAATAGGAATCGTTTTACCTTTAAAAATAAGCTACGTCGGATAAGCAACGACCTTGGGGGGAAGAGATTCGAGGTTTGACGAGGGTTTGTGGAATCGGACACCCAGCTGATCGTTTGGCGGGGAGACGGAGTGGGAGAAAACATATGCCTTCGATAATGGGTCCGGATGGCGCTTGGCAGTGTATCTTAATCTGACGAATTAAGCAACCGGACCGGAGAGATGTGCTTATTCCAGTCTTCGGGTTACTCTTGTGGTGCTTCTCGATGACGAGCGATGACCGAAAAGTCAATCCTTTTTCGAGGGGGACTTTACTCTGGGAATTCCTCAATGGTGAGGATATCTCTTGTTTTATTGGAAAACTGAAATAGGGGGGTTTCTCTGACGAGAGATGTATGAGTGTTTCTCTATACAGATGGTCTACTCTTCGCTGTGACCAACGGGAACTGCCTCGGGATGAATTTCTTCTTAACTTCCCCACTCGGCTCCGTTTTAATGCTGGGCTCTGACGCCGATATTCGTCTTTTCGATGACTAACTCGATCTCCTCTGCTATTCTCCAGCTAGCAGTATATATACTTCCCCTAGCCCCCTGGGGTAGGGGAAGAGAGAGGATGAGTACCTATTTTTAAGCCTCTCTCCTAGAGCATCACTTTTCAGAGGGTAGTCCCTTAGCCCGAAAGGCATCTTCTGGTTTTCGTCGCAGCTCTTGTAATTTCGTCTATTTGGCAAAATTCGATCCCAACTCTTAGAGCAGTGGTCGGGGAACAGGGGTAAATTACCCCAAATGGGGTAATTTAGAAAAAATGGGGGGGTAATGGTTGTGCTATGGATGTGGATGTGCTAAGTAAGGGAAACGAATATGAAAGTTGGAGAAAAAGAATGCATCGAGGAGCCTTTCTTCTATTTTTCGGTAAAATCTGGCAACATTTCTCCTAATTAAGTGGCATTTTGCCAAGTTTTGAACATGACTCTTTCAGAGTAGTTGATGAATTAGTAGAGCTGATCAAGTGATATAATAATTATTCACATAAGGTGATTTATGATATAATCTTTAATATTTACGTTTCTGTATAGACTTTTGTGATTAAAATTCAACAAAAGTTAAATATATAAATATAAGATTAGTTTAGACTTTTGGATATTTTAGTTTATTTGTAAGGGGCCTAATTATCCCATCAGCTGTTTAGTTGCCAGATTCTCACTTTTTTAGGGGTAACTATTATATTTTTCATTTATTTATTTATTTTTATTTCAATGAATTATTTTACATTCAAAGTAATTTTTTTTTAACGAGTTTAACTCTATTTAAGAAGATTTTATGCACCCCCTACAGATGTAATGCTCACTCTTTTTAAGTCTTATTGTTTGAATTTTTATGGTTGTGAGTTGTGGTTTGATTTTATGTTATGTTATTTTAAAGTTTTAATTTAAACTCTTAAATTTGTCACTAAATAATTTTTTATTTTTCAAAAGTATAAGTCAAAAGACCTTAAAAAAGTAGAGGACAAATGACAAATAAAACCCCAATGTGTCGTATGTATGAAAGTACTGACTGCCGAGTCTTTCAAAAAGAATCAACTGAAGAAACATTTGGACAAGGTTCATTCACATATATCTTGCAAACCACGGGAATACTTTGATAATCTGGAAAAAACATTCAAAAGACAGAGATTGGAAAATAACATGAGTGCAACGTTTGACCAACGTTCAGCAGCAATAGCTAGTTTTGAAGTGGCATGGTTGGTTGCTCGAAACAACAAACCACATACTATTGGTGAATATTTAATCAAACCGGCAGCTGTAAAAATGTCAGAAATAATGTGTGGGGAGAAAGTAGCTAAACAACTGAATACAGTGCCTTTGTCTGAGAGGGTTATTAAAGAAAGAATTTCCATCTTAGCAGAAAATGTGAGAGAACAAGTGATTTCTTCAGTAAAAAAGAGTAAAGAGTTTGCCATTCAACTTGATGAGACTACAGATGTCAGTAGCAATTCGTAGCTGATGGTATACGTTCGATACAGGGGTTATGATGAAATTGAAGAAATGTTGCTATGTGCTCGTCTTGAGTTGAGAACTCGTGGTATTAATGTGTTCAATAAGGTTGATACATACTTCGAAAATCAAAGTGTTGATTTAAAGTGGGAAGATTGTACTGCAGTATCAGTTGATGGAACTCCTGCCATGCTTGGTCACGTCACTGGTTTTGTGACTTTGGACAAATGATAGAATCCAAATATTCAGGTCATCCATTGTATGATATATCGCCAGGCATTAGTTGTGAAGGATCTGGAACCAGAAGTGGAAGCTGTGTTGAATGATGTAATTAAGATTGTCAATATTGTAAAAGGGCATGTACTAAACACGCGGATGTTTCGTGATTTATGTGAGGATGGAGAGGCTGAATATTCAACTCTTCTTTTCTATACGGAAGTGAGGTGGCTTTCACGTGGAAATGTCTTGAATAGAGTGTGGGCTCTTAAAACCGAACTTGAGATATTTCTGACTGATCAAAAACACACTTGCAGAGAAGTTCAGAACATCAATCTGGCTGGCTCTTCTTGCATACTTAGCTGACATTTTGGGGCATGTAAATGCGCTGAACAAGGAATTGTAAGGAAATAAAATCAATCTCATCTTAGCAAGGAAAAAAGTTCAGCATTTGTATCAAAGCTTCAGTATTGAAACCAAAAAGTAAATGCCAATAAGATTGCTTTCTTTCCAAACCTGGCAGAGTTTTGGGAAGATTGTGAAGACTGCAGTCTTAGTGACATGAAGAAATCAGGCACAAGGCACCTGACCAAACTTAGGAGTAGGTTCTGTGACTACTTTCCAGAGCTTGATTCACATACTGTCAGCTGGGTTGTAAATCCCTTCAAATGTGAACTGGCTGATTTGCCTGAAGAGCCTGAAGGATTGATAGAAGAGCTTATTGAACTGCGTTCCAAGAGTGAAACAAGCATGGAATTTGAGACCAAGGATTACCTCTCACGTTTTTGGATGTCAAAAGCTGCAAAGGCTTATAAAACTGCACATTTGGAAGAAACTAAAATGCGGCTACTTTTTGCAACAACCTACCTTTGCGAACAAGGTTTGTCTACCCTTGTAAATCTAAAAACAAAATACAGAAACCGGTTGGCTCCTGAAGACAGCATCAAAGTATCAGTGACATCAAAAATCCCTGATATTAAAATTGTTGTATCAAAGATGAAACAGTATCATTTTTCCAAAGCCTGAGAGAGCTGATATATTCAAGTTTTCAATAATTTTTTCATTAGTTTTATTTGTTTACCATTCACATGCCAGAAAGGGAAAATATTTTTCCCCATAATAGTGGATTCAATAACATTTTCCTATTTTTTTTGTACGAATTTTAAATACATGATAGAGACATTGTCAATAATTTTGCTTGTGTGCTATGTAATGCTAAAAAGTTACTTTTATTTCTGTTTATAAATATATATAATTTCCTACATTCTTTTCTTGTGTGCTATTTCCATGCCAAAGAGACGGACTTTTATTTCCTCATGATAGATGAAATAAAAAAGTAAACATTATCCCAATATAATTTTTTTTTGTGTGTCTTTATTATCCATGATTTTTATAAGTAAATCGGTTTGGTCCACAGAGTACTTCAAAGTCAGGGGTAAATTCATTTTACTACAAATTCTTTTGGGGTAACACCCCAAAAAGTTACCCGATTCCTGTCTTAAAGGGAACCGTGAGCCTGTTTATACGTTTTTATTCTAACGGCTTTCATACCCTCGCTTGTTTATGCAAACGAGCTATGAAATATGATGATTCTGACTTTTTTGGCGATGCATATCGAGGCTGGTTGCCATCGGGTCAAAAGGGGAGAGGGGGGCGGGGAGTATCGGCCTACACGCAGCGTAGCTTCTTGACACTGGGGTAACTGAAACTGGGCATCTGGTTTTATCGTGTGATATCGATTTCTCCACGTTTCTCCATGTTTGGTGTCCCGCTGTACATTATTACAGATAGTAGTGCACAATTTGAATCCATATCTGTTCAAAGAATTGTCAGCCCTCGTGGGTTTTCATCGACTGTGAACCAGGAGCTACAGACCTTTGACGAACGGGATGGCGGAAAGGATCCATAGGACTTTTAAAACGGCCATAATTCCCCGGAAACAGGATTGGTTGATAGCACTCCCGGTGGTGTTGTTAGGCACTCGCGCCCTACCGAATGTGTCGCGATTCTCCCCATTCACAGTGGTAACTGGCTGGACGCTACTATGCCCGAAGCCACTGGTATCACCGAGCTCGTCGAAGAACAATGCAAGTTCGTCAAGAACTTGGCCACGACAATGGCCCAAATAGATTTTAGACGAATAGCTACGGGCAATCTGCACTCGGTGCCAAAGCCTTACATACCCTCCGGCCTGATGGAAGCATCACACGTGTGGGTGCGAATAGACCGTGTTCGAAGATCTCTTGAGGCGCCTTATGCGGGTCACTTCATGGTTATTGAACGCGGCAAAAAGTTGTTCACACTACAATTCCCGGACAGAAGGATGGACACCGTCTTAATTCACCGGTTGAAACCGACACGATTACCCCAGGCAATTGAGGACTCTCGGGATGGTGATCGGAGTATCCCGGTGTCCCGGGCTGGCCAGAAGAGGCCAAAACCCGACTCTGCTGGGGAAATGGAACCCGCACCTGGAAAGGGGACCGAAACCACTGGTCCTGGCTCTTCGCCTAGAGCAGAGTAGTCGCAAGAGGAACGTACCTCATCGTGAGCGGAAAGAAGGATTAAGTTGGCTAAAGACAATATATATATTTATTATTGAGAGACGAATATCAAAGTGAAAAATAAATAATACTTAACCTAAAATTATAAGACAGTGTGCCAATACAAATGAAAAGTGTACATAAGGTGAAACTATATAAGGTTCATATCGCGAAGTTCGTAATATTCAGACGCAAAGTCGTTACGAGCTACCAAGATGGGAAGAACTATAAATGTGTAATTAAAATAGACAGCTCCCATCTAAAGTAGCGAATAAAATAAATGAATCATTGTATAAATATTGTCAACTTATTTTAAATATTAATTAGCTGTACCGAGTAATAATCCAGGTTGAATGCTACATATAGGAATTGAGGTAGGATTATTTAACAATCCATAACAATTGTTAACCTGAGAAAATAACATATTAAATGACGACACCCAAATTTTGTGAAGGTCAAGGTGCGATAGCAGCAGGTAAACGACTCCGTCGACTTAAGGGCGGACGCTTGTAGCGATTTGAGTGTACGTCCAAAATTGGACACACGCGAGAGTCGACACACACACAAAGTACACAGAGAGAGAAAAGCAAAGTTAGCTCCTTTTACGAGAATATCACACGGCAGTAAACGAAGCACAGTTATCTCTGTTAGAGTTTGTCAAAGCTATCTTAGGCAAACATCGTAATCAAAGCAGAATCCAGAATAAACCGGATAGCTATCACAATTAAACAAATGCAAGAGAGATTAGAAAGCTGTCTCCATGGAAACATGCCACCGCCCACAGAGAATTTCACCCAATAGTCGGAGGCAAGTTATTTCGATGCCAACCAATCAACAGGCTGGCATATAAGAGGGAGGTGTGGCTTAGTTGGAGGTGAAACCTGTAGGGCGTAGCTTAAATTGAGTATAATTTGTGGGAAGCCAGAACAGTAAAGATGACTACTATTATTATTATATCGCAGTATATCACCTAATATATATATATATATGCATATATATATATATATATATATATATATATATATATATATATATATATATATATATATATATATATATATATATATATATATATATATATATATATATATATATATATATATATATATATATATATATATATATATATATATATATATATATATATATATATATATATATATATATATATATATATATATATATATATATATATATATATATATATATATATATATATATATATATATATATATATATATATATATATATATATATATATATATATCTTTCGATTAGCGTTTTTAAGTGTTACCCATGCTTTTCGAAGAGAATGGAAAATTTGTTTGATTCTCCAATTTCGCCTCGCCTTATAAATTAAGAAAATTATTGCAGTAACGCAATTAATTATGCGCTTAAAAGGCTATTTTTTGGCAAACCATTCTTCCTCAAAGCCTTCGGAAGGAGTTCTTCTCACATACACGAAAAGGTAGCACTTAAAATAGGCGTTCTCTCAGATAGCCAAAAAACTATCTTTCGATTAGCGTTTTTAAGTGTTACCCATGCTTTTCGAAGAGAATGGAAAATTTGTTTGATTCTTCGATTTCGCGTTACTGCAATAATTTTCTTAATTTATAAGGCGAGGCGAAATTGGAGAATCAAACAAATTTTCCATTCTCTTCGAAAAGCATGGGTAACACTTAAAAACGCTAATCGAAAGATAGTTTTTTGGCTATCTGAGATAACGCCTATTTTAAGTGCTACCTTTTCGTGTATGTGAGAAGAGCTCCTTCCGAAGGCTTTGAGGAAGACTGGTTTGCCAAAAAATAGCTTTTTAACCGCATAATTAATTGCGTTACTGCAATAATTTTCCAATATATATATATATATATATATATATATATATATATATATATATATATATATATATATATATATATCGTTCAGTCCGATCTCTCGGATTTGCGTAATTCATCCTTGTATATAGTCGTGTACATAACGCAGACATTAAGGTGTAACGCTTAAAGACTGTATTCGTCCGGCCTCCTTTAGACTTTATCCGCACTTGACCTCGAACTTAATCCTGTTATAATTAAAAGTTAAATAAAGAACTTTCTGTACAGTGCAATAAGTTATAATTCAATAATAATTCTATTTTTGTTTTCGGTGACTTCAATATCCTACTGTTCCTAAATCTCCCTGCTTCAAGGCCAATGCCTTATTATTGGGAAACCAACCGTTTGGCATTCTCCTCGCTAGTCGCAATTTATCGCCATTACTTAACTCCCAAAATTCCGGTGTTCTACCCTGGTATGGTCTATCTCCATCCTCTGGGCTATTTGACCCCGTCGTTAGTTTAAGACCGCCCCTCGGCTTAGGACACCCCATAGCATCAACAGATTACTCTCGTAGGAAGTAAGGAAAGGCAACGCAAACCAACTAGAGCATCTGTTTAAAAACCGGAGACCTTTTCAAAAGATTACACGATAACTCGGTAATTTATCACCCTTACTGGTAACCAGCGTCCTCCTTCCAAGGCTCTTGGGTTGTCCTCACGACTACCTTCAAGGTCCTCCCATAATTAGCGACTAGCTTCAAAACCCCTCATAAGCTTCTAAGCTGGTACGAGGATTTGGAGCATTGACCTATGAAGAGAGATTGGAGAGACTTGGGTGGACTACCTTTGAGGATAGAAGAAAGAGGGGAAATATGATAGAGGTATTCAAGATCATGGGAGGATATGACTTTGTGTCTAAGCCCAAGGAGCTTTTCCAGTCTGCACAAGGGATTACTAGAGGTCATAACAGAAAACTCTTTAAGAAGAGATGCAAGAGAACTCTAAGACAGAAGTTCTTCACTCAAAAGGTTGTGGACCCATAGAATAATTTGTCAGGCAATGTTTTAGTTGCGAGTATGGGCTGATGCGATTCTAGCTTATTTGTGGGGCTATTTTTTAGTGTTTTTTTGCTATCTCACTGGCCAATCACAGATCTGTATTCAGTTCCGTCAATCACCAATTAGAAAGCTCTATTTCTTTCAATGTTTTTTGTGCTTTTTATATTAATAAAAGGTAGGAGTTTTTTATTTTCTATGTTTTTCTCATATTTCTTTTTTATATATCCTACCTACTCTGTGCCTGACATTATTTAGTCTTTTTAATTACCTTTTACTTAATTTCCCATTGTTTAATGCTCGATAAAACCATAGTTTAGTGTTGTTAACAAAGCCTGACTTCTTAACTCTGACTAAAAAAACGTCTTTTTCTTTTGTTTTGAATACATATGATTTCTCTTCTTGGATTTTTTAAAAAGTTTTTTTTACGACCTTAATTTTGATTCTTGCCCCAAAAGGATTCATTCAGTATTAATGTTTTTATTACTATATTTGTGTAGTTCAAGAAACACAAATTCTGTAAAAAAAAGACGCTTCTTTTCCGACCACCTCAGTCGTTTTTAAACTCCCACCCACGCGTATTTCGCGCCATTAGTCAAAATGTCTTTTTCCTGTGTAGTGTGCTCATTGAATGTTCACCATTTAGGTGCTATTTTATCCAACAACGATAAATGTGTTGATTTTCTTGAAGCCCAGGGCCTATTAAAATCAAAACGCGAGTGTCCCAATTGTAAGGCAGAACTTATAATCAACAGCAATTGGGTCTTTAATTGTGATAAATCGTATATTGACGCTGATGGATATGTCGCCACGCTCTTTTTAGGAAGAAATTTCCCGCCGTGAAAGAGAGATTTCACGAGTTCTGGGTCACCGCCGGTAAACTCTACCTACCCGTCTGACGTAATTACATATCTACCAACATTTCTAATAGTTTAAGAAATTATAGTTTAGATAAATGTTGCGAGTATGGGTGTATGTGCCTACGATGACCTTGAGATTTCAATCTTTGGGGTGGGGGGGGGGGTCTGGGGGGGCATAGCCCCCAGTATCTAATCTGAAATCACCATAAACTTCGTCCACATAGATTTCGCCTCAGAAAAAGTAGCTAGGAAAAATAGCCCCAAAATAAGCTAGGACTCAGATCCGGCCATATTATACACAAGTGCCACATTCTTCATGCGTATACTCGTATCCATTCTCACTTCATGCACCAACTCACTTAATCTCTTGCACTCATCACGCAACCGACTCACCTCCTCTACCAAAGCCACATTTGCACTAGTCACATAACACACCGTCATTCAGATACACTTGCTCTTCTTTCAACACCACAAAAATCAGAACCTATTCCTTTTACATCAAAAGGCATACTCACTTCATCCAAGGCAACAGCCATACTGAAAAACTTTTCCAAACCCTTTAATTAAGCAATCAAGAAAAGTGTAAACAAAAAGAGGGAGAAACTTAGGCCGCTCTGAAACGTAAACAAACTGGAGCTATTTCAAGATTTAATTTAAAATATAATTTAAAATTCCTTCTGTATTATGTCTAACACTCAAAGTTCACTATCTTCCTGAACTTAAATATATTACAGCGAAAAATCCAAAATAAAAAACGTCACTGAATAGAGAGCTCGCTGAGAACACGTCGAATTGCGACCGACCTGTTATGACACCCTCCCTCCTGTTCCTATTCAAACTACCACTTATTTCACTTTCTGCCACAACCACATCAGACAAATCATTTTCAGCCTCTTCCTCTCTTAGGGCATCAAATCTATTAGTCAACCTAACAGGTTCCATGTCCCTTTTACTCACAGGCCGAAGCTGTCCTAACCTATCTATTCTATCCATATTCGCCACCATTCATCTTCACTCACATCAGTCACTTCTTTCTCTCTAGTCCCAAGTCTAGGCCTATCTTTAACCCTCCTGGTCCCAGCCACATTCTTCATGCATACACTTGCATCCCTTCTCATTTCATTCACCAACTCACTTAATTTCTTGCACTCATTACGCAACCAATTCATCTCCTCTACCAAAGCCACACTTGCACTAGTCACATAACAAACCAGGCATTCAGATACATTTGCTCTTCTTTCAACACACAAACTACATACACACTACTTACATGAAAAGACACACTCAGATCATCCAAAGCAACAACCATACTGAAAAACTTTTCAAAACCCTTTAATTAAGCAATCAAGAAAAGTGTAAACAAAAAAAGGAGAAACTTAGGCTGCTCTGGAAAGTAAACAAACTGGAGCTATTTTAAGATTTAGTTTAAAATCTAATTAAAAATTCCTTTTGTATTATGTCTAACAGTCAAAGTTAACTATCTTCCTAAACTTAAATATATTACACCGAAAAATCCCAAAATGAAAAAACGTCATTGAATAGAGAGCTCGCTGAGAACACGGCCGATCGCTACTGACGGTGTACCAGGTGGGTCTCCGCTGTATGCAGGCAGCTCCGCTTTGCTACTATTTTTTCTCTCGACCAAGGAGTTGTCATTCAAGTTTGGATAACCTGATGTTGGTGGTTCGTCTGGTATTTTGTCCAGCCACTTAATCAGTTGTCTTTTAAAGCAGTCAATTGTGACTCCTGTCAGTTGTCTTATCCTCCTCTGTCAAGAGTTAAATAATCTTGTTCTAGTTGCAATGAAGCTATTGTGGGCTATTGTGGCTACCTTCCGGGTAGTAGCTTCGATTCTTTTTACGTAGCACAGGCGTCCGTTTCTTTGGTGGTTACATAACAACATAATTTCACGGATGACAAAAGCCACAAGGGCCTATCAAAGGTCCTATATTAGGCACCTGTCCTTTCAAAACCTTCCACACATAAAGCACCATGTAGCGTTCTCTTCTTCTCTGAGTATAGCTTTAGCTCACGTAGTCGTTCCCAATAATTAAGCTGAAAGTTTTTAAGATCCACCCATGTTGACTGTTGAAATTATGTTACTGATGAGCTTTGAGAATGTCCTACTGTCGCTCATTAAGACACCGAGGTCACGCACTTCCTCTTTCGGTGCTATTTCTTGCTGCTGGACTTGGTATATTGAACTTCTTTTAATTTTAGTTAATGGGCCATATCTGAGTAACTCAAATTTGTCCCCATTTAGCTTCATGTTGTTAGCTTCAGTCCAGTCGATGATCCGGTCCATGTCCTGTTGGAGTAGCGCCGCGTCCTCTGCTGATTCAATCGATCTCATCATTCTGGTGTCATCTGCAAAGGACGTCACTTTTGAATGTTGCAGTGCCTTGTCGATGTACGATAATTAAGAATATAAGGGGCCCCAAGGCTGAACCCTGCAGGACTCCACTTTTTGTGTTGCTAGGATCTGAGAGGTGGCCGTGAACAGATACCCTTTGAGTTCTTCTAGTCAGGAAATTGTGCATCCAGGTCCCCAAGTTTCCTGCTACACCGAAGTCTTTCATTTTTCTGAGCACCAGGCCATGATTCCTCTTGTCAAAGGCCTTCGCAAAGTCAAAATATATTACGTCTACATTCTTTCCTTTATTTAGGCCTCCAAGTACGAGGGGTGGTCAATAAGTTTTGCAATTCAGATATAAGGAAACGAGATATGAGGAAAAGTGTTTTATTATTTTTTAATATAACTACCCTTGACTTCAATGCACTTGTGCCACTTGTCCCTGAGGCTTTGAATTCCCGACAACCAGAAATCTCCCGACTGCCATGATATACCATGATACTTACATGAACATATTTTCATTTTAGAGGTAAAACTGGACTATCAGGGGAGAAAAGAGGCAGAGTTTCAAACTGTCCGTTTTTACACAAAAGAAAAGGACAGAGGCATATAAAAAGGGCACTGTCCTTAAAAGGACAAACTTGGAAATCCTGATGTCGTTTGCAAATCCCAGGGTTGTCAATATGCGATCTCCAGCCGTAGTTATTGACCTTCTTCCTTTGGAACTGGTTTCTATGCATTGGTTTAGTATTAAGAGGTTGTCCTCTATTCTTCTTCCTGAAGTGAATCATAATTGTTGTTTTTTGTCTTCTTTGTTCAGTCTGTGTTTTTCTATTTTGTCCTTTATGATGGCCAATGAATATATTGTATGAAATCGATGTTAGCACGATTGGTCTCATGTCTTTAGCTTTTGGCTTTGTTACCTTTGGTATTAGCAATGTATTTTATGTTTTCCATCTTTCTATTTTTTTCTGTTATAAGGCGTTCAAACCGTTTTTGTGGTTAATCTTTTTTACTACTGGTAAAATATTTCTCCTAACTATTTTTCGTTGTTTTTTACTTTATAAAAGTTTACTGAATCTGATAAAAATTAATTAATTCGCTACTTACTCTCTCTTAACTTTCCAAGTTATTGTGTAAAAATTTCTTCCTCTTCTTGGTCGATCCATGTTGTATTGTGGTGAGCATGGCTCTGGCACTAAAATTGCACCAGCAAAGTTCCTCGCAGGATTAGGAAGAATTGCAACAAATGTGCTGGCGTATATACATATATATTTATTTGTAAACTTGTCAGGAATTAAACGAGAAGCCAAGAATTCAGATTGTAGTAAAATTTGGCGACACTGTAATAAAACGAAAATCTCTCGTCTGTAAATGGAATTAAGCCGATACAGCTGTCTGCGTCTCAGGTATCGTAAAATTATATTGAGAAAGTGTAAATTGGTAGGCTCCATTTTAATCGATGACCTTAGGAGACTACGGGACACGGAATATCCCGCCAAATGAGCGGACCTAAAAGCTTTGTGATCCCGGCGACGAAAAGAGACCACGCCTCAAGTACTATTTATAGAAGAAAAATTAAGATAGAGATTCATTCGCACTTGGGTAGACAGATCGATAGAAAAGAACTAATTACGATTAATTTAGCGTAGCGAAGTCCCCGTTGTATCCGCCTAAGTCTTGTTCTCATAACACTCGCTTTCATGAACGGTATTAAATTTTCCCTGACTGGATTCGTGTAAACGCGAGCCTCCCTCTTGCTTTGCTGGTTTTGTTTGTTGGAATTAAACATTTGTTTTGTTTTTTTACGTAATTCCTCCCAGTCCTTTCCCGATCACAAGTCTTTGGTAAGACCAGCCAAGCCGGAATATTATTTTAGTATCTTTTGGAGTCAGATACAAGATTAGCGCCACCTATCACCTCACTCGTGTGACTTGAGGGACCTCTCCAAAATATCCAAGACATTTTAACCTTCAAACTGGTAACGTTTACCTTTAACTTCCTCCTCACCATAAAGTGGTGATTGGTGACCTTTAGCCCTATAAAGTAGTAACTTATACATCTTCAGTATATATGGGGAAGAGGCGATGTGCTCTCCCGTCGTCTCTTTGGGTTATCAAATTCGTGATTTCCTCTCTTATTTCTTGTTGCGTTTTCTCAATCAGTTTCTTGGCTCTTTCCTCTATTATCTTGTTAAGTGGTTTCATCTTCACTTCTCTATGTAAGTCTAGTTGTCTTCTTCTGTTTCCTCTTTTGTGTTAGCGATTACTGATGCAGCCTTGTTTTGAAGACTGCAGTTCAATTATTCTACTATTTTAAATGGTGTACATAAGGGTCACTGGATATACCATTGCTGACTATATGATTGCTTGGTAAATTTTCTTCATGTTTCTCCGGTTAATGGATTTGAGCGCCTGTATATTAGACCCAGTCCCCTTCTTGCTTTTTCAACTCGTTCTTTAACGTGCTTGGAGTATCCTGTCCTGGTAATCGTTAGTCCTAGTAATTTAGTTTCATTTGTGTAGTCATATCTCTCTCCTTCGATCAGTATGTCTCAAGGGAGAGGATTGTTTTCCCCTACACGCTATTTTTACCCCGTCGATTGATCATCAAATAGCGGTCTCTAGGAAATGTAGTTCACTTTGATTGTCCAACAAATAGCAGTCTCTAGAAAATGTAGTTCAATTTGATTGACTACCAAATAGCGGTCTCTGGGAAATGTAGTTAATTTCTTTTCCTTACAGTTTATTTTTCTTTTTTTGTACTTTTCCCTATCGTTCTTTGTGCAGTCGTTTTTTCTTTTTGCTTTTTAATGGCTATTTTTTTAAGACTTAAGTTTATACTCGGTTGTTCCGAATTAAGTGACGTCATCAATAAAGAAGGAATGTATTTTTTATGCTTTTGGGGGTGGTACTGTCTTTTTCTCTTTTTTCCCAACTGTCTTACACTCAATTCTTTCTTTTTTCTACTATAAAATTCTTGCCTTTTTATACCAAAATGACCAATCGATTCCAGATACAATAGTTTTAAGGAATACTTATATTATTATCTATTTATTCTTTTACCCATGTTTTTCGAACAGTTTTTTAAAAAGTTTTTTCCATTGTTTTAATTCTGTATTTTTTTTTGGGGGGGGGGCAGAGGATTTAACTAACAATTAAAAATATATATTTAGATATTTGGGTGGAACTAGTTTCCAATGTAGATTCAGACATCTTACAATCGTGTAGGCATGCATTAACTTTAGTTTTAACCATTGCTGCCTCGTGTCAAGTTTGCCCGCAAAATGTGTTTGCTCTTTCCAATTTGTGTAACGATCACAAAAAGTTATCCGATTTTTAGCCGATGACAATTTAATTAAATTGAAACTAAATTGTGAACATTATGATCAGCCCCTAGCGATACAACGCGATTTCAATTTTAAATGCACCAAGTGCAAACGTGCTTCTAAAACAGGCGAGAGCGCCCGCCATTATTTCTATCGTTCGGCTTTGAATGGGACTTATTTTTCAAGATCAATCAAAATACATTAGAAGTCATTACCCATGAGGTTAAGGTTTCAGAAGAATATAATCGATTGATTTATTTTCTACAGAGAGGTTACAAATGATTTTTGTGAAGAAAAAAATGCAAAGAAGTTAGGCAGTGAAAGACGAGTGGTCAAAATCGACGAGGCTAAATTTTGAAAACGAACGTATAAGAAAGGGAGAGTGGTTAATGGTGTTTGAGTTGTCAGCCAGTTTTAACGGGAGACCAAAAACATTTTTATGGTCATGGTTCCCGATCGAACAAAAGAAACACTTGTTTCTGTCATAAAAGAATGGATCTTGCCGGGAACCGAAATCATTTCGGATTGTTGGTCGGCTTACTCCGGCGTGGAATTAGAAGGCTGCCATCATCGAACACTCAACCATTTCAAGAGCTTTGTTGACCCCGAAAGGGGAGCAAGTATCCAAAACATCGAACGCGTATGGCGGAAATGGAGAACTTTACTACCCAAACATAGGAGCAAAAGTAGCCATTTTGACTCGTATTTCGTAACCGCTCTGTTTTGTAAAAGATTTCCTTATGGAATTCAAGACAGATACCACGCTTTCCTCCCTACTATTTCGGATCTATATCGGCCCGAATAATGTAAGTAAAAATAATTTTCCATCTTTTTATTTCATTTACAAGGTGTATAAGCTTATTTCTTGTTTTCTTTAAATACATAGAAAAAATGACGTCTTCATGATTTAAACTTGGATTTAAACGCGGATATTCATGCGCGTTGAGCGAAATATAAAAAAAAACCACTAGTTCTAATTGGATTAGGCTCGAAAACAAAAACAATGGCGGCCGGGGTACGGATCTTAAGGTTTACCTAAACGGAAAGCAACCTGAAGCCACAGCAGCATTATGGGGTAATTCCATGAGAAAAGGTGTGGCACGATGACATAAAACTGTCCTCTGAGCATATTTCTATCTGATGATATGCATTGGATAGATCAATAACGCTAGAATAGTGATTCTTAGCAATATTTGCAACTATATCTTCAATCCTGGGTAGCGAGTAAGCGTCCAAAGGAAGGTACTTATTTATTCTTCTAGAAAAGTCTACCACCATTCGTTTTTTTCTATGTGCGTTTGATGTTACTACTACTTGTGCACGCCAAGGAGAATTACTATATTTAATTATTCCCCCGCAAAGTAGACGTTTAACTTCATTTTCAATTAAATCAGCATCTTGGGAGCTGTAATGACGAGACTTGGTAGCAATTGGAGTGCAATCTGAGGATAAGTTTCCTAACAGTTTAACTGGAGGAATCTTTAGTTTAGTCAGTCCACACGCAGTTAAAGATGGTTCTGTACCCCATAATCTAAGCTAGCACTTTTATGCACTCTTAAAAATGGTAAGCCAAGAATAATATCAGTACAAGTGTTTAGAATTCCAGTAGCTTCGACATTCTCATTAGTGCGATCATTCATCGAAACGTTAACAATACAGTAACCTTTAAGATTTACTGAAAAAGAAGAAGACACCATCGAAACAACACCATAACTGGGCGCAACTTGGGTTTTTTTTCAGGTGCAACTTTGACTTTGTGACTTTACCGCTGGATCTGGTGCGACTGCAACTTTGCGACTGTATTTTTGGCCACCCCAGTGCGACTTATGACTGCAATTTTTTTCCGGTGCGACTCTGTTAAATTACAAAGTAAACTTTAGCGCGATAACAGAAAATGCTTTTATAAGACATAAAAACACATATTGATTAATTTTTATATTTTTTTAGTTAAAACACAGCCTAAACTAATATCTACATGCCAGCCTCCTCCTCCTCCATGTACTCCTGGCCCATCTTATCCACCAGGAGGTCCATGTTCCATTTCAGGAAGAAACACAAGCTCCTCAAAGTTGCCCTCATTCAAGAAGGACCTCTTGGCCCTGATCACGTCCCCGGCCATACTGAAGAGACTCTCCACAGCTTCGGAGCTGAGTATTGTACCTAATGAATAAGTCCACCCGCACCTCCCTGTGCTAGTAGGGGAAGAGGGACCAGGCCTGCTCGCCTTTAGAGGGCACCCACTCCTCCAAGGACTTCCTCAGAACCTCCCTCACATCCTTCTGTCTGTTGGCCGGGCCTCTAGCAAACAACTTGTTGAAGAGGCGGGCGTCAGAAAAACCACTGCTCCTATCCCCACTCCTTGTCACAAACTTATCCATGTCTATGTCTCAGTTTTTTCAATCTGTAAATGAACAAAAACTTTACAAGAATTTTCAGTAACTGATAATAAATTAAGCTATAATAAAAGCCACAAGAAGAAAGTTAGTGAAAAACACCCATGCTACAACCACTCGCAGGGTGGCGTCGGAAAAGAAAAAAAATGATTAAATAAGAGATTCAGATCGGCGAAGGACATTACTTTTAACCTTTACCGGTTTATGTTACTAAGCAATCGAGATTTTCTAAGCTCATAGGGTGGCCTAATGGATTTAAAGAAAGATAAAACCATGTGAGTTTAATAGGCTATATCAATATGATCTTTAAATTTAGAACCAAGGCCTAGTCTACGTACGATGGTCCAATTTTTACTTGTATTGTTTAATTTTAGGTATGTTAAAAGTAGAATGCTGTTAATTTTAATTACTTCTTACACTCCGAGGTATTTTTTTCGTCTTAACCACAAAAAAAGTATAAGCACATATTAAAATACGAGAAAATGTGATTAATTCGCACGATGAACGCCACAAGGTATAAGACGTTCTTGAACGTTTTTAACTGACAAGATAGGTTTAAAACCTGGCTCACGCCTGAAAAATGTATGTAATTTTACTAATTTATAATAAAAGTTCAGAGTAACAAACCTTTTTGGTACGTTTAGGTAGTTTCATGTAACGTCTGTCTCATATAAAGTGAATAATTTAATTTATCGTAAAAGGAAAGTTAAAAATCAGATAAAAATAAAGTTAGCTGCTACCAATTTAAATTTGACATCTTTAGCCAAATCGTGCTTTAAAACTGACTTAAAACAGCCGCAGCAATTTCTTTAAAAAAATTCGTCTTTGTTCCTGTTCAAAGCCGTGGAAAATTGGCGGTGCGACTTTGCTTAGTCAGACCTTTTCAAAACGTTTGCGACTTTCGACTTTGCGACTTCGAAATTCATAGTGCGGCAAAGTCGCAACTCGTTGCCGTAACACCCAGTTCTGAACAGCAGTCGATCGTTCATGAAGTGGGAGATACATAGTTTGTACTACAGCATCATCTATAAAATTCTCTGAACTCCACTGTCAATTAGACTTTGAAGTAACTGAGGATCTCCGTTCAATTGAACAGGAACAGTAGGAAACAGCAAGCCGCTGGTAGCGCAGGTGGAAGCAAGCGTGGCAGAAGATAGTGAAACAGCACGTTTGGATTTTGACTTACATACGTTTGCAAAATGCCCAAGCTTCCTAACATTTACGACAAATTACATCGCGAGCTGGACAAAGTGGTCGGCCATCCTCAGGATGGCGACGACCACTACAATTGTAACATGTTTGCTTCATTTTAGAAATATTTTTGGAAACAGCTGCTGTAAGTGGAAGGCTATCTTCTTCACATTCTTCTTCCTTACTAGAGGTAATAGATGTACCAGGAACAGCCCCCTGCACTAGCAGGTACATGACCAGGAGTTACTAAGTATGATTCAGATCTCAGCAATGCCTGCTCTAATGCTTGAGCTCGTTGAGTAGCATGGGTTAATGTGAGTTTTTTTTATTTTCAATGAGCCGTACACGAATGTTCAAAGATTTTAACCCTCATATGAAGGAATCCCCTATACCTTGATCACGGTAGACTGCAGCAGTGACATCCTGAAAGTTGCAATCCACAGCAAGACAAATCAGAGCTTGAAGGTCCTGGTCAATCGATTATTCTGGAAGTTGAATTCGAGTAGAAAGAAGATATCTGGCATAAATTTCACTGGGAGCATTAATATATGTAACTTGCAACAATTCGATAGCCTTTGAATAATCAGCACAGCCCTCTATTACACCCGCGACATGAGGACCAATGTAGAAGTAGAGTACTTATAACTTGTCCGGAGAATGATCAGATATTGTAGAGAGGAAGTAGCAGAAATTCCTATACCAAAGCTTCCATAGTTTGGCAATGTGAGGATATAAAGTAGGTAAATTAAGCTTCTCTGGTCGTATGACTTCATTCATAATAGTTGATTAAATTGTTATCATAGTTATAAGTAGTGATGAGCATAGCTGCCTTACAAGCTTTTATTGTAATAAAAGAACTGAGACGTAAGGTTCATTCGAACTGCCCCCTTTTATAGAGTTTAATGAACTATATTCATAAAACATCTAGAAAAGAAACAAAACAGTCCCCTCGGAAAAACAAAAGAACATGACAGCAATCTAAAGCGTTTCATGGCAGCTGCTTCTAAAAACAATTAATCACTGAATTCTGAGAAATGTAAGTTTTCTCTAAACTGGATTAATATTCTCGGTTATCAAATTTCTGACGGCAATTTGAAACCCGATACTGAACGAATGACACTTTTGTTAGAATGACCCGTACCATCTGGTAAAAAATCATTGCAGCGTTGTTTGGGGTTATTTGCATACTACGCTAAGTGGGTTCGCAACTATTCAGTGAAAGTAGGGCCTCTTGTAGATTGCTGCAGATTTCTTTTATCTCTTCAGGCTATTCAAGCATTTGAAACTTTAAAGAATGACATAGCCAAATATTCAGTGAAAGTTATTGAAGAAGTCGCCCTCTTTTCCATAGAAAAGGCTGCATCAGATAATCTGTACCACCTTATCAGAGCCCGGACGACCTGTGGCTATCTTCTCACGCTCATTGAACCACACCGTTTAAAAAAAAGCGTAGGCGGTAGTATAGAGCATACGAAAATGGAAACCTTTTTTGGCTGGTAGACATTTTGACGTAACAACTGATCAAAGAGCTGTGTCATTCATGTTTGATGCCATTGTAAAAGGTAAAATCAAGAATGATAAGATCATGCACTGGCGTATGGAATTACTTCCATTTTCCTTCCACATTCATCATTGCCCGGGTCACGAAAATCTTGTTGCTGATACACTATCACGGTCGTATTGTAAATCCACTTCGGATATTACAAGTTTAAAATCGCTTCATGAGTGTCTCATTCATCCTGGAATCCATCGAATGCTACATTATGTTAGTGATAAAAACCTTCATTACTCCATCCATGAAATCTGCCGTATTACTGCTGCTTGTCAGGTATGTGCTAAAATTAAACTTCGTTTCTTTAAACAATAAAATACTTCTTTGAGACGGGCGACTGCGCCTTTCCAACGTCTTTCAATTGATTTTAAGGGGCCGCTTCGAGTTTCCTCGCACTCGTCGCGTTATCTCCTTACAGTCGTTGATGAGCTTAGCCGATTTCTCTTTGCATTTCCATGCCGAGATATGTCATCCAAAGTAGTTATTGATACTCTTACAAATCTTTTTTCGTTATTTGGTCTACCTGCATATATCTATTCAGACTGCGGCCTGTCATTCACTTCCAAGGAGGTAAAAGAATTTTTACTACGTCTTGGTGCAAACAGTACCAAGACGTACAACCCCAGTGGAAATAGCCAATGTGAGCGCTATAATGGCATTATTTGGATTATGTACTGTGAAGTTGGCTATTGAATCTCGAGGTTTACCGTTAAGTGCATGTCAGTATGTGTTACCTGATGCCTTACATGCCATACGTTCACTACTTTGTACCTCTACAAATACCACTGCGCATGAACGACTTTTTGCTTTTGAGATACGTTCAGTTAGTGGCTCGGCCCTACTTTCTTACTTAATTGAACCTGGAGAAGTCCTCAAACAATTTGGGAATGGCAGTAAATACGGACCAGCCGTGGACGTCGTTAATCTCATTGAAACTAACTGTACACATGCTCGTGTGAAATTCCCTGATTGTTGAGAGAGCACTGTTGCTCTGCTTAATTTAGCTCAATATCAGAGCAATATTCCACCTAATAATCCCAAATCATGAGGCCAGGTGTCCTTTCCGATCCAGCTTCCCATTCCAGTTTCCCATCTACAACTACTAACTTTCCTCAAGCTAGCGAGAAGATATTGGTAAATGAGCAAGAAAAAATTATTTTTTCGATTTCTACTTTAACTTTCTTTATCTAGTGTATTCTATATTTTGTAATTTTGAAAAGTAATGAATTCTTGTTGCTGGGAGTGACTGTTATATGTTCCCCCTTCCTCATTTATATTTGTTCATATATATTCATGTTACTAATATTTTGTTTTGTTTCTTTTCTAGATGTATTATGAATATAGTTGATTAAACCATATAAAGGGGGCAGTTTGAATATACCTTACTGGAAACCAAGCCCTTCATGTGACTTGGAGCTAACTGCGTATAGTTGCACGGATCAAGTGAGACATGAAGTATGTTTTAAAGAGGGCGAATGCAATAGAGTCCCGAAAGCGCGACCCTTTGTCCCATATTGATTCGTCCTCTTCCCTAATATGTTTCGTTTAAATGATCAAGGTGGCGGTGCGAGGACGGAAGGCGATCACTAAAAGTACAGAAACAATAATTTGGGGGGTTTGAGGATCGTTGCCCACCAAAATTAAAGAGGTGTGCGCCCCCCTTCCGCTATTTCTGTAAAACTTTATGCACGGACTAAGTCTCTCCATTTGGACTAAAGTAAGTGGGGAAGGTTGGACCTATTTGCTCACAGCGAAATCACCACAGGGCACCCGACAGATACCTACCTACGTCATTTGTGTTGTTGGAAAGTAGTGTTGGATGGTGTACATTTAAGTTCCACATAAATAATAGTGAAAGATTGTAATTAGATAGAGGCTTGAGAGGGACGTCTATGTATAGTTGTTGTCGTGGTGGACTGTAGTCAGTGGCAAGTAGAATTGAGCCGGTGTCGGTGTGTATTTTGCAGGCTAGAAAGTAATCGTGATGTGTGTTTATGAATGCATGTTGCATGCAGCGCCTAACAAAGATGGCTGATCCCGGTTGTAGAGCTTATGGAATGAGGTATAGGTGATAGCCTGCCATTCGGAATCTTGTGTTTGGTCTGCGCCGCTTTGTTTCCCTAATCTCTTGGCATTGGCCAACGAGAGTTGGGTCGCAGTGACCTACACTCGTATCTGTTGGGGTAGGGAAGACATAGAAGATAAGGGTATGGGTTTCGTGTTCTTTGTGAGTGTGTGTGTGTGGTGTTGGAGGGTTTTGAAGAGTTGGTCGTAGGGGCTTAGGTAGGGGCAGATGGAGTGTAAGAAGAATGAAAGGAGGTAGATTCGGTAGAAGTTGGGGGCAGTATAAGGGGATAAGAGGGGTAGTGGAAGAGGAAGTGGGGGAAAGTGGGAGGTACGGGCAGAAGGGGTGGTGTTTGGGGATGGAGCCGAGGCTAGGTCAAGGGCATGAGGAGTGAGATGTCCAGGGTAGGTGGTGATGGGTAAGAGGAGCTAGAGGGTGAAGGGGTAGGTTCTAACGGGTTTGTTTACCCTGGTGTGGGGAGAACTGGTGGCCTTCTATTTTTATTGTTGTATGAGCAGCGGCTTCGGGATGAAAATCTGTCCTAGACCATTTGCAGCTTAAAGCTGATTTTTGGACGGTGGAGTAGTGGCGTGGGTTTCCCCCAGTCACTTTTTATGTCACCATGACAAGCACGATGTCCAGTTGTGATTTAGAGTTGCCTTATTGTTCTGGTGTGAATTTCATTTTGGGGCGGTATATGTAGCCCTTGCTATGCCAGCAGCAGCGGCATAAGTTCTTGCATGGGCGGTGGGGGTAGGGACCGTGGTGGTGGTGAGGGCTGGGGGGAGATGGAGGTTGGGTGAAGTGTAGGCGTATAAGGGAAAGGTAAGGTCTATTATGGCCCCCTTAGCCCCACAACGGCAGCCACCCAGTTTTCCAGTAGGTATGGACTGACAGCTTATGCCTACCGCGACGTGGTTGCCACCACTGTTAATGCATCGGAGGACTATGCTGATGCTGTAAGTGTCTAAGTGCCTTTTACACCGCATTTGGAGCAGGCCTTGTATCCATTCCTATAGCATCGTAGCCCCTGGTGTGCTACTATGTTTTGAAGTGTTTCTATGAAGCAGGCATTTGTGAGTGTGCCAAGGACCTTGATGCCTTGGTACAGCAGCGTGTTCATGTGTCTAATCGGAGAGAATTGTGACAGCCCATTGCTTGGTGCTGATAAAACTGAAGTGTCTTTGATGGGTTCTTTGCCGAGTTCGTCTTTTAGTTCAGTGAGAAGGAGCTCACTGGTAGAGAACTCTTTCCAGAGAGGGTTAGTTTTCCGTATTTGATATCGCTTGGTGATGGCGTCTGGTGGTTTTGTGTGGTATTGTTTTTCAGGTAGAGTATATTTTTTCAAGTGTGTGGAACTCGTTGTCGTCTAATGTGAAACGAAATATAAGTGTCTGTCCTGTGTGTGTTTATTATGTTTTCGATGGGTGTATCGAGTGTATTCGAGAATTTAAGAGTCTCTGAACTTGATAGTATGTATGTCTTACCTTTTTTGTGTACTAGTCTTAATGTGTTTTCATCACCCATTGCAAGTAGAAGAGGTGCTGCGGAAATTAGGCTATCATGGTTGATAACAAAACAGCCTAAAAGAATGTATTATATCTCTCAATATACCTCCAAGGAGAGGTACGGGGGAAAGGGAGGAGGATGGAAAGGAGGTGCACGTTCTGCTTTTTTTTTTATCCTGGCTTAGTCAAGGAAAAGCAGTTTTGGGAACGTTTTCGGCGATTTTGCAGTTGGCTTTGCCTTCTGAGTTGCAGGCGGAGCGAGCGGTTCAGAGTCCAGAAGAATGAAGATGCCTAAGAGGAGCTAGCCCATCCTTATAAATATTGCCTTTATGCTTTTTGTGCCTATCGCTCTCTCTCTTGTATGGAGTTATCTTCTCTTCTCTCATTTTGTATATAAGGAATTGTTAAGGTAATATTTTGTCAGTCTTTGTACAGCTGATAGATGGAGCGCGATGCTCCGAAACTAGCCCTGTACTTGTGAATTGGAGATTCCTTTGTTTAATACGAAAGGTAAGAATAAAGAACCTATGTTGATTTCTTTATTAAAAATGACATGGAGAGAAAAATCAAATAGATGAGCAGAATTATCGTTAAAAAGATAAAAATCTTCTGACATCATTAAATCGAGTCATCCATTGAGTAAAATCCCTCATATGACGTCACTAACAGAATGAGGTAACCATCTAACGTTAGGGTGACAGCCACATTTAGAAGTCAAAGTTGTGCCTTAAAAATAAAGTTACTTACCGTACGTCACATATATTACGTGTTAATGCATGTGACTTTATTGAGGCTCCATGTTATATCGCAAAACAAAATTATCCAAGTGGTTCCCAAGAGTCAGTTTTTAATGCAATTTTAGTTAAGAGATACTCTATGACGTCACTAAGTTTAATTATCAAAAGTTTGTAACGCTGGCGTTGAATCCGAAACTTTTTGAAAATTGTTCAGCGCAATTTGAAAACCTGAACTATATGGATTGGAATCTTCCTTGTGACTTACTCGTAGATTGAAATCGGACGAAATATTTTGAATAGCGTCTATGGATTTAGCGGAGTTTAATCTTTTCCTCTTGAGGGACGATAAAGAGGAATAGGCATTGGGTAGGTCCTTTAGCAAATCCACTATATCTTTGATGGTAGAATGGAGTGGCAGGATTCCAGGGCTTTCTCTCTGTTCTTCTTTTAATCCTGCAAAAAGTGGGGTTTCAAGAATGTATTTCGATTTTTTTCCTGTTAGGCCTATATAGGTACAAAGGTAAACTAGATTAGCTCGTTCCATTAATTTGCCTTTATTGCAGTTAATCCTGGATTAGGAAAGGTGATCTCTGTCTACTATATGAAGTACAATTATCTAGATAGAGAGTAAGATGGGAAAAACAAAAAATAGCCCTCTAGCTCGATAAAAGGTGCAAGATAGATGTAGATACGAACAATCGATATATAATAAGCCTCTCTGCAAGCAGATATAAAGAATAAATAATAAAAAACCAAATTGAAAATTCCTAAAAAAATAAATGGAGAGTCAAAGAAAAGGTCAAGAGAATTAGTTACGCAATCATTAGTAGCATTAACAATCACATTATATATAAGAAACCTATTACTAACATCATTGCTAAGGGTCCAATCAGCCACATCATCATAACGGAAAGTATCAGTCACATGATCATTAAAGGTAGCATCAATCACATCATTGCTAATCTCTGTATTAAACAAATCGAGCAAATAATACTAAATAATTTATAGCGATTATCCGATTATCTTAACTTTCATTACATATTATAAATTCCCCATTCATTTCTAGTATATATATATATATATATATATATATATATATAGAATATATATATATATATATATATATATATATATATATATATATATATATATATATATATATATATATATATATATATATATATATATATATATATATATATATATATATATATATATATATATTCACAAGCGGCCCTAATATAAGGGTAATTAAGAACAAGTGTATGTAAGTATTTATTATATGTAGAAGTTTAACAAAACGTTGAGACTATATGTATATTATACACATATTTAGATGTATCTAATATCTATCTTTCGTGAAAATTTCAAGGGAATGGAATAAATATTTCGTAAGATATGAGGAAATAAACAAACTATCTTCCAAATTGCAGCGGCCAAAAGTTAAGGGTCACTTAAGAAAAATGAACCACCAACCAAAGTATTTGTGTTTGGGAGACTGTTGATGGGCTACCAGTTACTTCTTATGATCGTACATTATTGAAACATTCAATCTTCAACATGGCGACTTGTGAGAGACGGCTGGTGTCCTGTGATTAAAAACAAAGGATTGTGTGCCTTCACACAAGGTCTAGAAGTGTTGTGCAACGAATTGTAGCTCGTTTTAAGTCATCAGGATCGAGAGATGCTAAACCCCAAACCGGTAGATCTCGTAAAACGTCACCAAGACATGATCGTTTTATGGTTAGAATGTCAATAACGGATAGGTTTAAGAGTGCTGCTGAGATATCTCGCGAGTTCGGTTCCAACTCTGATAATATCAACTTATCGCGCAAAACAGTTTTACGGAGGTTACAAGGTTCTGAGTTGCTTGCTCGGGCACCGGCAAAGAATCTTCTGATCTCCAGGAAGAATCAAAGGGCGAAGGTTAATTTTAGAGATTAATCGAAGTTTAATGTGATTGGTTCCGATGCGGGATGTAGGATAGACGGAGATGTGGCGAAAGGTTATCTCGTGACTGTGTGAAGAGGACAGCGAAATATGGAGGAGGCAGTGAAATGGTATGAAGTGTGAGGTCTATTGCTGGTCTTGGTCCACCTATTCATATACAATGCACTTTCAATACTGAAATCTACAAGCAGATTCTTAGACAGCATACCCTTTCACATCTCCGATCCTCCTCAATTGAACCTCCTATCTTCGTGCAGAACAACGCTCCTTGCCACACTGCAAAGAGAGTCAAAGAATCTTATAGTGATTGTGGAGAAATGGCTACATTAAGCCTCCTGGAGGAGTATAGGTACATTCAAGCCCCCCTCCCTTCATGAGGAGAAGCGTGGGAAAGGTAGCCGGCGAAAATGCTTACCATGTGTGATCTCCTCGCCGCTGTGGGCAGTTGGAGCTAACATATGTTTGAAGGCGACCACCTAAGGTCCTTAAACGATGCTCTAACGATCGTATGACCTACGAGACCCATAAACCCGTGGTTAGGAAAAAAAACGGTGCGAGTCAGAAGGCACGCCAAGTAGCGGTGCGGTTACGAGCCTATAATTTGCGAGCTGACTTGGGCACCCCAGTGCCACCTCAGGAATTCTCGCTCTCCCCAGATGCTAACTCACCATTCGCTCCCACCCCCCTTTTGCATCTGTGGCCTGGTCACTCCCCCCTTTAGATGGGGCGGCAATCCGCCTATAAATAAGCCCCGCAAAGAAAGAGAAGAGGATTATCTGAAGTCGATACGCCAGAGTAGGATTAGGTCGTGAAGATCGATCTATCGGCTAGACAAGAAGATTTTTAGAAGTCGATTCGCCAGAAGAAAGATTAGTTCGTAAAGATCGATCCTTCAGCCATACAAGACTATTTCCGTGAGAAACGATAGGATCAGATTGAGAAAATCGATCCCCCCCTTTCAGGGCCGTATTAACCTAAATAGTCAAGTTTTATATCGGTGCCATACCGAAGAAGCCTTTTCCGTCTGCAAAGAAGCCCGACTGAAGAAAAGCAAAGCCGCTCACACTCGAGTGATTCTCACATCTCAAGCACCGTAAGAGTGAGAGGAGAATAACTCTGCCCCAACGAACTCCCGTTCTTTAATTACGATTGAAGAATCATCCCCCGGCACAGGCGACAAGCAATCCCTCCTCGAAAATTCAAGCAGCGACCACACCACTTCAAAGCGAGAGATAAGTCCTCCAGCGACATCCGGCAATCCCTGTTACCTACCCGTAAGTTAACAATAACATTTATATATCTATTGCTATAGTAGAAGTTTAGTACGTCCCACGTTTTAAAGGAGAGTAGAAACCATTATTCTTGAACCGAGGTCATATGTGTTTGTAGATGACAGTACATTAATTTAATGTTTTATGCTAAACAAATAGGGTCGTGATAAAAATACTAATTGGCAATGGTTTGTTTATTGGAGGCCTACTTGTTTATGTTTTGTCATTGAAAATCTGTGAGGCCAAATATAGAAATGTTTTTACTGTTGGTTTGTAATATTTAATTTAAAATACATGTTTATTTTTGGTAGATTCTGGTGTTTCCTCTTATCCTTATGTGTTTAAAAATAGCTCTTCCTTAAGGACTAAACCACAAAAATAGCACTCTTAGAACAAAGCCTACTTCATCATAGAAGTAACTCACGCCCCTTAAAGCATACCGCTACTACAAAGAGGTCAAAGCGTAGAGTGATCAAAGCCAAGGGTCATTCTACGACATATTATAAAAGTGGTGTCAGGTCTAGAGGTTTTATATTAGAAAGAACCTAGTAGTGTCTATTTAAGGAAGAGCTAACACATAAAAGGAACACCAGGAATAATAGGATATTTGACGAGTGGGAAATTGGTAAAGTTAGAGGTGGATACCATCTAAAGGTAATTGTTAGGCCAAGTGTTAAGTTTCGGTGGTGGAATAGGTCAGGCTTGATTAAAAACAAGGTAGATGACTGACATAAGCGCGATGGCATTGTTTGACCTTTATCGGAAGCAAGGTCAAAGCCTCGGACTGGAAGGAACCGATCTGAGTTCGTTTATTCAGGAGAAAGAGAGAAACGAAAGAGAAGAAAGAAGAGAAAAGATGAAAATGGAAGCAGAAAAGACGAAAATGGAAGCTGAAGAAAGAAGAGAAAAGACGAAAATGGAAGCTGATGAAAGAGAGAAGATAAGGGCCCACGAAAGAGCTCTTAGTAAAGACCAGTTAGAGGTGCAGTCATTGTCATCCAAAACAGGAGTGTCACCAGCGGCCAGCATGAAACTCCCGGAGTACAAGGACGAAGAAGATTTATGCTCATATCTCTCCCATTTTGAGAAAATATTTGAAGTCAATAATTGGGACCTAGAAGAAGATGGGGTCGCCAGACTGTTACCGCTACTCAATCGTAGGATGAAAGAGATATTCGTATCTTTACCCTCAGAAGCGACTGTGGACTATTCCACTCTCAAAGCCGAACTTCTCTCAGCTACAAACCTTAACCCGGAAGAATATAGGATGAAGTTCAGGCAGTCTCGTATAAGACCTGGACAAACGTACAAACATTTTGGCTTTGAGCTTCGTCGAAGCCTACAGTTTTGGATGGAGTCAGAAGGGGTAGAAAACGAAGTCGCTGCGGTCGTCGACTTCATGCTTAGAGATCAGTTACTAAGTACACTACCCCAGGAAATCCGTGCATTCGTTAAGGACCGAAAAGCTTCTACCTTCAACGAGTGCCTGGACGAGGCTGACCTCCACGCGGTAAATCATCGGTTATATCCTAGGGAGTACAAGAAAGAGAAGGCTCCCTCCCCAAAGAAAAATGGGCCGCCACCCAGGCATTTACAGAAGAAGCCCTTTAATTTCGCAGCAGCAAAAGGAACTTATAAACCAAATTTTGGAGGAGAAAAAAATCAAAAAGAAGTTAGGATTCCACAAGGATCATACCCTAATACCGGCACGTATCCCAGGAAGCCCGTCACTTGTTATACCTGCGGGATAATAGGTCACCTGAGTTTCCAGTGCCCACAGAACTCCCGACTGAGGGAGACCTCGAGACAACAGGTGCAAAACCTGACTGCCGCGATCCCAGCAGGACAAGCTAATTCGTCCTACGTCCCCGCGCCAACATCCGAAGGGCCCCAGCAACAGGTAAACTTTCTATTCAACAAAAGTTCGCAAGGCGGCCTACAATTTGAAGAGGGCACTGTTAATGGGTGCCGAGTATCCACTTTAGTCAGAGACACCGGATGCACGTGCATAGTGGTATCCGACAAGTTGCTGCCCCCAGTAAACCCTGCCCATAAGAAATTCGCAATCGTCCACGACTTTTTAGGACGCGACAATCGATTCCCCGTCGTGAGATGTCATATACAATGCAGATATTTCAGCGGTTGAACGGACGTGGTAGTAGCCCCGATTAAGTTCTGCGCAGTACTAATCGGACAAAACCCCCTAATTCCCCAGCAAGAAGTGGCTCAACAAGTAGTCATTCGGGCACAAGAAGCCCAGAGGAAAGCGCAACCTGCTAAGTTGACCCCGAGGATTACCCTCGAAGACAATGGGTTCAAATTGACTTCCTCCGCCAGTGCTCAGAAGGAATGCCCCACTCTTAAACCTCTATGGGAGAAAGCTATTAAAGGTGAAATTCTCCAAGTGAAAGGAAAGAAGCCTATCCAGTATATCGTAGAAGACTCACTTCTCTACCGTACTATCAGCGAGGAGGATAAGGAGAACAAGAAAGCACTGTGTGTACCTCAAGAATACACGCAAAGAATTTTGAATACCGCGCATGATGGAATATTAGCCTGACACTTTGGGCACAACAAAACGGCGCAGCAGATATTCCGACACTTTTATTGGCCCCAGGCCGCCAGGGAAATTGTGGCCTATTGCCGATCATGCGACGTGTGTCAGAAGGATCCCTCCAGAGGACGGGTACCTCCCGCTCCCTTACAAAAGGTGCCCGTTATAACCGAACCATTCTTTCGAGTGGCAATTGATTTGGTGGGACCAATTCACCCCCCTTCAAGTGGAGGACACTCCTACATCCTCACCCTAGTGGATTGTGCCACCCGGTTCCCAGATGCCGTGGCCCTACGGAAGATTGACTCTATTTCCTGCGCGGAAGCATTAATTTCAATTTTTGCACGAGTAGGCCTGCCTAAAGAAATTCTATCTGATAGAGGGCGCCAATTCACCTCAGAATTGATGGAGTATTTTAACAAACTTCTGTTAGTCAAGCCAATTTTTACGAGTCCATTTCATCCAGCCGCTAACGGAATCTGCGAGAAATTAAACGGGACTCTCAAAAATATATTGAAGAAGTTGTGTCAAAACAACCCTACACAGTGGCACAGATACCTGCCTGCTGCCCTTTTCGCCTGCCGAGAAATACCTCATCGGACGTTGGGATTCTCGCCCTTTGAGCTATTATACGGGAGAAATGTGCGAGGTCCTATGAGTATTCTTAAGGAATTCTTTTCCAACGCGAAGCTCGAGTAAGAAATCAAATCGTCTTACGCCTACGTGATGGATATGCGCGAGCGCCTAGAATACTGCTCTGGCTTAGCTCGAGAGAACGCCGAGAAAAATTTAGCCAAATACCGGGACTATTTCGATATGAAAGCAAAGGCTCGAAAATTAAAGGCAGGAGATGAAGTCTTATTATTACTCCCGACCGAAAATAATAAGTTATGGGCACAGTGGAAGGGACCGTTTGAAGTAATCGAGGCACGGGGTCCAGTCGATTACTTGATAGATACCCCAACAGGGCGAAGAACCTATCACATAAAAATGCTAAAAAAATATCACCGCCGCGCGTGCATAAAGAATATTACCCTTCTAGACGAAGAAGAACCGATGGATGCCGTTTACCCGGGTACGCCCCTGCAAGTCATACACACCGTGTGTGTGGAACAAGACGAGGAATACGAACTTCCCTCGCTCTCACCTACCCCGGAAGACCCTCGGGTGGATTTAAAGATAAATCCCCACTTAGAAATTCAACAAAAAGCGGAAATGTTGAACTTGCTCATGGAATTCCCAGAAGTCATTTCTGAAAACCCAGGATGTGCCAAGGATTTTTTCCATGAAATAAAACTAAAAACTAATTCAGTGGTTTGGAGCAAACCATATCCTTTACCAATCCACCTACGAGAAGCCTTCAATAAGGAAGTCCGGAATTTACTAAAATTGGGAATTTTAGAGCCATCGGAGTCCGATTATTGCTCCCCCATAGTAATGGTTAAGAAACCTGATCAATCATTTCGGATGTGCGTGGACTTCCGAAAATTGAATTCAGTGACCGTTTTCGACGCCGAGCCCATCCCACTAATAGATCAAAATCTCCATTTATTTGAAGACGCTAAATTCATCACCGAATTGGATTTGTGTAAAGCGTACTATCAAATACCTCTCGCTAAGGAGTCCAAAAAACTGACGGCTTTTGCGACCGAGAGAGGTCTGTTACAGTTTACCAGGCTACCCTTCGGACTACTTACAGCCGGTAGCAATTATAATAGGATGATGAGGCGAATTATCGCTGGACTAAGCGACGTGTCGTTTTACTTCGACAACGTGTACGTAGCTACCCGTACATGGGAGTCACACTTACACGCCCTACGCTCATTGCTGGAGAAATTGAAGGAGCAAGGTCTAACCGCCAGGCTGACCAAGTGTTATTTTGCCTACGAATCCATTGACTACCTGGGATTCAAAATAGGACAAAAACACTTGACTACCCAGCAAGAAAAAGTGGACGCCATAGTCAAGATGCCCTGGCCGAAAACCAAGAAACAACTCCGATCGTTTATGGGAGCGGCCTCGTTCTATAGGCGTTTTGTACCACACTTCGCTTCCATTGCGGCCCCACTGAATGATTTGTTAAAAAAGACAGCGTCAGACCCTGTCACGTGGAACCCCCATGCAATAACTCAGTTGGAGGTTCTAAAAGGAAAACTCGTAACTGCGCCCATTCTTCGCTTACCAAATCCCAACAAGATCTTCGGTCTTCGCACGGACGCTAGTCGGGACGGGCTAGGCGGAGTATTGCTTCAATACGAAGATGACGAAACAGCCTATCCCATAGCTTATGTCAGTAGGAAACTGTTGAGTAGAGAAAAAGCCTACGCTACTATCGAAATCGAAGCTTTGGCCATAATATGGTCCATAGGTAAATTCAAATATTATCTAATAGGGCGCGAGTTCAAGTTGGAATGCGACCATAAACCGTTGTCATACTTAGGTAAAAATAAGTGTAAGAATGGAAGACTCCTGAGATGGAGTTTACTCTTGATGGAGTACCAGTACTGCATTCACTACATAAAAGGGTCCAACAATTGTATGGCCGACTCGTTAAGTCGGAACCCTGTCGACGATTAAGGAGCAGCCCAACTATTGTATTATAGCAAAGTTAAGTGTAAATTAGTAGAATTGTAAGTAAGTAGGGGCGAGTGACCCGAGTGGTAGGTAAGAAAATCCTAAGTTGGCACAGTAATATAGGAATTAATGTAAGGTCAGGTGAAATGTTATCGAGGCATTCCCGAGTGAACTAGAATTTATTGTATAATATAATGTTCCGTAAGTTACCCATGTATATTATTGTAAGCGTTGGATTGGAAACCCCCCCCCCTCCCGTTATTTTCTTAAGAATGGAGGTAGATGTGGAGAAATGGCTACATTAAGCCTCCTGGAGGAGTATAGGTACATTCAAGCCCCCCTCCCTTCATGAGGAGAAGCGTGGGAAAGGTAGCCGGCGAAAATGCTTACCATGTGTGATCTCCTCGCCGCTGTGGGCAGTTGGAGCTAACATATGTTTGAAGGCGACCACCTAAGGTCCTTAAACGATGCTCTAACGATCGTATGACCTACGAGACCCATAAACCCGTGGTTAGGAAAAAAAAACGATGCGAGTCAGAAGGCACGCCAAGTAGCGGTGCGGTTACGAGCCTATAATTTGCGAGCTGACTTGGGCACCCCAGTGCCACCTCAGGAATTCTCGCTCTCCCCAGATGCTAACTCACCATTCGCTCCCACCCCCCCTTTTGCATCTGTGGCCTGGTCACTTCCCCCTTTAGATGGGGCGGCAATCCGCCTATAAATAAGCCCCGCAAAGAAAGAGAAGAGGATTATCTGAAGTCTATACGCCAGAGTAGGATTAGGTCGTGAAGATCGATCCATCGGCTAGACAAGAAGATTTTTAGAAGTCGATTCGCCAGAAGAAAGATTAGTTCGTAAAGATCGATCCTTCAGCCATACAAGACTATTTCCGTGAGAAACGATAGGATCAGATTGAGAAAATCGATCCCCCCCTTTCAGGGCCGTATTAACCTAAATAGTCAAGTTTTATATCGGTGCCATACCGAAGAAGCCTTTTCCGTCTGCAAAGAAGCCCGACTGAAGAAAAGCAAAGCCGCTCACACTCGAGTGATTCTCACATCTCAAGCACCGTAAGAGTGGGAGGAGAATAACCCTGCCCCAACGAACTCCCGTTCTTTAATTACGATTGAAGAATCATCCCCCGGCACAGGCGACAAGCAATCCCTCCTCGAAAATTCAAGCAGCGACCACACCACTTCAAAGCGAGAGATAAGTCCTCCAGCGACATCCGGCAATCCCTGTTACCTACCCGTAAGTTAACAATAACATTTATATATCTATTGCGATAGTAGAAGTTTAGTACGTCCCACGTTTTAAAGGAGAGTAGAAACCATTATTCTTGAACCGAGGTCATATGTGTTTGTAGATGACAGTACATTAATTTAATGTTTTATGCTAAACAAATAGGGTCGTGATAAAAATACTAATTGGCAATGGTTTTTTTATTGGAGGCCTACTTGTTTATGTTTCGTCATTGAAAATCTGTGAGGCCAAATATAGAAATGTTTTTACTGTTGGTTTGTAATATTTAATTTAAAATACATGTTTATTTTTGGTAGATTCTGGTGTTTCCTCTTATCCTTATGTGTTTAAAAATAGCTCTTCCTTAAGGACTAAACCACAAAAATAGCACTCTTAGAACAAAGCCTACTTCATCATAGAAGTAACTCACGCCCCTTAAAGCATACCGCTACTACAAGGGGGTCAAAGCGTAGAGTGATCAAAGCCAAGGGTCATTCTACGACAGTGATGAAGGAGTTGACCTCATGGACTGGCCACCTCAAAGTCCTGATCTCAACCCTATAGAAAACGTTTGGAAGATTACACTAGTCAACAATTATTTTGTTACTTGGGTACTAGCTTGTGATATATACTAAATGGAGTATGCTGATTCCGAATCTGTAATCATAATTGTTCTAGCACCTAAGGTTCCTGAGTTACACACATACTCTTTAGTTACACATATGAGCAGTGTTGCTTCGGCTACCGTAGTGAGAGGATTTGTTGTGTGTGTTTGGTTCCTGCGTTACACTCCTGCTTTATCACGTTGTCAAATTTAGCCATTATAGTAGTGGTGTTCAAACGGTATTTACATACAGTGCATTTTTCTTTCAGATTTATCTCTCAATTAATTTGTAAATGAAATAAGATTGTACAAAAATATATAACAAGAATATACAAAATAAGTTAAGAACATGAATCGGCGAGGATGTATAAATAGCCTCGACAACTTTTGTTACATCTGTGGAAGATATACTCCAAGCAACCAGCGAAAAAATTTAGCTAAAAGAGTGAAAACTGCTTCAATTATTATTTTGGTTGTAAAGTTGGTGACCAAGACAATCCCCGAGCACCTTACAAATCTTGTACTGTATGTTTACGGGACTCACACAGTGCTTAAATGGCAAACGGAAGGGTTTGCATTTTGCTGTACCAATGGTGTGGAGTGAACAAACAAATCATGTTTTTGATTGCTACTTTTTTTGCCAAATATTGCGGGATTCTCAAATAAGAACAAGTAAAAAATTGTATATCTAGATTGTAAGTCGGCTATAAAACTAGTCCCCCATAATATGGAGATGCCAATCCAAGTTCCTTCATCAGCTAATGCAGTTAAAGAAGATGATTCATCGCCTGAAGAGGAGGATAACAATGACGATGAAATGTATTAGGATAATTCTAAGGAAAAGAAGATCCAGTTGATAAATCAAGAAAGATTGAATGATTTGGTGAGGGATTTGTCATTGTCAAAGGAGAACGCAGATGTGTTGCGCTCCAGACTACAGCAATGGAATCTTCTAGAGGACGGTGCAAAAATATCTACTTTCCGTCAACGCCATGAGGCCTTAGCTGCCTATTATAAAGAAGAAGATGGTGCTTGTTTCTGTACTGATGTTAATGGCCTCATGAATCAGCTAGGAAACGAACATTTACCTGATAAATGGAGACTATTAATCGATGCAAGCACTGCTAGCCTCAAAGCTGTGTTGCTATACAATGGTAACTAAAAACCTTCAATTCCTGTCGCACTTATTGTTGGGATGATAGAGACATGACTCAATGAAATATTTTTTGGAAGGTGTTCATTACTCGCATCATAAGTGGAATATCTGTGGTGATCTAAACATAATTTTTTACTTCTCGGACAGCAGCTAGGATATACAAAGAATACGTGCTTCTTATGCCTATGGAACAGCCGTGACGACAGGAATCATTATATTGTCAAAAAGTGGCCCGAAAGAGAAGAACACATAGTTGGCTGATACAATGTGAAACACATGCCTTTGGTACATCCACAGAAGATCTACCTTCCACCACTTCATATCAAACTTGGCCTTATCACGAATTTTGTTAAAGCAATGGCCCATGATTCTGATGGATTCCAGTATCTCAAAGAGAAATTTGGTGGAAAGAAAACCGATGCTAATCTTAAAGCTGGCATATTTGTAGGGCCGGAAATCAGAGAATTGATACGTGACAAGGAGTTCAGAAATAAACTAACTCCACTTGAGTTGGCAGCATGGGATTCATTTGTCCATTTAGTGCAAAACTTGGTAATTATAGGGCTGAAAACTACGAAGAACTAGTGGACAGCATGTTAAAGGCCTATCAACGAATAGGGTGTCCGATGTCTCTTAAGATGCATTTATTGCATTCACATCTAGATTTCTTTCCATCTAATATGGGTGATATTAGAGACGAACATGGGGAAAGGTTCCACCGAGATATCCTAATGATTGAAAGCAGGTATCAAGGCCGCTTCAACGAAAACATGATGGGTGACTACTGCTGGTTCTTACAACGGGAGGATCATATATATAAGTACAAGCGCAAGAGCAAGAGTCTCAAACATTTTTGAAGAAATTTATACGAGTAATTATATCATTAATTGATCCAAGGTGACAAAGTGAGCCATATAGCCTAGTTGCATAACTCAGGAACCTTACGTGCTAGGACAAGTCTGAGCACAGATTTGGAATCAGCGCGCCAAAATTAGTTAGTTACAACAACATTTACTCAAGTAGCAGAGACAAAATTAAAATTTGTCGGCTAGTGTTATTGGAGATGGGGCGCAAAGGAGAAATCCAAAGAATCAAGATGAACTCTGTGAATTATTGAAAAACGAATGGAACAATTTTACCCCATTATTTTGCAAGAAATTAATTCAGTTCTGTGGTAACAGATGTCGGTAGGTCATTGCTAGTAAAGGGATGTTCTCAAAATATTAATAGTAAGGGTTTCATTTTTGCTCTTGTTCCATTTTACATTGTTTTTCTAAGCGACCCTTAACTTTTATTAAGGGTCGCTTAGAAAAACAATGTAAAGTAGAACAAGAGCAAAAATGAAACCCTTACTACTGGAAGATAGTTTGTTTATTTCCTCATAACTTACGAAATATTTAATCCATTCACTTGAAATTTTCATGAAAGATAGAAAATAGATAAATCTAAATATTTGTTTAATATATAGTCTAAACGTTTTGTTAAACTTCTATAATATATATTTAAATACACTTGTTCTTACTGACCCTTATATTATGGCCGCCAGTGAAATTACATATATATATAATTATTTGCTGAGATGTGTTACAGTGGGGCGTCTTACGGCAAAGTTTCCTCTAAATTTCCCTTCGTCCTTATTTGACGAGGAAAACTTCTCAATTTGAAGAATAAAATAAATGAAAGATGGAAATATACCTAATTTATTGGTTTACACTTTATTATTGGTTTAGTAATTAAATGATACTAGCTCTGATTAATAATAATTGGAGAAGGATAAGAGAAAGAATAAAATTATAATTTTGATTATTTATTAGATACTATACTTACTCCCAAAAGTATTCATATATCTATTCATTACCATATTCTTTCGCCAAATTTCATCAACCGTTTATTGCAAGGTAACGAAATATGGAGGCATTGGAACGAATGCATTAATTAACACATCTGCAAACTCTCAACAATTTGAGAGACAAATAAAAGAGTATAACACTTTTTACCAAGTTTATAAACAAAATGTATTCATGCGATATAATTTTCACATCCGGATGTTTAATTTAAGTTTGGAATTAGAACACATTTTCTATTCAGACGAGTAATTTCGGTGACCTTCTATTGATCATTTGGATTGGTCATGAGTAATCTAGAACGTCCTAACAAACCCTTTCTTCGGCATCGCAAACTCTACGAGTAATCACCATGTCTACCGTTTGACATCAAACTGATAAAAATTCCGACATTTAAATCTAAGATGAGCTACAATAACATTTCTGAAGAACTGAATGCCACTAAATCTACAGTGTGGTCAGTACTAAAAAAAGGTTTAGGAATTGGAGACAATTATAAATTTCCTTTGCTCGGGTCTCCACGGTTCGAAGGATCCTTAGATCTGTTAAAAAGAGATGAACGGTCAATTTAGAGAGAAAGGCGTCGAAATTAGGTTGAACCCTGCGTCCAATATGTTGCATGAAGCGGGAATGCATGTACATACGTTGTCTGATCAAATCACCCCTATCGGAAAAACATTCATTTGAAATCCAATTCGAAGTAAGCCAACCATCATTTTGAGAAAGGTTTCTATTTTTGGAGACATGCGCTATGGTCAGATGAAAGGAATATTCATTTGTTCGGTGCAAATGATGTCGGATATGTTTGGCGTAAAAGTGGTAAGGCTGGTTTTCCAAAATACAAGGTTCTTACAGTAAAACATGAAAGTAGATCTATTATGTGATGCAATAGCTTCTGTGCAACAGGCGTTGGTAATGTTATCGAATCAACAGAAGATTTATGGAGATTATTCCGAGCTTGGCCTAGGAAGAAGATGGGTCCTTTAGGACGAAAACAACCCTAAACACACGTAAAAATTAGTTTCATCCTTGTTGAAGGAAGCTAGACTTAGCGATTAGAAGTGACCATCACAGTTAGCAGACCTATATCCGATAAAAAATATATAGCATACACTTAAGGTCTTCGTCCATGCCCCCCTAAAACTCCCAAAATATCGATGAATTGGAGAAATTTTGCCAAAAACGAAAGGGACAAAATTCCATCCGAAGTTTCTTTGAACTTATAATCCTTATTAATACTTTGAGGAGTCAATCAAGCAAAGAGGTTATAATATTGACTATTAGTTATCAAATTACATAAGGTGTGAATACTTTTAAATTGAAAGCTTTCTTAAAATTGTGTTTAGTCCTCTATTTGTTAATCAAACCTGTTGAAATTTTGTGGTTGTGTCTAGTAATAGATTACTCTTAATTGAGACAAATGTTGTTGCCCTGCAATAAACGGTTCATGAAACATAGCCCCCAAATTAAGTATTGGTAGTAAGAATACTCTTTGGAGTAAGTGTATATCCCCGAAAGTCACCTCATCTAGAGATTTTACAAAAGCCTAATTTTTTCCCTTATCAACAAATTTTCTTCAGCTAGAGATTTTACATCATAATCTTTTTTCCTATCAACAAATTTTCCTCATCTATTAGGTCGAACCATAAGTAATGCAGCACTTTTTGCATTTTTATAATTATTATATCCATACAAATCAAACTACTCCTTGAAGTTATTTATATTTAAAAAGAATATATTTATTTATTTAATGAGTAATATACTTTCTACCGGTAGTCTCCCATCTTTCTACTAACTTTTCAATATAATATTTATATAATTCGTTTTACTTTGATTTTAAAATGTTCTTTGAGGTGGCTTCGACCTCTTTTGTTGTTGATATCTTCATTCTGTTTAGGTGAATCGCTCAAATCCACCAAAGATAGCAATCTGATGGAATTAAGTTGAGTGAGTATGGAGGATGACTCATTAGTGGCCAAGTGGGAGTTTTAAGCTATTAAGCTCTTGCGATGTGAGGCGAGGCATTCATTGTCTTGATCAGAGAGAATTATTCTTCTATTGATTAATGCTGGGGACCCTTGGATTAAAATGCTACGCGTAAACAGTCCAACTTAGCACATTAAACCTCTTTTTTTGCCGAGAATCTGATTTGGGTTAAATAGTTCGAAATGGATTGTACCATTCATACTTCATCAACACCCAAGATAATCTTAGGTAAATGAGGAGCCTTTTTAGGCTGGTGTATTGTTTTTTTTTCCAGGACAAATTCATTGTCTAGAACATCGAACACTATTATACATAACCCATTTTCCTCCTACAATCGTACTAAAAATGATAGTAAACAATCCTGCTTTTGATTATTTCTGTCTATAAGATAAAATAATGATAAACATGAAAAAATGTCACATTACTTATGGTATTACCTAATATTTAGAACAATCAATCAAAACTTTGGAAAATGGAGCCATCTACATATAATGCATTAATATTGCTATTTATTTGATGGCTCTTTCAGGAGACTAAAATTTGCGACAAATGTGTTTTAATTAACTTGTCCCAAGTTATCGGCATCTTTTTTTTTTTTAATTGGATGTCTTTTTTCGCGCGTGCTATTGTGGTTCGAGCCAAAATCAAATTTTTCTCTTCTCTCATAGAAAGTGACTACATAGGCTCACCCGAATGTATGTATATCCAGAAGTAAATTCTAACGCATACACAAACTTATACTAACATCATGATAAAATAGAGACAAATTTATAATATTTACAACAGAAACAGGCATCCAAATGGTAATCAGGCAATATTGAGACGGATACAATAGTTTGGGGAAAACAGACTAAAAAAACTAAAAAAAAGACTATTATACATACAACCTATAATCATACATAGAGAAAGCAATACAGTCCTAAAACACAATCAGATATACATACAGATAACTTCTACTCATTAAATGAAGTAAGAGACACAATGCAGTAAAACAATGTGAATATCTGGCAGACGGAAAAATAGAGGAAGCAAAACTATAAAAACAACACAACCACAAACCGACTCGAGCCAAGAACAGTAACCAGATCGCCACTACCAAATAAGGACAGCCCTTGAAGAACATCAAAACACTGTTGGGAAGGAATTAATCACCAATTGGCACTGCTCGATGTTTTTATCAGTGCCTTAAACATCACTTGCCTTAAAGGAGCTTCGAAAGCTCACCTGAAACAGCGGATCGGAGGGAACCTGCGGACGAACCTTCTCCTTCATAGGCGTACGCTCGAAGATCGTCGTGGAGCTGCGTTCGATTCTCTTCGGTTGCTCGGAGGAGGGATTCTGGGAGAAAGGAACACACAAAGAACTCGCTTTTTAATTAATTTCTGACTGACCAATTCAATCCTGAATCATACCCTCACTTATGGAGAGAAGCTCACATCTTACCGTGTGACTAACGATAGTTACTCTCAGGAACCTCTCCCCCCCCCCCTCGTGTATATACAAAAGTCTTCTCCTTTATTTATCAGCTTTTAATTTTCCCGCGATTAATCTAATAAATTGCAGACTAATTATTTGCAAATCAAGTTAATATCGAACTCACTCGAATGAATGAATAGTGCTGACTGATATATTCAAGTCAATCCAACAATTTAATTAATAATAAATTGTTTCACTTAACTGACTCACTGATATATATATGTTTAGCTTAATTAACCGACTGTACGATTGATTGTCAAATTGAACAATTTTTTATGTAAAAAATTGATAAAACAACTAAATAGTCGACTGAATGCTACACTGAGATAATTAACTGAGTGAAGGATTAATACAGACATTGGCCAAACATTGAATAAATATTGATTTCTGCGTCTCATTGGCGGCATTTTAATGCTAACGGACGAAATAATTAATTATAGGATTTAGGTTAGGTTAGGCTTCAAATAATAATAATTTTTCGAATAGTTTACCAAAGAAATTTTAAATTGTTGATTAATTTACAAATGTTTTGATTGAAAAAATACTACTAACAGTAATTATCCTTTCTACTAATAATTCCGCTAATTCGCTACTACCTGTACTAAGACCATATTTACTACGACCAGTGTACCATTGCAGAGGGGGCTGTATAAACTATTACACCTGGTACCTGGAGGAGCATCACACCCTCCATGCCCAGTGTCACCACGAGTCTCAAACTAGGTTAAGACTACCTGGGTTTTATTACTTCTATAAATTTCCAATTCGCCATTTTTTAACATTTTCTCCCCTATTTTTATGGCCGGCAGCTAATTTTTGCAGGCTAGTCGCCGAGCACCTTTGGTCTCTTCCTCCTGGTCAAACATCAAAGGTAGGGGATGTGGTTTGCTCCTCTCTCTCTCCATCTTACCTTTCCTTAGCTACCATTTTACGCACCCTCAACGGGGCATCAAGTGCTGCTGTTGACATCTGGATGATAAGTTAGCCTTCCCAGCCCCAACGGCCACAAGTGAGTGCTCCCTCTCTCTCACATTTTTACTTCCTTCATCTTCACCACTTTCATTACAGATCTCTACTTACAACATTCTGCAGGAGATGCCCTTGTTGCTGATCACTTTTTATTCGAGAAAAAAAAACTACTATTTCTAATAATATTAATAACAACAATATAAATCCGAAGAGGAATTTCTGCCAGCTAGGAGAATAACTAAGGTAGTTATTGAGACCTATTAAAATAATAATGATATTATTAATATTTATGGGCAAAAGAGTATATTACTACTTCAGTGGCCCCATGTGCCCCTTTCAGTAAAAACATTGTAGGGTGGTGCCATCGAGGGCCCCTCCGATTAATTGAAAGCAAACTGAGATTTGGTATCAGAAACCGACCTTCAAATTTCAAGGATAACGCACGCGGTGAGAGAAGATTGACCTCCAATTCTCGCTTCGTCGCTTTTTTCTCTTCCGGAATGTCAATAATTTCAATTTGGAACCCCGTTTCTGTTTCTTGTGACTTCCTTCTCGTTATGGATCCCTTCCTTGATCGGATTCGATGCTCGGATCTTCTCGAACCCGGACTTGAAGTTGGGTTCCGGCAAGCGTCATTCTGGTGAGTCCTTCTGTGATGTCGCAGGTAAAGCCACACGAAACTGCCCGTCAAAGCTGCTCGAAATGACGCGGTTGTTAATGGACTCATATTCGATATATATCGACGGGGGAAAGAAACAAGCACAGCTGACCAAAGAGTCGCGGGCCCTCACTTATTTTGATTTATGACCTTCAAAACTTTAAAATAATTCCCGGAGTGACCCTGACAGGACCTTGGTATAGCCACATACCTTAGCATAGCATAGTAGAGAACAGCCCAGCCTAGCATAGCGAGGTATTATCTAGCATAGCATAGCCTAGTATAGCCTAAAAAAAGCCTAGCTTAAACTTAGCTAAACTAACCTAGCATATTATAGTATAACCTAGCGCAGCCTATCCTAGTATACCTTTGCCTAGCGCAGCATTGTCTAGTGTAGCCTAGCTTACTATAGCCTAGCCTAGGCTAACCAGGTATGGCTTAGCATTGCATGCCAGAGCCTAGCCTAGAGTCGCATAGGGTAGCCTAGCCTAGTATAGTCAATCTAGAATAGGTTACCATAGCCTAGCCAATATATCTTTGCATACGATAGCCTAGCCAATATATCTTTGCATACGATAGCCTAGCCCAACATACTATAGGCTAGCTTAGTATAGCCTATCCTAGCATAACCACACCTAACATAATATAGCCAAGCGTATCATATTATAGCCAACCCCTAGACTAGTATAGTATACCATACCTTAGAGTAGAATAGCCTTGCACAGCTTAGACTATTATAGCTTTCGTTAGCTAGCCTATCGTACCCTAACATAGCATAGCCTAGCAAAACAGAACATAGCCCTCCCTAGCCCATTATACTTTAGCCTACCCTAGCATAGCATAGTATAGTTCTATTTAGCACAGTATAGCTTAGCATATCCTAGTATAGCCTAGCATAGTATAACCTAGCCTCGCATTAACTATCCTAGACAAGTATAGCCTATACTATCCTATTAAACCCTAGTTGAGCATAGCTTAGTATTGTCTAGCCTAACATACAATATTCTCTCCTAGCATAGCATTTTATAGCCTAAATTAGCATAGTATATCTTACCTTTGTACATTATATCTTAGCATAGCTTACCATAGTATAGCCCAGCCTATAATAGCCTAGCAGATTATCGGCCTAATAGTTATGATGTTATTGCCAAAACAAAATAATTCCCGAGCTAATCTTGGGAAGACTTTGGCAATTATATCATTCGAAAGAGAATGTAAAACAACATAAGGGGTTCAAATTTTGCTAGAACCGGCTAAATAGTTATGATGTTATTACCAAAACAAAATAATTCCCGGGCTAACCTTGGGAGGATTTGGTAATTATATATTTCAAAACAGAATGTAAAACAACATAGGTGTTTCAAAAACCAAACAAAAATGGGGACCTTCCGACCGACATAGTGAGATGTAGAGTTGCTCACGATTAGACTCGCACACGACTAAAAATGGTCTATTCGCTAAATTTCTCGATTAATACTAAACCAACTCCTGAAGGAAAGTCGCATGATTCAAAGTTGGTGAATGAATTATTATTATTATTATTATTATTGACCTCTACACAAAAGATAAGTGAGATGAAGAAATGGCAAATTTCATATAAGTAAAATCATCCCCCCCTCGAAATAATTCTATTTTGGGGGGATTAGGTCCAAAAATTCCATGTTGTTATTTAACAAGGTCTGCTCACCAAAAGGTTGCGTGCTCTCACTTATTCTGATTTATGACCTTACGACCTCTAAAACTGTCAATAATTCCCGGACTAACTTTGGGAGGACTTTGGCAATTATATCACTCGAAAGACAATGTAAAACAACCTAAGGGTTTCAAATTTCGTTAGAATCAACCGAATAGTTACAATGTTATTACAAAAACAAAAAAAGCCAAACGGGAACCGACCGACATAGTGAGTTGTAGACTCGCCCAACACTCGACTCGCACGCGACTAAAAACACCAAAATCCAATATTTCAAAGTAGTCAAAGTAAATATTTCCTGAAATTTAAAAACACTCAATTTGCACAAATTTTGAAATTCAAAATTATAACTAATACCAGGCAATGGCTTCGCCACTTCCCCCTACGTGGGGAGGATGCGCTTCGCTACTAAGATTAAAATTTAAAATCTAATAAAAAGCAGCCATGGTTAAATATTTTGAAATTTTCTGAACTTCGCCAATTATAATAATTTTAAAAATTAACTCTAAACTATTTCCCCACTTTCAAAATATCACGTTGCTCAAATATAGAGTTATAGAAGATGTATAAAGATAAATTTTCTGAACTTCACCATTTGAAATTATTTGGATTTTACAAAATTCGCAAAATTTCGATACTTATATTTATTTCTGAACCTCACCATTTTGTTTTTTTTATATCATAAAAGAATTATTAGAAATATGTTTGATAAAAAAACATAAGTCATAACCAAACTAATATGAAATTATTATTCAAATACTCCAAAAAATCCCCTTCATAAATTATAGAGTTAGTGATGATGATGATGATGATGATAATATTAATTAAGCTCCTATGTATGCAACCATATATTTAGCTCGTATTAATCTTAATTCTTTATTTGTTTTTAATTCCTTACAATAGTGATAACCAAATTCAAGAAATCAAATAATCCTGCTCTCATTTTCTCGATATCTAAATAATAAGAAGTCGAGAGTTCGAGAAATACAATACTAACAAATTCAAAACTTGAAATATCTTCAATTAAGGGAGGTAATTAATTTTCGAATTTCTTCAAACCAGAAAATCCCCAAACCAAAATTGAATCCTACAAAGACCCCATAGTAAATTGTATCACATTAATCAGGTGTCAATTAGGAAAATATTCATGAGAGTTTTAAGAGAAAATCCCATTGGGTTTACAAAAAAATATTAAAATACATAGAATTCGAGATGTTTGGTCGCAAAGCATTTACATACATGTGCATATCTGTACGATTCTAACCCTAGCTAATATACAGGGTATTCGGGCTAAAATTGACGGTTTGCATGATATAAACCCACTCTTACCTACAATATTTCATACGAAAATAAATGTATTATTAAAATGAAAAAAAGTATCAACTAGATTATTGTTGTGAGATAACAGTTTACACAAACTAGCCACCCTCAGCTTCCTCCACGGACTCAAGACGGCTCCGGAACATGCAGCATAAGTTTTTAACTACCTTGGGATGATCTTCGAACACCTCCTTGATCCTGACCACCAGCTCAGCCTTGGGGTTGCAAGTAGAGCGGTTGGTATCTTTCTCAACCGCGCCCTACATATAGTAATCCATGGGATTACAATCGGAAGATTAAGGAGGATAAAAAATGGAGCTGGTGAAGTCGTAGAAATTTTCCGACAGCCACTTTTGACTCGTTCAGGAGGTTGGTCCTTCCAGCAGCAAACCCTCTCCAGCCGGATTTTAATCCCAATTTCAATCCGAAGACCCTGTTCAAACAAGTGGGGGTGGCATGGCGTTACCCTCACTGGAGATACCCACAGTCGATCATAGTTTGGGGGAACTTAATCTTTATGATACGTGGAACGTCGTGGATTATAGGAAAGGCGCGTGTTGTGCTGGATGTTGTACAACTGGTCCAGGAAGACGCTATATTCATCTGAGAAGAACCAGATCATCGCCGGCTCAACAGGATGTTTCAGCTTGTTCATGAGTTTCTTTACCTTTGACAAGCGGTTCTCCTTGTCCTTGGCTGTCAGAATTTGTACTTTGTGCCTGTTGTACAAGTAGTAGCGAAGGTCCTCATTCAGGGCCAGCATCATGCTGGTGACTCCAACACCCACCTCTCTCAATAAAGCCCGGATTCTCTTGCTCAGGTCTTCGATCATCTTGTGGCTGCAGTTGTTGAATGAATTCCGGCGTAAGTTTGCAGTCAGGACGTTTGCTGTGTTCCTTTCTCTCTTGCCCACGCGTTCATAGTCTCAGTTGTAGCTAACCATGTCACGTCTTAGAGCCTTTATAGTGTTAAAAGAGCATTGAGTACCATTCATGATGTCGGCATTTTGATACCTGGTGCGAATCATCATATTGCAGGTAAATCTTTTCCAATATTATGATGGCTTCCATTCCTTCATGTCAGCTAACTGTTTTTCACCTAAAATTTTACTCTATATGCTATCCAACGCTGTTGACTGTTCACAGATACATAGAAATGTTCAAGAAAAAAAGAACACATTAAAATCGTTAAATTTACCTCGAACACACTGTATATATATGCGAAGAAATGTGTTTAAATTTTAGTAATATAAATGTGTACATTATAAATTTCCCAAATAGAGTATTGCTGTTAATACATGTATGTGGAATTTCCATTATACTTAGGTCATTGTGACTAGCTATTCTGTAGATTTTATATATGTGTGGTATAGAATCCTGCAGAAAAAAACTCTTATGCTTCTCTGAGTAATAAATATGTTTTTAAACATTTGAAGGTTTCAACTTCTAAACTAGCTGAATATATATTCAAGTTCTTCTTTCACGAAAAAATATATTTTAATCGAGGAAAAGAATGGATACGCCTTCGTTTTGACCTCGAGATTCTTGTTTTATATCCAATCTTGGCTGACAGATTTCAAGAATTAGAGACTTCTACACTTCGTACACTTTGTCTTTGTTCATAACCCTCACACTTGCTGCCTATTAAGTTTGTCTTGTCATTTATTTAAAACTAAAGGTGAAAACTAACGAGGGAATATCAGCCGCAATGTTTGTGAGAATAGGTTAGTAAACAGTGGCGGAGAAGGGGATGCACATATAAGTGAAAGATATAGGGTGATCAAGAAATAGAGCAACATTTTTTTAATATTAAATTTAAAAACTGTTAGTTGTTTTTTTCTAGACCACCCTCTATATCGATGGGGTAAATGAAAGAGGAGACTTTTTTTGGAGGTTATGGACCCGGAAAGTAACCTGCCCAGTTAGATTTACGGATATTTCTTCTGGAAGTTCTTCGAAAACAAAATATTCAAATGATTTCTTCGATTTCTAAAACTTTTAAATGCAAGAATTTCCAAAGTCAAATGATTTATAAAACAAAAACTTGGAATTACCTCATTAAAGGAAAAATTTAAATAGAGCTAATGGTATATAAACTTTTAAGGAAAGATTTAATTTAAGTACAATTAATTTTGGGCGAAATATATATATTTATTATAAGATAAAAAGTTTTATTATTATTCGGTAAATATTTTTAGGAACGATCTTAATAAAAGTTAATATAAACTAACATAGCAGCTAACTTCGTGTAATTTATTCATATTTCATATTTCGATTTTTTTGTTAGTTTTCGAAAATTTTGCGATGAATCATCTGAGTCATCTGTTGTAATTTTTTTAAAAAGCCCACTGGCGACTGCCTACTAGGCAAAAGTCGCCGTAATCAGGTTACAGCATAATACTAGGCTAGATTAGAAAAACAAAAAACAAAACAAAAAATAAGAAAAATACAAAAAACAAACATACTTTTTAAAATCGGGCTTCCTCATCACTGGTTGCCGATAATCATAAAGCTAAGACAAGTTCTGAATATGTGTTAAACTGTGTGGTTCCTGGATGCAACGACTAAGATTTTTATGAGTCGGTTATGCCAATGCGGTATTTGTATGTGTTCAGTTTTGAGTGGCCACCACACAGGAATTTTTCCAAACCCGTCAGTGAGGTTGGAAGGACGTTTCATCGAGTTGATACGAGTATTTAGTGGAATACCATTGATCAGGTGGTTTGGACACAGAAAGATAGTATGATGTGGGTACATGGATTGCTTTGTGAGTAGAGATAGTCTGGTTATGGGGAGTTGGGAATCCTTAAATTACTTATGTGTAGTGTGTTTGTGTAGTTTTGTACATGTTTCGTGGGGAGTGGAAATCTAAATCGTTCTTAATGGGTATGACATAGGTTTCTGTGTAAGTAGTCTATTGGAGTGGTGCGGGTACATCTTGTGGCTAGGTTGAGTGCTTTGTTTTGTCTTCTGTAATGTGCTGAGGTAAGTGGATGTGAGATTGTGTGTCAAGGATGCATAAGAATAGGCAGGTTAGGGGCGGTTATATTGCATGTATGTGCGGACTAATGATTCATTGAATTGTTTGAATAAGGTCTCCTCGAGTGCTTGGAGGATGTTAATGTTTGTGTTACTTTTCTTTTCTGCTGTTGGTAAGTTTCCTGGATCGAAGTAAGTGTTTTTTTTAGCTGTATGATAAAAATGTTGCCAGTTCCAGAAACAAGAGAATTTTACCTGCAGTATCGCATTTGGTATCAGTACTTTGGTGAATTATGTGGGTAAGTCGAGGTCTATTGCAAGTAATTGTAGTTGTTTGCTTGTGGCACTGTGTGAGAGAATAGGCGCTATGTTACTCACTTCTATTTAGTGTTATATGGGATGTTTGCCGTTTGGTGACGTTGACTGTTTTGGTTCAAGTGGTTTGAGTAAATGGTTTCTCGAGGGTCTTGTTCTCCGTTGTTAGAGTTTACAAGACTCATATTGGTTTTCGGGACCTTTTTGCCGTCCGTTTTGTAGGTTAGGCTTATTAGTTTTTTATTGCGATTGTTAAATAAATGGTTGAATGTTGTGTATTGTTTTTAATGTTGTATGTGTTATTTTAGGTCCTTGGTTCTTTGCCTCGGTCGGCTCACTTTTTTGTGAGATCTCAGATTTGGGAGAGGTTTGTGTTGTAGTATTTTTGGCTTCACCAAGAGATGTAATTGTTGCCTGCTGTAAAAAATATGTTGGCGAAGTATGTGTAGAAATTGCTAATGCCGATGAACTAGGAGAAATCGGCTGTAGGAAACCAAAGCAAAAGAGGAGATACTGCTACTCGGCAGGTTGAGTTGGGGGATTTGGTTTATTCTGTGGAAGATTTCACGAACGGATCAAAAGGATACAGTATATATTGTGCATGTTAGTAGTATTAATCTTTTATCTACAAGGTCTTATGAGCATCTGGTAGATAGTAAAAAATGATGATAAAGATGAAGCAAAAGAGTAAGAAGGTAGCGTGTAAATACATCAAAGAAAAGGTGCGGCGAATGCTTTCTTCAGAAGAACATATATTAACAACTTTCTTAAGGTTCTCTGCCAGGAAGATCCAGCAAGGAGTACCATGTGTAGATTGTTACATATGGTATCAAAACGAATGGCAGTTCCTCTCGGCCCAAGTGCCATTAGGGAAGCTCTGGTTCACTGGTTTGACTGAACTCTGAAAGCGGCTGGGGGAGCTAATGTGTTCACCCTGTCACACTATGTATCTACTTTTTCCTAAGAGTACCCCGTCTTTATTTTCACTATCTATGAATAAGGCCCCGCAGGGGAGGGGGATACCTTGTGTATACTGCTGCACCTGATATCCAGGTTGACTAGAACTTTTAGAGGGCCTGGGGAAGCTAATGCGCTCCCCCTTTACTTCAAGGTACCCACTTAATCCTAAGAGTATCCTCTCGTTACGTCCTCCATCAAGGATTAAGGTCCGGACCAGCTACATCTTGACGCTTCAGGCGACTAGCTTGGAAACCTCTATAAAAAAGGGCCTTCAACGCCAGCGTTGGGGAGAGATTAATATTATGCACACATAAGTCCTTCCCTGCCCCTAATGGGCATACCATTCCTCCGCGGCCATTCTCGGTTGCTTATGGCGGTCTGGTTTTTATGCCCTTTCAAATATCTGCCCTGTCATATGGCAGATAGTT